>CM035801.1:9916794-10151794 GCA_020466265.1 Siphamia tubifer | reverse complement strand
CTAAAAAAACATACCCAAAGTAAATGAAGAATTGCTCCACAATTCTAAGGTTTATATGGATGTTCTTTGTATCTATGGACATCTACAGGCTTCACAGAATCTATTCCCTTTGTCTAAAATAGTGTAGCTACTACTATGACTGAATAAACTGGAATAAACTAAAAGATAAAATAGAATTTTTTGGTCTCGCCTGAATTTATTATTTTTTTGACAAAAGAAAACACCCTGCTAACAATGATTCCATGAATATAGACACTATTGATCACCTTCAGTAACTCCTTTCCAACACAGGAACAAAAGTTGATAGAATTAGAGCAAAGGACAAAGCCTCCAGAAAGGTTTAAGTCCAGATAACACCAGGCGGACACTGCATTTGGAACAGTTTGGCACACTGTTGTGCCAAACTGTTCCAAATACATTATTTTAATTTTCCAGTAAAATCTGTGTGAAAAATACAACTCATATCCATTACAGAAGTCTATTACTGTCTACTGGAGCTTTTAGAAATGAAATTTACCTTGTGTTTCATCAACTTCTACCTTTGTGCACAACTAAAATGAATAAAACCATATAAACATGGATTATTTTGTCTCCAAATGGAGTAGTTTTATTAAGAACTTACTCCAAACAATATAATAATATATCAATAATAATAATAATACACTTCAGTAAAAATCTAATATAAAGTTGAACATATGTGCAAAAATATATGATAAATTCAATTAGAATAAATATAAATAGCAAAATTAGTGCAAATTTACTAAACAAAATAACTAATACAAACATTCAAAACACAAACAATTGCAATAAAGTCCAAAAATGTCCATGTGTTATCATCAGGTGGGGGGCTGGTTTATCATTAGGTTGGGGGGGCTGGCAGCAGACTGAACTGGTCCATGTGTTTCTGCAAAAAGCACTTTTATTTGTGTGTGTCATCCTCCTACCTAGGAAAAATGAAGACAATCATGATTTGAGACTTTTTCCTTCTCATGAAATGATAGAATGTTTTTTATTTTTGACAGAGAAAGTGAATAAATCCTCAAACAATCATTGATTAATTATAAACTTATCTACTTATGTGTAGAAATAACAATACAATGAGAAATGAGACTGAAAAAATACTACTATAGTCAAAAGTGTTTGCATGTGTATAGTATAAAATGTAGTATTATTGTTATTATTATTACTATTAGTTTGTAAAAAAAAAAAAAAAAGATATCAGTAAGATACAACAACTTACTGGGTAGATGTTCATCCTGTTTTGAGTTCATATCCACAGTCAGATCTCAGTCAGATGTTGAACATTCTGCTGCTTCTCTGTAGTGTCTGTTGTTTACACGCTAGCACGCGGCTAACAGCTAACACTTCACAAAGCTTACCAGTAACAGTCGGGAAAATACACTGTCACTCACTGTTACTCACTAAAACTCTCTAAAATGACTTAAAACTACGAGTAAAGTCGGGAAATATAACTATAACCGGCACACAGATGTCTCTGCCGTAGCATGTGCCCCAGGTAGCGTGTGTGCCCCAGGCCAGTATGTGCATGCGCCCGACGTGCGCAAAGATGCTAACCTTTCACCTTTTACGCATGCATTTCCTGTCCAGAGGGAAATGTAGTTCATGGAATGTGAGGTGTCATTGGATTCAGGAGAATCTCCTCTTTCAAACGCCTACAAACATGGCTGCCTTATCCCTCGCCAGAATAAGATATAAATGAATTAATAGCGCGTATCGGCGATTAAAAATAACTTATATTTCACCACACACACATTAAAGATCATGTTTAAAGGTGACTTTTATCACTAAAATACACTTTATATGTATTTTTATGAACATTAGGGTCTTAACTTTGAGTAAAAGTTGAAACAAATTTCCATTGTCCAGATTTATTATATGTTAATAATTAATGGAAAAATTACACAATTTTCTCGGCCCATCGGGCTAACGGAGTTAGAATTTAAGGGGGGGTTTTTTGCATTAAAGCAAACTATTTATAGGTTATTATGTTATTATTATTATTGTTATTATGTTATTGGTCTGACCCACGAGATGTCAAATGTAGACCCTGAAATGAGAAAAATACACTTTGTAAGATTTAGATTTTTTCCCAGCGTACACATAAGTCATTTTGCATCTATTCAGTCTAACACACACACACACAGTCATACACACACACACACACACACACACACACAGTCATATACACACACACACACACACACACAGGACAGTGGTGTCAGTATTATTTCCACAGTGGAACAGAAGTCTGCAGTGTGAACTCACATGAGTGAGACCACAACAGTGTGTGTGTGTGTGTGTGTGTGTGTGTGTGTGTGTGTGTGTGTGTGTGTGTGTGTGAATGCACCAAAGGGAACGATGACTGTACACTGTCAGTTGCCTTTGGAACTTTACATGGGTGGGCTTATTTATAGTATTAGTGATCACTTCCTTTATGAATATTAACTGAGAAATAAAAAGCTTTACACACACACACACACACACACACACACATATATATATATATATATATATATATATGGTAAATAGACTGAGCTTATATAATGCATTTTCTACACCAATTGGTGCCCAAAGCACTTCATAACTCCTCTCATTTATCCAGTTCACACACACACACACACCTGTGTATGACTGCTGTCATACACAGGTGTGTGTGTCACTACTGGGAACATATATGTTAATGTTGACAAGTCATCGTGGACAGAAAAACAACAAGTCATAAATCAGAAAAAAACAAACAAACAATAACAAGTGGTGGCAGTCTATTTTGATAATGTAAAGAGTATAAAGTACATATATTTATATAAATGTGAAGAGTATAAAGTACATATATTTATATAAATGTAAAGAGTATAAAGTACATATATTTATATAAATGTGAAGAGTATAAAGTACATATATTTATATAAATGTAAAGAGTATAAAGTACAGATATTTGTACTAAAATGTAGGGAGTAAAATGAAAAAGTTGCCAGAAAAATAGATACCCAAGTAAAGTACAGATACAGTAAAGGAAGTACTTCTACTTAGTTACTTCCACCACTAAACAATATGAATATATATGTTTATTTAACACCTTTAACAGTTTCAACTAAACACCTGAGTAACACTTTATAATACTTACACACAATTGATTATGTATTAACAATTTATTACACATTTATAAATGTATATCTGCTTTACAGGTAAACAAAGAAACAGTTGTAAACACTGCACCTGTTGGTTAAAAATAATATAATTTTACATTTACACTAGTATGAACCTTTACAAGACATTAACATATAGGTAACAAATGGTTAATACATAATGAACAACCATTTATAAATGGGTAATAAATGGTTAATACATAGTTAATTATGTTTAGGTATCATAAACAACTGTACATTTGTAATCATATTAATCATATGTGTGTTCATTTTAACAGCCGATAATAAACAGATGACGTTTGTGTTGTTTTGAAACATTCCAATAAGGTAAAAAACGTCATTTTTCAGATGAAAGCAGCTCACAACATGTTCTTTGACCCGTCGGTTCCTTCTGTATTTTTGGACAAAGGCGTGTCTCTGTAGAACAGGTTTTTTCTTTTCTTTTATCCGTTCCTCTTTTCTTTTTGGACCAGTATCAGAGCATTTTCATTGGCTTTCATGTTTGACACACAGCGGACCATGAAAGCACTGGGTGTGATGTAACAAAGCCAACAGTCATGGTGGACGCTTTAAAGGAAGACTTATGGATACGAGAGCAAATGTGGGCTAATGATCTTCCACCTCAGAGAAAATGGGAACAGTGTGTGTTAGAAAGAGTGTCCTGTTGGAGTGTCTTTGAGCAGGACATTAAGGACCTGCTGTTCTGGATAAAAGTATCACTGTAATATCTCTACTTCACTCTATGCACTGCACTGTTAAAAAAAATTTATATATATACTATTGTTTTATACAGAAAAAAAACCCCTGCAGATGTGGTCACCAGAAATATCCTGTAAAACACGGTAAACAGATTTACTGAGTAACATGTAGATTTAAAATTTTAAACATGTAGATTAAATATTTTAAACATGTAGATTTAATAGTTTAAACATGTACATTTCACATTTTAAACATGTACATTTAACATTTTAAATATGTACATTTCACATTTTAAACATGTACATTTAAGTTAGTATGTCAATGGGAAATGCATTGTACTTTCACTAGAAGCAGCAGATTGTTGTGGGACAAACAAACTGACTGATAAAAGACAGATGTACAGTTTGATCAGGTTGTACCTCTGCTCATGTCCTTACATGTGACACTACGATAAGAACAGAATAATGTGTCAAATGTGAGGCTTTCTGTTACCCATATATGGACGTTCAGAGTCAGCTGTGTGTGTGTGTATGTGTATGTGTGTGTGTGTGTGTGTGTGTGTGTGTGTGTGTGTGTGTGTGTTCTGTTAAAGATGGGTCAGATTTAAATTTAAACTCAATGCACTTTCTTGCTTTGACAGTTGCACACTCATCATGTTTCTTCACCCCACGCAAACACACACACACACACAAACACACACACACACACATGGGCGGTGCACATACAGAAGACAGAAAGTATGTGGGTTAAAGTGGGTGATGTGTAGCACTCGCAGAATCCCCAACATGAATGTGAATGTGATATTTTAATCTTGAAGTTCTTCAGTGAAAAGGAAACTTCATTAACATCCTTTATGTCAGTAACTGTCCTCTGGTTTATTTTGTTTGTTTATTTTTTAAATAAAATTTCCCACAACATTTCACTAATAAAAATGTGGAGCAAAAAATATAAAAAACATACTAAAATACACTAACAACTGATGACATGACATGATATATACTATATATATATATATATATATATATATATATATATATATATATATGACATATTATATTATGTGATTTGCTGAATAATAAAAATAGATGGATGTATTATTTTCACTGTATTAAATGTATTTATGGTCAAATCATTGTTTATATTATATTATATTATATTATATTATATTATATTATATTATATTATGTTATGTTATGTTATGTTATGTTATGTTATGTTATGTTATATTATATTATATTATATTATATTATATTATATTATATTATATTATATTATGTTATGTTATGTTATGTTATATTATATTATATTATATTATATTATATTATATTATATTATATTATATTATATTATATTATATTATATTATATTATATTATATTATATTATATTATATTATATTATATTATATTATATTATATTATATTACAGCAATGATGCAAAATGAAAAATGAAAAAACAAAACAAAGTAATGATCAGGTTTTAAAATGTAAGGAGTATAAAGTACAGATATTTATGTTTAAATGTGTGTAAAACTGTCAGAGGAAGAAAATTTCAGACTGAAAACTACTAACATACATTAATGAAGTATTAATTATCCATTAATTTAGTGATATTTATTTTTAAACCTAATTTTCTGTTTGATAAACATGTGTAGGATGTAAACATGTCAGTACAATGATTGATGATGATGATGATGATGATGATGATGATGATGATGATGATGATGATGATGATGATGATGATGATGATGATGATGATGATGATGATGATGATGATGATGATGATGATGATGATGATGATCTGCCCACACACTGGCTTTACTTTAGGGACAAGACAGGGAGTTTCCCTCAGCTGATGATGAAGATGATGATAGTGCTGTTCAGTTAAGTAGAAGTACAGCTACATGTGTGAAAAAATACTTTGGTCAAAGTAGAAGTACTGATTTAAATGCTTTACTGAAGTAAAAGTAAAATGTAAAAAAAATCTATTAAGTCTCAATTGTAATAAAGTAAAAAGTAAAACTGCATTTTTTTTTTACCATGAACACAATAATTCTTATTTAACCAGCAAAAATCTGAAAAGTTTCAAAAGTATCGAAAATAAAACCTTGAAAAGTGAGTTACTGTGTCGAAAATGTGTTTGATTGAATGTGTTGAATTGTGATTGAATCACAGTTACTCAGTTTAGTTTAGTAACTGTGCGAAAGTTTAGGAAAAATGAAAAAAAGAAAAATTCATAATTGAGATGCAGTTATTATCGCCACTCGAATTTAGTCCAGACCTGGGACGATAATATGACGACGTGGAATCCATCGCAATAGACGGGAAAGTTATGGACGATCTGAGAGCCTTCGAGGTATATCAGTATCTGCATAACAACAAAGTTGGTTGTGTTATGTCATAGAAACACGATAGTTTTGTGTATCTGAAACTAAATGTAGAGTCTCGTCAATGTTTGACTAGTGCCTAGCATAATGCTCTACTGTCTATAAAATGGTAAATGGACTGTACTTATGTAGCACATTTTCGACACCACTTGGTGCCCAAAGTGCTTTACAATTCCTCACATTCACCCATTCACACACACACTCACACACCAGTAGACAGCTGCTGACAATACACCGGTGCTGCCTGACTCTACTGGGAGCAACTTAGGGGTCAGTGTCTTGCCCAAGGACACTTCGACATGTGGACAGCAAGAGCCGGGACACCAACCCTTCGATCATTGGACGACCCGCTCTGCCAGCTGAACCACAGCCGACATATTAGCTTATATGGTGAACATTATTTCCAATCAGCTGTTTTAGCAAAACACCAGTAGCAATGTAAGTGTATGCTAACTTCTTCACAACTAACAGGATTCTCAGTTTTTGAGCTAAAGTTGCTGAACTTACCATCAGACTGAAGTTTACTTAGTTTCTTTGTGGAGACAGTGTTCCGCTCGGTGACTTTCTGATAAGTTTAAAAGTTTATTCAATTAACAAATAGACACAGAGAAAACCTTTGATGTCATTTCATCTCAGCTGACAGGGGTGAGGACCAAGAGAAGGCAGAAAAGCAACGCTGCTTCTCGTTCTGAATTCAAATGGAACTCACTTCCCGGTTTTTCCTCTGGCCGAAGAGTTTTGTTTAAACCACAAGCCCCGCCCAGTGACATCACTCACTGAACAGGAAGAAAGGGCATGTGGTTAAATGGGATTGGTAGGTTGGGGGAGCGTCATATTACACAGTTTCATGAGAACACCTCATTGGTCAAATTGCCTCTAAGGCGTGACCCATTCCTCGGCGGGAAAATATTAAGATGAGACAAAGGAATTCTTAACATTCCTTTGCTCACTTAGTGGAAATTTTCTACTTCAGGAACTCAAAATACATACATACTGGTATATTTACTTCACACTTTTCTCTTCTTCAATTGTGGGTAAAGCCAGTGGGTCCCAAAAACAACTCTGGAAACAGGTTATCATTAGTTGATCTTTTGTCCACAACGTGAATGGAACATGCAAAAACATTGCAGGGAGGATTTTTTAAATTAAATTTCTTCAGCCAGAGCTGTCATTCAGAGTCACCATCAGGGTTGTGAAAAAATGAAAGCATCAGAGGACATGAACATTGTCTCTTTGTGGCAGGTTTGTGGTCAAACACTCTATGTAACCATTAACCATATCAGCAGTGTCCACGTGGGGAACCATGGACAACAGGATCTGCAGGGACTCGCTTGTGTCCTGTGCTGACCTGTGAGCCCTGTTTGATAGATGAACCTGCCCCCCCCCCCACCCCACCCCCTTCATCTACAAATGGACGTTCATCTATAGTCTGTCCGTCCATGGGAGTGGGTCTGTCCTTCAGTTTGGTTCTCCCCAAGTTTTCTTTTTCTTCCCACTGGGTTTTGGAGTTTTTTCTTGCCAAGGAGGAGGGTCTAAGGACAGGGGGAGGGGCTTGGGAGTTGATGTATTTCTGTAGTTGATTGTGTTTTTGTAAAGCCCTGTGAGACGACTTTGTTGTGATTTTGGGGCTTTATAATTAAAACTTAATTGAATTAAATTGAAATTAACCACTTGTTCAGGTGTTTTCTCGCATTTTTCCAACCAACGACAGCACACGTAGTTACCGAACGACTTTTCCTGTTGAAGTTGTACACAATTTTTCTCACTGAATAAATGTGTTTATATTGGAGCTAACTAGCAAAACAAACCGGAATGGAAGTGAAAAGGATATGTGGGAGGAGTTCAGGAAGTAAAGCGGAAACTTGTCTGTATATTTTATGTAAAAACCTTGAATTGTCCTGTACACAAAATGTGCGATACAAATAAAAGCCCCGTGAGACGACTTTGTTATTATTTTTGGCTTTATAAATAAAATTTAATTGAAAATTGAAAATATACGTGCCTTTCTTAATGGGATCATTTTGACCAGTTTCAGCATCAGTGGAAAACATCCCATTATTTTCTTCTTCTCCACATATTTCCAGTCCTCTAAAGCAGCGTTGGACACTTTTTGTCCACCTCCTTCCACAGCAGAATAATAATGAAGCTAATACCCCTGGTGTGTCTGAAATAAATGCAGCCGTTATTGACAGAGTATTGATTCCACAGCTGATTCATGTGAATGATGTGTGAGTGAATGTGACTTTAACAAGGAAATGGAAACAAACAGAAAAACACTTCACTTAAGAAAACACATACATTTAAACCCTTAACGCCTACTGTTGCAAATATGCAACATACCAACAAAAAAAATCTATTGTATGTGCTATAGTCAAATTAATCATCACTTAATTTAGTAGTTACTTTTTACTTATATTTGAATTCAGACCTTTGGAAGTTAAGACACATTTATGAGGAGTTTAACAACAAAAAGTTCAGTTTAACCCCTAAATACCTACTGTCGCAAATATGCAACATACCTCAAAATCTATCTATTCTATATGTACTATAGTCAAAGTAATTATCTCCACATTTATTTTACTTCTAAGTTGATTTAAACCCCTTAACGCCTAAGTTTAAATATAACTACATAAAAAAATACTAGGTCTATTAAAAATTAACATTAATCCATTATCATGATTAATCTCATGAAATATTTTCATAATTTGACAACCCTAAAAAATTAATTGTTAAATTAAGTGGTGAATTAATTCCACTATAACACATGTAGTTTGATAAACATTGTTTTTATTGATATTTTTGGGGTTTTCTAGTTACTTTTGTTGCTTATTTTATACATATTGACTTCATTTTAATACATATCTATCTTTTTTTTTACTTATATATTACTTTGTATGTTTGTAAATTACATTTTGTTATTTTTTTTAATCACATTGATTGTTTTTGTTGTTCACCTTGTTCCTTTTTTGTCTTTACATTCCAGTTACGTTTTTGCATATTTTCTTATTATTGCATTATTTTTTTATAAGTGTGGCAGATTTTAACTTTATTCATTTTTTGTTTTCTTCATTTTGTTTCGTCTTTTATTGTTTTTTTTCTCCAATTTTGCTCAGTTTGTGTCTTGTTGTGTCCATCAAACATATTATTTTGTTGATTTTTGTTAATTTTATTGATCATTTTGGCTATTTTTTTGTTAATTTTGTTGCTTATTTTATACTTACTGACTTCATTTTAACACATGTGTGATATAATTCTTTGTATGTTTTTTAATACATTTGTTTAACATTTTTTACCACTTTTACTGTTTTTGCTCATCTTATACATTAGTTTATTCATTTTCTTTACATTTTAATTATGTTTTTACAAATTTTCTTATAATTGCATTATTATTTTTGTTGCATTATTTCATCTTTAAAATTGTAGTACATTTTTTGGTATATTTTTTATTACCGCATATCATTATCATTGCAGATTTTAATGGGTTTTTTTCATTTAGTTTCATTTTTTTCTCCAATTTTGTTCAGTTTGTATATTGTTTTGTCCATCATATGTATTGCTTTGTTGATTTTTGTTCATTTTATTGATCATTTTTGCTATTTTTTGTTACATTTGTTGCTTATTTTATATTTATGGACCCATTTTAATGCATGTCTTGTTAATTATTTAAATGTGATATAAACTTTTGTATGTTTTGTATTTAATTTTGTTCATTTTATTGATCATTTTGGCCATTTTTTTGTTACTTTTGTTCATTATTTTATACTTATAGACTCATTTTAATACATGTCTTGCTTATTTTTGTATGCGATATAATCTTTTATATGTTTTTTAAAATTACATTTTGTTTATTTTTTATTACTTTGACTCTTTTTGCTCATCTTGTTCCTTAGTTTATTTTTCTCTGGATTTTTTTTTCTATCTTTAGGACTTCATAAAGTTTTTATTACATAAGGGCGTTCGGTTCTTTAAGGGTTAAATAATCTGATGCTTGTGTTGGATGCACGCGTCCATACACTGGTGGAAAGTCTCTTCCACTCAGAACTGCTCGGTCTCTTTTCTGTCTGTCAACTTTCTCCACCCACGGAGGGACTTTTACATCAATGAAAACATCACAACCAGTCCATGAGCTGGCGCGTGCGCGCGCGTGTGTGCGTGCGTGTGCGTGCACATGCGTGAGAGGAGCACGCCCCCAAAAGTGTCCACTAGAGGACGCACAACCCTCTGGAGACTAAAGTTTATAGAGCATCACAGTAGAGGAAAAGAAAAGAAAGACTTCAGCTTCATTTATTCATAAGAAGTGAAAACAGAAAAATAATGGTGCGTTCCTGGAACATGGGAAAATTATATGTGTGCGTACATATGTGTGTGTCCCACATTAATGCACAAATTAATAAAATAATCAATAAACTGATTTAAATAAGCAACAAAAAGAGACAAAATAATAAAAAAAACGCTGAAAAGTCTTTCCTCTAAGGGATCAATAAAGTTCTGTATCTATCAAAATAATCATTAAATGTAATTAAATAATCAACTACGTTTGCAAAAAATAAACTATCAACAAATTAAACTAAATCATCAAAAATAATATCAAAATGATCAAAACAGTTTAGTTTAGTTTAGTTTAGTTTAGTTTAGTTTAGTTTAGTTTACTCATATATTCATATGTACGCATACATACGTACTCATGCACATATATAACTCTTTTCCCCCCTTTGTTTCCCCCTCAATTACAGCCACAATAATGCACATAATGATATCTTGAACATAACAAAGGAAGGCATGAATATGTATATATATATATATATATATATATATATATATATATATATATATATATATATAAACACGTCACATAATCTCATAACGATGACACACCTGGAATAATGATGTAATGATGTCAGTTGTGACTCTTTTTTCCATTTTTCCTACACTTCCTGTCCATTTCCATTAAACTGAATAACTGTGACCAGTTCAAACACATTATCTACACACTAACTCACTATATTTTTTGATACTTTTGAAACGTATCTGTCTTTTCCTGGTTAAATAAGTATTATTTAATTCTTAGCAACAACAAAAAAAGCAGTTTTACTTCCTACTTTTTACTTTATTACAATTGAGAAGTTGTACTTATTTACTTTTACTTCAGTGAATCAGTACTTCTACTTTAACAGTATTTTTTCACACCAGTAGCTGTACTACCACTGCAGTACAAATGGGAATACTTTTAGCACCTCTGCATATAAACATGTATTTTTTTAGTGTAATTGTTTCTGTTCTATAAATATCTCCAGTGTGAATGAGTGTGTTTCTCCGGCAGTAGGTTGAACTAAATCTATTCTTTCCTCCAGTCAAATGAGGCAGTGTAAAGTTTCCAGGCCTGTCCATCACCTGCTGCACCACAGGAGGACATTCCACTTCCACTCATTTGACTGTGGGTTGACTCTAACCTCTCTCTATCACTCTCGCTCTCTTTTCTTCTGTTCGGTAAAACTCGTCACTTTCCGAGTGTCATATTCCGGAAACCATATATGGAGATAAAGGGCGTTCCTTTAGGACCGGATCAGTCCTTTTATGGAGTGAAAAGAATCAGCCGGAATTCCTCATTTGACTGTTTGATGGTGATACGGTGATAGAACAAGCACGAGGAGACTTTAAAGCAAAAAGGAAAAAAAAGAAGAAGAAGTCTGACTGGAATTAATTCATGAATGAAAAGAGACTGTTTCCCGCCTTTTACCCCCCCTCCTCTTTTTCTGCTGCTTCTTCTCTTCCTGTGTTGTTTTCTGGCTGTTTGTGACACGAGCGGAAAAGTGCTGTATCTCCACACTGTAAAAAATGACCATAGAATATCTATCTACAACAGTGGGTTCTCCACACTGTAAAAAATTACCACAGAATATCTATCTACAACAGTGGGTTCTCCACACTGTAAAAAATTACCACAGAATATCTATCTACAACAGTGGGTTCTCCACACTGTAAAAAATTACCATAGAATATCTATCTAAAGCAGCCAGCTTTCCACATTATAAATAATACTCCAGAATATTGATCCTCCACACTGTAAAAAATTGCTCTTAAATATCTATCTATATATCCTCTTGAAACTCACATAAGGGGAAATTTTATTTTATTTTTTACATCGAAGGGATTATCCAGAGTAAAAGCTATTTTAGCTCAATTTTTAGATTATTAGAAGTACATACATATAGTTAACATTAAAATCACACCATTCGTGTACATTGAAAAAATTCTATTTTGCCATTTTGAGCCAAACTGTGTTAACATGTAAGTGATTAGGACATGTCTTTTCGCTGACCAAAACACTATTTTTAGACGTCTTCTAAAGTTCTAAACAATGCATTCTTTTGTTTTAAACAATAACCTGTTCGTAGGTTAAACTTTGCTTTTACATCCAGCTTCATTTCATTTTCTAATGAAATACTGGACTATGTTTATAAAAAAGAATGCAATGAAATCGTGAATTTCCAGAGCGTGTAACTCTGACTATTACAGACTATTACAGATTATTACAGATTATTACAGATTATTACAGACTATTACTGATTATTACAGATTATTACAGATTATTACAGACTATTACTGATTATTACAGATTATTACAGATTATTACAGACTATTACTGATTATTACAGACTATTACTGATTATTACAGATTATTACAGATTATTACAGACTATTACTGATTATTACAGACTATTACTGATTATTACAGATTATTACAGATTATTACAGACTATTACTGATTATTACAGACTATTACTGATTATTACAGATTATTACAGATTATTACAGACTATTACTGATTATTACAGACTATTACTGATTATTACAGACTATTACTGATTATTACAGACTATTACTGATTATTACAGACTATTACTGATTATTACAGACTATTACTGATTATTACAGATTATTACAGATTATTACAGACTATTACTGATTATTACAGACTATTACTGATTATTACAGATTATTACAGATTATTACAGACTATTACTGATTATTACAGACTATTACTGATTATTACAGACTATTACTGATTACTACAGACTATTACAGACGATCACAGATTACTACAGACTATTACAGACAATCACATATTATTACAGACTATTACAGATTATTACAGACTATTACAGACAATCACAGATTATTACAGACTATTACAGATTATTACAGACTATTACAGACTATTACTGATTATTACAGGACTATTACTGATTATTACAGGACTATTACAGACTATTACAGATTATTACAGACTATTACAGACTATTATAGACTATTGCAGATTATTACAGATTATTACAGACTATTACAGATTATTACAGACTATTACAGATTATTACAGACTATTACAGATTATTACAGACTATTACAGATTATTACAGACTATTACAGACTATTACAGATTATTACAGACTATTACAGACTATTACAGATTATTACAGACTATTACAGATTATTACAGACTATTACATATTATTACAGATTATTACAGACTATTACAGATTATTACAGACTATTATAGACATCATCCTAAAGATGCATCAGGAAAGGTACTGGCTTGAGTTCAGTAACTGTGGACACTCTATCCAACTGCATGAAGACCTCAGGACACTTGGGTTTGTCTTTAGGGACTCTACTTACTACCACATAAGTGTGATGTTGTTTAGAACTGTAGAAGAGGTCTAAAAATAAAGTTTCATGTCAGCGAAAAGACATGTCCACTTCCATGGTAACACAGTTTGTGTTCTAAATTTCTAAATGTGCATCTGAATGGTGTGATTCTGATGTCAACTATATTAGTGGGGGCGGATATGTCAGGATATTTGGCCAAGATGTTCACTTCCGGAAGAAAGTATGAAAATTTGTACATAGGGGTTTTGGGGTATGCTGATTTAAAATACATCCGGCTCCCAAAACAGGGGATCCGCCCATATATGGAGAAATCCAAGATGGTAGCCATCGTCAAAGGTCAGATTTATATTCCTTTATAATATTGGATGTATTTGTCATAGAAGGATGATCTTGGTGAATAAATGTAGGTTTTGAAGGTCAAAGATTTCATGTATTGTTTCATACATGCCTCTAAAATGAGGAATGAAATAAATAAGGCATGGCTGCCATCTTGATATCGATATTCCCCCACTCCAAGAGGGCATTTTATTGTATTTTTTTGTCCACGAAGCTCCTAAAAAATATGACCAAACATTTTTGAGGAAGAGAGGTTTTGGAAAAGTTGAATCTAATTTTATAGTGGGTTTGTTTTTAGGGACTTACTACCACATAAGTGTGATGTTGTTTAGAACTTTAGAAGAGGTCTAAAAATAGAGTTTTATGTCATTGAAAGGACATGTTATAATCATTATAATCACAGTTTGGCTCAAAACGGCAAAATTTACATTTGTCAGTGTTCATCTAAATGGTTTGATTTTGATGTCAACTACAGGTATGTACTCCCATCTAAAAATGAGCTAAAATTAATTTTACTCTGGATAATCCCTTTAACCCGCAAAGACCCAAACATTTATCATTAACTTTTAACTCGTGTAAAAAAATTCTTATTTTTCATAATTCAAAGGTTGTACATTTTTATATGCCCATCTAGAATAAGCACATTGTAAAGTAAATAAAATGACCAAACTATCATCTGTCTCCAAATGTGCATAAAACACACTGTTACTGCCATTGGCTTAAATGCAGAAGTGACGGTTTGTGAGGGTTTGCATTAAAAATGTAGTGGCATCATGACAATAGAGATCATTTAAAGAGTTAAAAAATGTAAAATTAATGATTATTTGATATATTTGATTAGGGCTGAGTGTGATTTATAAAAATCTGATCAAATTAGAGCAAAAATAACATTGCAAATGAACCAATGTTGGTGTGAATATGAAAGGCTGCAAAATATCTAATCACATGTGATCCAATTTTTATGTTGGATTTATAAGAAAATAAATCACTTTGTATGTTTTTGTTTTTTTGCATTAAATCGTTTGTTTTCATGACAAACACAACAGTGTAAAGGGTTAAAAGTGTAATAATTATTGAGTATTTGGTATTTTTATTTATAGCTAAAGTTGATGAAATAGATAAAAATGTAAAAGAAAGTTAAAAACAAACTGTATGATATATATTTTATATATATTATTGTGTGCTCCTAATGTACACTTGGTGCTTATTAAAGCCTTCTGTGGGAGGGAAACCTGAGCGTTAAAGACCCAGACGTCCACCTTTAACTCTTCAAATGTTAAATCTTCATGTTTAACCCTTTCATGGACAGTGGACACGGTTCTGGTTTTGTTGTTTTAGTTCCATATCAGCCAGTGGAAATGTAAATGCATCATCACAAACACTGAAACTGTGACTTTGCTGTTCTTAATAAACCTGCAGTAATATCTGAGAGTGTTGTTAGACTGTAATGAACACTTTCTGTTTTTTTGTTTTTTTTTGCATATTATCTCCATGAAGATCATATTTTTTTCACACAGAATTATCAGTAAATCCATCACAGTGGACATTTTGCAACTACATAAAAAATATATTTTTTAATGACTTGCATTACTTATTCATACCTAAAGATGAATCAAGATCAGTAAATAAATACATGTTTAATTGAATTAAATAGATAAATAAAAAATATTGATTATATATATATATATATATATATATATATATATATATATATATATATATATATACATACATACATACATACATACATACATACATACATACAGTCTATATTCATATCTAATTATTTATTTACTCATATTTGTTCCATCACAATATATATATATATATATATATATATATATATATATATATATATATATATATATATATATATATATATATATATATATATATATATGCACATCCAATGTAAATGTCAACACTAATCCTAAAAGCATATATGTAAGTACCTTATATATTATAATGTATGTAACATTGTTAGATAGTAAACAATCAGATGAGGAGACCACAATTGCAGTGGGGTATCTGGGTTCCTCGAGCATCACTTATAAATACTAATAATGTATTGTACATGTATATTTATGAAATTATCATAACTATGAAATGTATTGATTGTAATGTGTTGGTGGTCAAACTATGTCTATGTCTATATATATATATATATAAAATACTAAATTTGTTTTAGGTGTGTTGTGTTTTACAGTGTTGTTCCTGTAGCGGCAGCTGCCAGTTTGTTTTTCCGTAAAAACAACAGTATTTTTTTACAGTGTACAAGCAGCGGGTTCTCCATTCACAAGTGATTCCCTTTGAAATCGTCACGGAGGCTTCCAGCCAATCAGCGGCCGCAGCGCCTCTCCTGTCTGACCAAGCCCACTCCATATTTGGTTAATGACGTTGCAAAGGTTCCTTATATACACGGAGCTGCCAGGGCCTGCGCTTCCACCTCAGATCCACCCATGAAGCTCATCCTGTCACATCTGGAGCCTCTGTGACACTCTGGGACATGACCCACGCGTGTCTGGGAGACACACACTGACTGACCCACGCGTGTCTGGGAGAAGCACTGACTGACCAAGAGCTTTGAATCCAAACAAGGAGGAAAAAAAGACAGAAAAGGTGACAGAGCTTAACCGGACCATCCTTCCACAATGACGGCCAAAACTTTGGACAAAGTGCCGCTAAACCTGGGGGGGTTCGTGCATCCAGAAAATATTTACACCGTGGATGACATTGGCTCCAGCCTGCCCACGTCCGTGGCCATTTTCCCCAGTGGAGGAGATCTGGGAGCACACTACGACCAAATAAATGGAGCATCAGGTAAGAAAAAAAACAGCAGTGGAAAAAGGAGTTTTAGATGATGAATGTATGTTTACCAGGAGAAAGAAAGAAAGAAAGAAAGAAAGAAAGAAAGAAAGAAAGAAAGAAAGAAAGAAAGAAACTTTGTTAAAAAATATTTGACTGATGCAGATCTTCACTTAGATTTATATATATATATATATATATATATATATATATATATATATATATATATATATATATATATATATATATATATATATATATATATATAAAGAAATAATAAATAATACAATTCACAAAAGTGCATAAAAGTTAGTGTGCGCTTGTCTGTACTTTATTTCTCTAATTATGTTGTTTTAGAAACAAACAAACAAACAAACCAAAAAATAAATAAATAAATGTTCAGTCCTTTGCAGTATCAATAAAATGTACATAAACTAGTGTGTGTCCGCGCACGCGCTGTGCGGTCTTCTTCCAGGTTCATCCCTTCTTTCCTCCTCTAATGCTCCTGTTGTGGTTCTGGTTCTGGTTCTGTTTGTGTTTGTGGATCTGTTTTTGTCTGGTTCTGTTTGTGTTTGTGGTTCTAACTCATCTGTTCTTTCTGTTTGTCCAGATGGACTGATGAGCGCGGACATGAGCGCAGAGAAGCGCGCGCTGGACCTGCCCTCGTACCCAGGCGGGTTCCCTCAGTCCCACCGGAACCAGACCTTCACCTACATGGGGAAGTTCTCCATAGACTCCCAGTACCCGGGGAACTGGAACCCAGAGGGAGTCATCAACATCGTGTCGGGCATCTTCAACGTGGCCCAGCCGCCTCCCCCTCCTCCTCCTCCTCCCTCTTCCTCGGCCTCCTCCTCTCCAGCTTCCTCCAGTTCTCCCAATCACTTTTCTGGCGGAAGTTTGAGTTGCACCATGGCGGCTCAGAACCAGCCAGACCTGGACCACCACCACCACCACCTCTACTCCCCCCCACCTCCCTACTCCTCCGCCGGCTGCGGGGAGGTCTACCAGGACCCGTCCGCCTTCCTGTCCACCTCCACCTGCCCCATCGCCTCCTACCCGCCCCCTTCCTACTCCTCCCCCAAACACCCCGGAGCCTCGGACGCCCCGGGGCTCTTCCCCATCATCCCGGACTACCCTGGCTTCTTCCAGCCGGCCTGTCAGCGGGACATGCACCCGTCCGGGATCCAGGACCGGAAGCCCTTTGGTCCGTGTCCGCTCGACACTTTCCGCGTGCCCCCGCCTCTGACCCCCCTGAACACTATCAGGAACTTTACTTTGGGGGGTCCGGGGAGTGTCGGCGCAGACGGAGCCCCCCCCAGACTCCCCTCAGCCTACAGCCCGCAGAACCTGCCTTTGAGACCCATCCTGCGACCCCGAAAATACCCCAACAGACCCAGCAAGACGCCCATCCACGAGCGGCCGTACCCGTGCCCGGCGGAGGGCTGCGACCGCCGCTTCTCCCGCTCCGACGAACTCACCAGACACATCCGCATCCACACAGGACACAAACCGTTCCAGTGTCGGATATGCATGCGCAACTTCAGCCGCAGCGACCACCTGACCACGCACATCCGCACGCACACCGGGGAGAAACCGTTCGCGTGCGATTTCTGCGGCCGAAAGTTCGCGAGGAGCGACGAAAGGAAGAGACACACTAAGATCCACCTGAGGCAGAAGGAGAGGAAGTCATCCGCGGTTTCTTCTTCCTCCTCCTCCTCTTCCTCCTCCTCCAGCAGCACCGGACTGGAGCGGCCGCCCGGCACCGGCATCGGCCCCGGGATTTGTTCGTAGTTGTGAGACTCGTGCGCACACTAACCCTAAAAGTAACGGTCAGACCCAGAACTGTGCTCCTGTTGTGAACTAAAGACAGAAGCAGAAACAGCAGGATGGAGTAAACACAAGGACATGCACGGTGCGCGCACACATGCAGCCGTGCGTAATTACGCAAACACACACAATCCTGTTCCTGAACGCACTTTGTCTGCACAGTCTACTGAATATAAAAGTAAATAGCCATTAATGCATACAAATATACAAGAGTGGTTGTAATATAAACTATGAAATAATAATAATGATGATAATAAAAATAATAATAATAATAATAATATTTGACCCACGTGGTTAAGCTCGCACTGGGCATTTAAATGTGAAATAACCGCAATAATGTTTAGAAAACCTGTATTGTAAGTTATTAAATTGACAAAATGTTCATTCTAACATGTTTGTTGATACTCTATTTCCCCTCCAGTGCCTTGTTGTGTCTTTTTTTTTTGTATACTGACCGATTCAAGGACGCTTCTAATGCAGTGTAAGCCTACATTTGTCATTGAATATGTAAAGCTGAAAGACATTCTATTTTTGTACAGATTTGTTTTGGTGTAGGCTCAACTGGTGATTCATGCATAAACATTGTTGCGGTGTAAATATATGGAACTCATACTGGCTTGACATTTGTGTGGTGAAGTGTGTTTTGAGTATTAAATGTATGAGGATGATGAAGACGCGCTGGTTTATTATTTATTCATACACGTTTATTCAGAGCAACAAAAAAAATCAACGGAACAAACACACACACGTATCTGTAAATAGATATTCCTATACATTTCTTACAGATACTAAAGGTGTTGCTGCTGGAAAATGTGTTGGGTAAACCCCAGGTTGCGTCACCAGTGGCATGTGTGACTCAGTTTTCACCCACTCTCTTTTTATTTAGATACCATCAGGTCATAAAACACTTGCGAAATGTACATGTATGTTATTGATGTTTCAAAGACCAAAACCACAGCTTTAAAGTAAAATAAGGAAAACACTGACCTGATGACTCTAATGTTCAATAAAACAAACAAAAAACAAACAAACACAATACAAGGTCAGATATTATTAATATAAATTAAATAAGTTAAAACAATCAGATGATTATGTTAAGAACATAAAGTGTAAAAAATTGTTTTAATAAATAAATAATATTGTAACTAGTATTATATATATGTGTGTGTGTGTGTGTGTGTGTGTGTGTGTGTGTGTGTGTGTGTGTGTGTCTGATACTATGGAAACCAAAATTCAGGTCAACACAAAAGCTATATATAAATTAAGGTTTGTACTAGTAAAACAGAAATGATGTGGCCTTATAAATACGTATTGTTTTTTTCAGAAGTCCCCATAAAGCATGAAGGAAACAGGTGCAAAGTGAAAAATGTATTTTTCAAAGGTTTGTAGATGTGTTTACTTTTTTAAAAAAAGGTATTTATTTTATGTATGGTAGTGTTATTAATTTTATTTTTCATTATTTATTTATTTATATATTTATTTCTATTTTATTTTTCACGTGATTATTGTCTTTGATGTAGTCATTCATTTTGTTTTTAATTTACAATTTTTGATCATTATTATTTTTGGTTTTATTATTTTATTTTTGAAAATGTGTTTACACTCACTACCCAATGGCTACTTGATTACAAACTTGGTCCCTGTGAGACATTTAAGTATGTGTGTGTGTGTGTGTGTGTGTGTGTGTGAGAGAGAGAGAGAGAGAGAGAGTTACATTTCCTATTATTTATCGATTTATTGTACCATAAAAACAATTCATAGATAGATAGATAGATAGATAGATAGATAGATAGATAGATAGATAGATAGATAGATAGATAGATAGATAGATAGATAGATAGATAGATAGATTGGCTGAAAATGTCACTGTAACAACAAGTACAAAACAATTAATATAAATAAATAAATATTATTTTTGCTTGAATTCACAGCTGGGGTTGTGGTCGACGCCTCCTAAACATTATTACGTTTACATTTAAAATTAACTCACAGAAAAATGTGAAAGAACAGAAAAGTAACGTTTTAAGACTTTTCTTCTGTTGCATTATTTTGAAAATCCAAACATCCTGTTTTATGACATTAGGGTAAAAACCTGGATTGGCCGAGGAAGAGGGTGGAAGTGGGCGGGGCTTAAAGTGTCAGAAGGCAGACGGTAAAATACAGAGGAAAATTTTCATGACTTTTAGCAGCATTTTAGTGAAGTTTTAACTGTGATTTACTTAAAGACACATTTGAAAAATCGAGGTCAAAGGTCACAATAAAGATACACATTGATTTTGGATGTAACTTTTGAACTACTCATTTTACAAATTTCCAGTGAGGATCAAAATGCTGGTCATTTAAATCTGCATCTTGTGTGAATATATTTTGACCTATTGTTGACCCAAGAGGTCAGAGGTCACTGGGTCAATACCTAGAAAAATCAAGTGGACTATAACAGAAAAACCAGAGTAGATAAAAACTCAGTTACATTATCAACAGATAGGAAACCTGGCATGGGCTTCAAAATGGCATCATGACCTTTGACCTTGAGTGATCTTGAAAGGTCAAAATGAAGGGCACGTGATTTTAAATGGTTGTAACTCCAAAAATACTGGTGATAAGTACCTTGTTACTATTGTTAACACATAGGAATCTACTATGCAGGCTTCAAAATGGTATCATGACCTTTGACCTTGAGTAACTTTGAAAGGTCAAATTTATAGTCTCCCATTTTAAGAGGGAAGAGCTAAAATTAGAGAAAATCTTCACAAGGAGGCGGGGTTTGTTGTGCCTTTCACTATAACTGAGCGGCCCATCAGGAAAAACTTCTGATGGTTAATCCACCTCTGATGGGGTCAGAGGTCACACTAAACAGTGTCACACTAAATAGTACACTGGGGAAAAAAATTAAATCTGGCTAATTGTATTTTCTAATATCTATTCCAAATGTCTGATCAGATTTGAAACACATGTTTCCAGGCACAACAGACTCCGCCCCCTTCCACACATTTGACCTTAAACATCATCAAACACACGTTCACATATCGCAGAGAACGCTTGACATTCCCCCATGTGCTCTCGACACGCCCATTTTATTGAGACTGCATCGAGTGGTGACTTGTGTGGACTTGGGGCAGCCTCCTATCCCAGAATGCATTTGGCACTAACAATGGTGGAGGAGAGAACCCACAACTCTAAGTTAAAAGTATGGAAATACTACTGTGTTAGTATTATGGGATGTCAGGATAAGATTATTTTATGTGAGAAAGTGGACGTTGAAACTTTAAATATGTGGTCGATTCATCATGATAGTACAGGACGGCTGTGGCTCAGTTGGTCGTCCAATGACTGAAGGGTTGTTGGTTTGCATCCCAGCTCTGGCTGTCCACATGTGGAAGTGTCCTTGAGCAAGACACTGAACCCTGACTTAGTCTCCCAGTAGAACTGACTGAACCTTAGAACCCTACTGGTGTATGAGTGAATGGGTGAATGTGAGGTTAATGTAAAGAGCTTTGAACCATGAAGGTGGAAAAGAATGATAGAAGTGAATTCATGAACATTTTTTATTATTATTATTAATAATAATAATACATTTTATTTGTATACCTCTTTTCATGGCACTCAAAGACATCTTACATGAAGTAAAAATAGAACAATAAGAGTCCAACTACAGTAAAAAAAAACAACAAAACCACATTCAAAACAGAATAAAATACATTAAAATCAATCTTAAATAAGTGACTTTTTAAAAGGGATTTAACAATGATGGACGGTTGGGGGCGGACACAGAAAACGCTCTGTCTGTTTGGTGTTTTATTTTGTATTTTAGAAGATTGTTTGAATATATTTTGGATTTTTCATTGCCTCTTTTATGCGTTTTAGTAGATTTGTAGCATATTTTGTATATTTTTTTCCTCTGCATTTAGTGTATTTTGTGGGAAAACCAGAGACAGAACCATCAACTGATGTAAAGGGTTTTAATAACGATTAATCAAAATTAATCCAAAGCAACACAGTGATTAACCTGATTAAATGTTTTAATCATTTAATAGTCCTAATTAGATTTTTTTTTAAGTTTGAATAATTATATTTTTGCTTTATTCAACATTTTTGTTTGTTTAATTCAAGGCGTTTGTATTTATTATTTTTCTTTATTCAAGTTGTTGTTTTCTTTTGTTTTTTGCTTAATTCAACAAAAATAAAAAAAATCTGCCAATGGAAGAAATGAAATTGATTTTGTTCAGATTAGTTCAATCAGATTAGTTCCAGATCTATTGTCTATAAATCAATTCTTCTATCTGACTGAAAAGTTCCTCTGTAGGTGATTCTGTCTGATTTTAATCTGATCCATGGCAGATGTGGACATTGTTGGGGACATAATTTGATGACTTCCTCATGAGAGACAGCAAAAATTAAATAAATAAATAAATAACACAGCTAAAAGAATTAAAATAACATTGCATTTTGTTTTTGTCAACAAAAACTAAGAGACATTTTAGGAATGTTTTTTTATTTCTTAAGCCACATTTTTTTTATTGATCATCTATAACTGCATTATATATTTAATTATAGTTATTGTTACAAGAACGACATTTATTCGTTCATTGATGAGAATATTTAGTCACTATAACACGGTGAAAGTGAAAATGATTAGATAAAAAGTGAAAATTATTAGATAAAAAGTGAAAATGATTAGATAAAAAGGGGAAATTATTAAATAAAAAGTAAAAATTATGAGATAAAAAGTCTAAATTCTCAGGCACTAAGTACAATCAGAATGAATCCATATATAAGGCACACTGTGGTTATTGGAGTAAATTAAAGTCTTTTAAGTGTCACTTTATAGTCTGGAATATAAATTAACCTTACGTTTCCCAAATGTCATGTAATTTCTTAATCAAAAATTGTTAAGGACATTTTAGAAAGACACGTCCATAGCGTCCATAAACAATTTTACGTCCATGATCTGATCACATATTTAAACTATAGAAATGAGACTAATCCACTTGTTCACATTAGTATTTAGTCCAGTGTCTCCTAAAGTGTCCACCATGGACTTTAAAGTGAATGTGTCTTTAATCTGTCACATCTGAAACGGCTGTGACGCCAACGGGAACAAAATGAGCAGTTGTGTCAGAGGACGATGACAAAGAGCGTCAGTGTTTGACCCAGTGGGCCTCTGAATGGACGTGTGTCCTGAGTGGGGTCTTCCACTGCAGAGGGAAGAGGACAGACATGTGGACCACATCTGACATTTATGTCCACAAACGCCTTTTCAGTCTGGAGCTGCTCTTACAGACTCATACACTTGTCTGCTCCACTTTCTGGAGCCTAATTGAAGATAATTACGTTTAACCCTTTAACTCCTGACACTTGAGCAGCTCCACTGTCAAAAGAAACGAATCAAATAAGTGACAAGATGAACAAAAAAAAAAGAAAACTAATGACAATAGGAAATAAAATGTAGAAAAAGCAAAAAAATTGGTAAAAACAGCCGAAGTGATTGATAAAAACTAACAAAAATGAATAATAACCCAACAAAATAATAAGTAACGCGAACAAAATAAGAAACAAATGGAACAAAATTGAAGAAAAACTAATAAGAAAAGGGTAAAGAGTATAAAGTACATATATTTATATAAATGTAAAGAGTATAAAGTACAGATATTTATATAAATGTAAAGAGTATAAAGTACATGTATTTATATAAATGTAAAGATAAAGTACAGATATTTATATAAATGTAAAGAGTATAAAGTACATATATTTATATAAATGTAAAGAGTATAAAGTACAGATATTTATATAAATGTAAAGAGTATAAAGTACAGATATTTATATAAATGTAAGGAGTATAAAGTAGATATTTATTTTTAAAAATGGGGAAAAAAGTAATAATTTAGATAAAATGTCATTATTGTGAGATTTTTTTTAAAGCATAATGAAATTAAAAGTAAAAATTTTGCGATAAAGTCACAATATTGAGATAAAAATCATAATTATATTATAAAGTCACAGTTTTTACATCCACTATTTTCCTTCTGAAGTGACATGTTTCTACTGTCAAGTCTGTTTAGTTTGGAAAAGTCTATTCTGAGAAAGTAATGAGTATAAAGTACAAATACTTAACAACAAATGTAAATGTAAAAGTAAAAACATTTACAGAAAAATAAATACTCAAGTAAAGTAGACACCTAAAAATTCTACTTAAGTGCAGTAACTAAGTATTTGTTCGAAGTAACTTTCCACCTCTGAACTAAAGTATCATTGTAAGGAAATAGTATAAATAACGATAGAACTGCAGTAAGTCACAGTAAATGTATACACAGTGATTAAACCTGTAGTTTATGAGGCTCCTGGTTATTCCTTAGCGATGGCTAACATTTATCCCTCACACAAACCTAAACATAAACACACACTGCCACAGAAAAATATTAACTGATGATGATAGCATTTGGCTAACATTAACATTATGCTAACAAGACTCTGACTTGAACCATAAACAGAACAAATTAAAAATAGTGAAAAAGTCCATGTCCTCTATACTATACTATCCATCCATAAACACATAACCCTACATTTAATATTATGACAAACAAACACCAACATAAACACACACTGCCAGAGAAAAACGTTAACTGATAATGATAGCATTTGGCTAATGTTAACATTATGCTAACAAGACGTTGATTTGAACCATAGACAGAACAAATAACCCTAGTGCTAGTGGACATAATAATGATTTATCGTCCTCGGTCAGAGGTGGTAAAAGTACTCATATTCTGTACTTAAGTAGAAGTACAGCTACTTGCATGATCTGCATTTTACTCTGATAAGAGTAGAAGTACTGACTCAAAAGTCAAAAAGGTACAACTCCTCAATTGTAATAAATGTAAAAAATAAAAATATATTTTTTTGCCAGCAATGAAACAATATTTATTTAACCAGGAAAAATCATATGATTATCAAAAGTGTGCAAAACTAAACGCCTTTAAAGTAAGTTACTGTGTAAATAGTATGTTTTGGTCACAGTACTCAGTTTTGTGGATACTAGCAGGAAATGTAGGAAAAAATGGGAGAAAAACTCACAATTGAGATAAAAAGTCATAAATAAGAAAGAAATGAATGACTATGAGAAAAAGTAGAAAGTATGATGAAATGACACATTTGACATAAAAAATCATTAAGATGGATTTTAAAAAAGGCACAATTATGAGATAAAAAGTAAAAAAAAAAAAGAAATATAGTCATAAATATAAGACATATGAGATAAAATGACACAATTGAGATAAACAATTATATATATATATATATATATATATATATATATATATATATATATATATATATATATATATATATATATATATATATATATATATATATATATATAATATAGAATTTCACAAGTTTAAAAAGTAATGATTCTATTCTGAGAATGTAAAAATTATAAAAAACAGATATTTATACTAAAATGTAAGTCATAAATCGAGATTAAAATAAAAGTCTAATTATATTTTTAAAAATCTAAATTGTATGACAAAAAGTCAAAATTATGGTAAAAATTCAGAATTATGAGATTAAAAAGTCATTACGATATAGTAAATCACAATTTCATATTTACGTCTTATTTTTCATACTGTCACATTTGTCTATTTTGAAAAAGTAATGAGTCTATTCTGAGAAAGTAAAGAGTATAAAGTACAGATATTTATACAAAAATGTAGAGTGAAAGTAAAAAGTTGGCAGAAAAAGAAATACTCAAATAAAGTACAGATACCTAAAAACTCTAGTCAAGTACAGTAACTCAGTACTTTTCATGAGTTACTCTCCACCTGTGTCATAGTTAGCTCCAGTTAGCTCCTCCTTACCTTTATACTTATGGACAAATGTGTAGCCTTTATCAAGTGTATTTGTTTGGACTGAGTTTTCCTCCATGATTCTCCCTCTATCTGCAAATATAACAAGTGACAAATCCCTTAAAGGTGTCATTCCTCTGAAAACCACTTTTCCACGTTCCTTTTGGAATCTGATGGCTCACCCAGACTTACCAACACACAGTGGTTCATCACCTCCACTGGCTGCATACTGCATTCACACAAAACAACAAGAGGAACCAGGGACCCAGAAAAAGCCGGTCCATCTGATGTCACATGGACTTTAGTGTCATCCACGTGGGATTAAACCCATCCTCCATTGCAGCGAATCTGAAGTAGCATTAGCATTAGCATCTACAAGAGAAGACGGAGCCACAGTAGCTGCTGCACAAACTGGGAAAAAAATGTCAGATCAAACTGGTTCATGTGCTCTCTGTGGAAATAAAGACTGTTTTTTTCCTGCACGTTTTCAGAACATGCGACGGCACGAAACCTAGCTGGCTACTCTGGTAAAGGTAAACACATACACAATGAAATGGGAGGGGGAAGTGTTCCTTCACACATTCTGAGCCAATCAGAGACGCCTCATGATCGCGTATGAGGAAGTACCGGTAAACTCTGTTGTTCGACCTCAAGTCCTTTTTCTACCGTGAAAAAACAGCTGGAAACAAAAACAATCTGGACGTTTTTTTAACTAGAACCAACACACAATGTATTCAATAACAATGGAGAACACAGTAATATTAATGAAATAACCATGGGATGACAGCTTTAAAGCTGTTGAGAAGACTCTCCATCTTACCAACATTTTACTGTTTTGATGTTTTACAGGAAGTTCAGACACTCTAACGTTACGCATTTCCAGTTAGTTTGAGAAAGGTCTATTACACAGGTGTCAAACTCCAGTCCTCGAGGGCCGGTGTCCTGCATGTTTTAGAAATTTCCCTCTTCCATGTGATTCAGTTTAACCCTTTAACTCCTGAGATTTTAGCAATTGGTAAAAAAGTAAAAAATAAAATGAACAACACAAACAAAAATCAATAATAAACTAACAAAATATTTGGTAACATGAGACACAAATGGCACAAAATCTAAGAAAAAATAGTAAAATAAAAAAAATGTAGAAAAATAAACAAAATGAGCAAAGAAAACTAATAAATATTTACAAAATGACAAATAAGGTGGAACATTTTGAAAAAGAAAACTAGTTTTGAAATTTGTTCCCAGCAATAATAATTTTGCCTTTAGAAAAAGTTTAAATAAAATAAACTTGCTTTTTGACACCTTTTCCATATGCACAAAACTAAAAGGAAAACGGTTGAATCTTTCTAAACATTTAAACTAAATCATCCATTCAGAACACATCAGCACTGACACTTAAAGAGTTAATAATCAGCTCCTCATCAGACTGATAATGATGCAATGGCCTCCAGGTGTGATGGAAGAGGACATGCGGGACACCGGCCCTCGTGGACTGCAGTTTGACACCCCTGGTCTATTAAAAAGTCACATGTTTGGAAGGGGGCGTGGTTAGTTGTGTCTGGCACCAGTTGTTTTTTTATTATTGTTCCACATACATTCAGTTTCAGTTTCAGTTTCAGTAACAGCATCACAGACACAAAGACCTGAAGTAAAGAAGGCCACAGAACACAAAGACAGACTGGAATGATATATTCAGTGAGTATCAGTGTGTTAACTGTACATCACTATCATTTGAGGGTTCTTTTGGAACGTCTTGGACTTTTTCCATATACTTTGGTCACGTCAGCATAAGCCGTAGCTACGAAAAGACTTGGAATAACAGTGAACATACATCAGAATATCTGAGTCTGAAGCGGGTACACGCAGAAACATAAGCAGGATGGTTTTTAACACATGATGTTGTGGTCTGGAGTGGGTTAAGAATGAATTTGTCATGATATTCTGCTCTAAAACAGTCGTAAATATTAAACTTATTCAATATTTACGACCAAACATCATCATAATAGAAAAATTTTATTAAATATGACCTTAAGTGTATTAGTTTCGTTTTTAGTTTAAATATGTGATCAGATTAAAATCAGACAGAATCACCTACAGAGGAACTGTTCAGATTTAGACAATAGATCTGAACTAATCTGATTAAACTCATCTGAACTACATCAGTTTTTTTTTTTTTTTGCTTAATTCAAGCAAAAAAATCTGCCAATGGAACAAGTGTAAATGATCTTTGGAAGATTTATTGAAATACGATTTTCAAGGTCTATTATCAATTGGCAGTTTTATTTTTATTTGCTTGAATAAAGCAAAAAAAAGAATCTGGAATGAAACCAAATAAATGTGAATTAAGCGAAAAAAAATCTTGTATTAAGCAAAAAAAAATTTATATATATATATATACTTTGTTTTGTTTTTTGCCAATGGAACAAGTGAAAATGATTTTAGTAAGATTTATTGAAAAAATACTTTCAAAATCATATATATCCATTGGCAGATTTTTTTTTGCTTGAATTAAGAAAAAAAAGAATTAAATTAAATACAAAAATATTGTTTTACGTAAAAAAAACCTAAATAAATGTTCTTCAGATTAGTTTAATCAGATTAGTTCCAGATCTATTGCCTATAAATCAGTTCTTCTATCTGACTTTAATCTGATCACATATTTGAACTAAAAACGACACTAATAAAAATTTCATTTTTTTGTGTGTTGTATTGTCATTATGAGAAAACACACACACAGATCAATTAAAACAGTTCAATGTTTGTTTTTTTATCTTCATGAGGGTCTGGAACAGATTATTTTGAATTAACTTTCGAACATATCCTTCTGTGTGTACCCAGCTTCAGTGTCCAGATTAAAGCCACGTTATCAGAACAGATATAGTGTAGTGTGTGCACTTTAGAAGAAGGCATGAAGGTGTACAAAAACAAATGGCATTCTGGGTAATTATACATTCAATATTCACAAATAAGGCAAGTAAATATGGAGGACCAGAAGTGTAAAAATTAAATATATAAATCCACCAGTAAATAATTCATTATGTCATTATTTAAAAATGAAATTAAATAGATAAATGTGCCATTAATTAATCAAAATACCAATTCATTTCAGATTAAAAAAAAAATATTTTACTAATTTTTCATGTTCCTTGTGTTGCAGTGAATCATGAATTTATTTTATCTGTCAACCTCGTCCATCAAAGGCAGTGGGCGGGGCTAACAGGAATCTAGTTAAATAAGATTTTTATCAGTTGCAGATAGAGTTTAGTTTACGAAAGTATCCAAACAAACGTAGAGGTTAAAGGTCACCCAGTGTATGGGAATGTGTTCACAAGCTCTACATCAAACTGGAATCTATTTGACTGGACTTGATGTGCTGACGAACCAATCAGCTGTTAAGACCCGCCCACTGACTTTGATGGATGAGGTTGACAGATAAAATAAATGTATGATCCACTGCAACACAAGGACCAGGAAATTAGCAAAATTATATATATATATATATTTTTTTTTTATCTCCTAAAATGAATTAATTATACATTTATCTATTTAATTCCAATTTTAATTAACAATATATTTGATTATTTACTGATGTATTTATTTAATTTTGGAACTTTTAGTCTTCCACAGATATAAAGTTTGTGTGTGTGTGTTTGTTGGGGGGGGGGGTTGGCATTAAGACACACCATGATCAGGAAGTCCATCTGCAGCTGACCTACAAAGACCACCTCACACGACACACATTTCCACTGCACAGCAACACTGATGACACCCATACGTCAGCCCACCCCATATGTCCAGACCGTAGATACACTTTTCTTTTGTTTGTATGAGCCTGTTGTTGTGGACGATGTGATCTTTTTTTTTCCTGCCATAATTTGCTGACAGGTGAAGGAAAAATGAAGAGGGGAAGAGAGGAAAAAACGAAGAGAAAGGAAAAAAAGGGGAAAAAATTTGGAGGAAAGGGAGAGGTGTGGATGAAAAAAAGAAAAAGAGGAAAAAGAAAAGAAGGGAAAAGAACAGAAGGTGTACATTTGGTCATAATTATTAGTTGAACTGTCACAGTTTTTATTTTCTAATTGTAATGAACCCCTAAGGAGTCAGTGTGACAGCGTTTGAGCCAGTTCTAAAATATTATTTCTTCTATATTTAAAGGTAAGATAGGAGATGTTTTCTGGAGCATTTTCTTTTTTTACCATATGGCTTAAATCCGTCTTCACGACCCCATTGCCCCCACAAAAAAAATAATGTTTGTCAAAAAACTAAATGTTTTAGTCCAGTCTAGAGGGTGTAACCAGAGGAAAACTTTGACCAATCAGTGCACTCATGATGATTACACTGCTGGGATCAGGACATGTCCATCAAACCTCAGTCCACCTCCCCCTCCCACTCATGAACAGAGCTCGTGCACAGGCCACACAAAGAGGAGCACGAGACAACTGGTCCGAAAAGGAAAAACTGTGCCTGAAAAATTAACTGCGAGGATAAAGGACATGAAGAAGGAACTGGGACGAGAGTGAGCATTGGTACGGCTTCACAGTGCTGGCGTTAGCTAACAGTGGAAAAGAGGCTACAAAGCTAATGCTAGGAATAGTCCCGTTTCTATTCAATAACATAATAGAGATAACATGTTTATATATTCGAAGATACTAATTAAGGTATCGTCTGTATCCCTGTATGTTTTGTCATATATGAGTATTTGATAATAAAGTTGGACTTTTGCAATAAAATATTCCTCAGTTTTGAACTATTTTCATTATTAACTATCAGTTAGTGACGAGTTTAACACAAAAACTTTGACAGACGCTCATATGAGTCATTTAAGTCAGAGATTCTGCTCTGACAACTGAGCTGAACTTGGACCTGTTAAGACCAAGAACTTCATGTTCAATGGACTTTTGTTCTGTGAAGGAAAACAATACATTTTTACATTTAGCCACTCCTGCAATGGTCACACTTTTTCTGTTACAAACTGACCCCGGCCCCTCATCTGAGAAGGGAACAGTTATGTGACCCTCACAGGAAAAAGTTTGGGGACCCCTGCCATAAGGTATTGTTAGATTTCCCTGGTGTTCATGTCATGTTTCTAAACCTTTCGTTAGCTAAGCTTCATGATGCTGAACACACTAATGGACACAGAGTTCTGGTGAATGCTTGTGAACCTGTGTTCGCTCCACACAGCATGTGCGTTCATGTATATTTTGAAGGCGTGGTTTCGAGGGGTGGGCTGAAGAAGAGGCATGGCTGTGAATACTTTCAGAACCTAGCGTTCAGGAAGCGCTTTTCCCAGGTCTCCTATCCTACCTTTAACGTTTCTTTATAACCTTACCCTCTGTGTTTAGTGTTTTTTCATTGAAAATCATGTGTCGTCTGATAATAATAAATATGGACGGCCTGTATCGGTCGTGGACTGAGGCTGATGGGACAGTATGGGTATGGGTGGATCACTCCCCCCTTCTCCTAGTGTTAGCAGGGTGAGTTCAGATGTGTTTCTGCTGCGGTGAGGCTGTGGTCCTGTAGGTGCACACGCTGCCCTGACACAGCGTCCAAAAGCAAGGCACTCCATCCCTCTGAGGTCCAGGTGATACTGACGCTAACATTCCCCCTCCTCATGTCAGAAGGCACAAACAGCAGTTCTTCCACAGGTGGGTGTTTTCAGACGGAAACAGCCGGGCCCGGGTACGGTTCCGCTCCGCACCCAAAGTCTTCTGGCTGTGGGATTTCCAGCAACCACGCCTCATCCGCCTCCTCCTTCTGCTCCTCCTCCTTCCTCTTCTCTTCCTCCTGCTGGTTTTGCAGGACTTTGTAGTAGTGACAGTCCCGGCCGTTGTCCGGGTCGTAGGGCGGGGCCAGGATGTCCAGAAAGGCAGCGGGTCCGTCCACGGCGTCGATCTGGTGCAGGTTGTCCCGCAGCGGGGTGAGGACGCAGGGGCTGCTGCACTCCGAGTACTCGCAGACGGAGCGAAGCACCGAGCGCCACAGCGAAGACGCCTGCAGCGCCTCCAGCGGAGGCTTGAACTGAGGCGGGACGGCTCCATCCGTTAACTTCTGCTCCAGCTTATCGAAGCAGCGAACGCTCACCTTCCCATAGAGAACCTGAGACAAACACACAGGTCATCAAACCCACAGACAACACACAGAGGACCAATGAGACACAGTTATTGAACAGAAAAAAGTAGAACCTCACCTCAACAAAAAAAACAAGTGGTGCCCGGCAACCCCCCCCCCCCCATTTAACCTGATTTGCTTATCATTGCAAAAACACATTTTTCATGACTGTGACCTTTGACCTACATTGACAAAAATTTAATGGGATCTATTCTGGATTACCTCGCACCTTACCTGAAAATTTCTGAAAAACAAAAGTAGAAAAAAACGGGAAAAATTTAGATAAAAAAGGAGATAAAGCAGAAAAAGGTAAAAAAACAGAAGATGGTTAGTGTTTGTTCATATTTATTAGTTTAACTGCCATAAATATTTTCTAACTGTAAAAAAAAAAAAAAAAGATTTGCGACATTTGTTTTCATTTGACAAAGGGGGACAAAATCATTATTGGCTCCAGATATCAGTTTAGAAATATTTACATGGGCCTGAAACAGTCATTGGCCATGTCTGATGTTTAAAAATAAATAAATAAATGAAATAAAAAATATGTGCCAGCCCCAAAATTGTCACACCCACGGAACAAATGACAAAAGTCTGGTGGTGACCTGTGTGTGTGTTAGTTATTTTTATATTGGATTTTAAAATCATATGTTCACAGGAGTATTTTTCCTGAATGCTGCACTTCTGCACATTCATTAAAAAAGTAAATCACATTTATATTTATTTATTTTCCAAATTAGTAAAGTATGGTAAATTCCAGTCTGAGGTTTTCTCTTCCACACAGTAAGACAAACCAGAGGCTAATTCACTGCTGTTTTTCCCTTTTGTTCTGTATCGGTATGGGATCGATATCAGCATATATTAAAACATCAGATATTGGTATCAAATCAGTTGCCAAAAAAAAGGTGGATCGGAACTTTAACATTTAAAAAAAAAAGATAAACTAAACTAAAATGTAGGAAAATTCAGAGAAAAAACCCTTAGTTTTCGCTATTGTCAGTGTAAGTAAAGAGAAAGCAGAAAAAGTCCTGTATGGGATTCATTTGAATGGCAGCGAGGAAGATAAAATTTATATTTCTTAAAAAAATATAAATTTCTAAAAAACTAAATAGTAAAAACAAAAAATAAAAGTAAATTCAAACTTGTGTGAAAAATAAAAGTAAGCATTTAGAAAAAAAGAAAAAGATTAATAAAATGTATTTTTAAATAAACAAATACAAACAAATGAAGTAAAATTAATTAAAAATAAATATTACCACTGTAATTAATAATGATTTTTTTATTTAAAAAAACAGAAATAATATAGGTAATAAAATAAAAGACATGAAAAAAACTAACACGATGCATTTCGAAAAAAAGAAAACTATTAAAACTAACCTTTTTTTAAATTCCTCAAAACCACATGAAACTAAACCATAATGTTAAATCTTAAACTTCTATAACACTAGTGTGTGTGTAAAGCTAATGTATAAGGGCTAAAGCTGACAGCTAACGGCTAGCTACAGCATCCCTGTAGGCTAACCCAGTGTAAGGCTACAGTATGTAGGCTAACCCAGTGTAAGGCTACAGTATGTAGGCTAACCCAGTGTAAGGCTACAGTATGTAGAATAACCCAGTGTAAAGCAGAGGAGTCAGAGACCTTGAGCATCCCGTTCATGCCCGGGTGGTCGTGCAGCGGAATGGAGGCTCCGGTCCGGAGCAGAAACACCCCCATGCTGAACAGCTCCGTCTCGCAGATGTGCATGTAGGTGACCGGGGGGCTCTGGAGCCCCGCTGCTCCGGAGCCGGACTTGGTTTTCCGAGGGGAAATCTTGAGGTCCGCTGCCCTGAGCGCGGTCACTAAGGAGACGAGCTGAGTCTGTTTGTCCGCATTGAGCTTCCGGTCTCCACTGTCCGGAGCCTTCAGGTCTTTGTAGGTGATGGAGGCTTGTTTGGCTATTTTCTGGATCAGAGGAGTTTTGTTGTCCCGCGGCATTCTGGATCCAAACTACTAACGGTTAGCGCTGTGTCTTTGGCACTGTTCCGACACCAATTAAACCGACTGAAAACGCCCCGTGGCTCCGTATCCAGAGCCGCCAAGTCAACTTATCCTAACGCTTAAAAATAAAGTTCATAAAATTGGCCAAAAGTCATATTTAAAATCAGCTTGTGTCCTGATAACAGCCTACTTCTAATTATTTTCCACACTGTTGCCTCGTCGCTGGCGGTCACGGCGGCTGCGCGTGAGACGCAAAGCAACTCGGGACATTGAGTATTCTTGGCAAAATATTACTACACTCTGAAGCAGATAAATATTTGTAGAGATCCACTGTGTTGTTAAAACGGGCTTTGGGAATGAGTTTGTGGATGTGTAAGATAAAATATAAATCTAGCATGTTGTCTACCGTAAGAAAATAAAAACCCCGCATTTCAGTTAGACTACATTTCCCACTGGTCCCACAGATGGATCAGAGTTGAAGAGGGGAAGGCCAGACAGGCCAGTGAACCCCACTGCCCCCTCCCCTCAAACCAAAGTTCTTATCATTAACGAAAACTGACCAAATGACCAAATCTAGAACTGAAAAATACATTATCGTTAATTGAAATAAATAAAATAAGTATGATTAAGAGGAAAAAGATAACTAAGTGCAATGGTATTGTGTTCTTAAAAATATCTAAAACCTATAAACATTTTGAGTGAAATTCCTTTTGTTTTCAGCTTTGTTAATGAGAGAAAGCAGCAGAAAAATTCCTGACGAGGAAGATAGAAGATATGAAAAATAAATATTTTTTCAACAATTGAAAGATTAAATAAAAAAAATAAAAGACACACAAACATAAACTAATTTGAAAACTAAACTAAAACTAAGAAAAAAGCAAAACTAATACAAAATAGCAAATGTGCTTTAAAAATCAATTAAACAAACTAAAGTCAAATCTAAATAAACTGAAAATATAATGAAAAATCTAAAACTAATCTTGATGTGTTTCTCTCTTTGCATTAGTTTTCATTGAAATTCTGCTGAAGCTTAAAGGAATTATCATCATTATATATCAAATTGATTTTAGTTAATTTTTAGATGATTGGGAGCAGGGGCAGTTCTATGGGCGCGTCTGGGGGGGGGCACCCTTATTGCCAGCCGTGCCCACCCAATCACAATCTCAGAAATAGAATTCTAGTAAATGTAAATGTCAATGGAAATAAACTATGTATATTTAATTAATTGTGTTTATTTAATATATATATATATATATATATATATATATGTTTCTGTAATTCCAGAAATGCTATTAGGTTGTTGTTATACGTCGCTCCCTCCCCCGCGCGTGCACCCCCACCCCAACTTCATTTAGGCCCGTCTAATAATAGTCGTCTAGATCCACCACTGATTGGGAGTACATACATATAGTTGACATTAAAATCACACCATTCAGATGTAGATTGAGAAATTTAGATCTTGCTGTTTTGAGACAAACTGTGTTAATATGGACGTGGTTAGGGCATGTCTTCGCCAACACAAAACGATTTTTAGACCTAAAGTTAGAAACAATATCACACTCACATGGTAGTAAGTAGACGATCCCTAAAGATAAACCCAAGTGTCTTCATGTCATTGGATCGTGTGTCCACAGTTACTGATCTCAAGCCAGTACTTTGCAAGTGTCCTGGATGTTTTAGCTATTACCCTCCTCTATCACACCTAGTTAAATTATTGAGCAGATATTCAGAAGCCTGATAATGATGTAATGGCTTCCAGGTGTGTTATTTTTATTTTATTTTATTTTTATCTCATTATTTATTTAAATGCAATTTAATAAAAAAAAACAAATTACTTTAAATGTAATTTCTTTTTTACATTTTTGAAACATTTTGAATTTATTTTTAAAAAATATATTCATTTTATTTATTTCATTAATTATATTTAGATAAAATGAAGAGGGAGATATCTAAAAGTTGTAAAACATTTTCAAAACTTAATTTTTTTTAAAAAATGTATTTGATTTGTTTTATTTATTATTATTATTATTCTTCTTCTTATTATTATTTTAATTAGAAAAAAGGAGGGATATATATAAAACACGGGCCATGAGGAGAGAACCGCTGTAGCTTTGTTGTTACATCCAGCTTCATTTCAATTTCTAATGAAATACTGGACTATGTTTTTAAAAATGAATGCAGTGAAATCGTGAATGTCCAGAGTGTGTAACTCTGCCCTCGACAATCGACTATTACAGACTATTACAGATTATTACAGACTATCACAGACTAGTACAGACTATTACAGACTATTACAGACTATCACAGACTATTACAGACTATTACAGACTATTACAGACTATTACAGAGTATCACAGACTATTACAGACTATCACAGACTATTACAGACTATTACAGACTATTACAGACTATTACAGAGTATCACAGACTATTACAGACTATCACAGACTATTGCATACTATCACAGACTATTACAGACTATTACAGACTATCACAGACTATTGCATACTATTACAGACTATTACAGACTATTACAGACTATCACAGACTATTACAGACTATCACAGACTATTACAGACTATTACAGACTATTACAGACTATTGCATACTATCACAGACTATTACAGACTATTACAGACTATCACAGACTATTGCATACTATTACAGACTATTACAGACTATCACAGACTATTACAGACTATTACAGACTATTACAGACTATTACAGACTATCACATACTATTACAGACTATCACAGACTATTACAGACTATTACAGACTATCACATACTATTACAGACTATTACAGACTATTACAGACTATTACAGACTATTACAGACTATTACAGACTATCACATACTATTACAGACTATCACAGACTATTACAGACTATTACATACCATTACATACTATTACAGACTATCACAGACTAGTACAGACTATTACAGACTATTATAGACTATCACAGACTATTACAGACTATTACAGACTAATTACATACTATTACAGACTATCACAGACTATTACAGACTATCACAGACTATTACAGACTATCACATACTATTACAGACTATCACAGACTATTACAGGCTATTACAGACTATTACATACTATTACAGACTATTACAGACTATTACAGACTATCACAGACTATTACAGACTATTACAGACTATTACATACTATTACATACTATCACAGGCTATTACAGACTATTATAGACTATTACAGACTATTACAGACTATTACAGACTATTACAGACTATTACAGACTATTACAGACTAGTACAGACTATTACAGACTATCACAGACTATTACATACTATTACAGACTAATTACATACTATTACAGACTATTACAGACTATCACAGACTATTACAGACTATTACAGACTATCACAGACTATTACAGGTTATTACAGACTATTACAGACTATTACAGACTATCACAGACTATTACAGACTATCACGGACTATCACAGATTATTACAGACTATTACAGACTATTACAGACTATCACAGACTATTACAGACTATTACAGACTATTACAGACTATTACAGACTATTACAGACCATCACAGACTATTACAGACTATCACAGACTATTATAGACTATTACAGACTATTACAGACTTCCTCCTAAAGACGTCCTCTGCATCAGGAAAGGTATTGGCTGGAGACTCTGGACACATTATCCAATGACATGAAGACCTCTCTACTTACTACCACATAAGTGTGATGTTGTTTAGAACTTTAGAAGACGTGTAAAAATAGAGTTTCACGTCAGCGTAAAAACACGCCCACTTCCATGGTAACACAGTTTGGCTCAAAACGGCAAAATCTAAATTTCTCAATGTGCATCTGAATGGTGTGATTCTGATGTCAACTATATGTATGTACTCCCAATCATCCAAAAATATTAGCTAAAATGCATTTTACTCCAGATAATCCCTTTAATCTGAATTTGAACATGGATCTACCAGCTGTTCTCTGTGCAGTTTCCTTCCTAGTTGTTTGGCATCGATCGTCTTCTTCATTATCTTCATTAGCAATTTCTTAAAAACATCTTTTTTGACAAAACTACTGCTCGGATGCATTTACAAGTTTATATTTAACTTCCTTGGTCTACAAAGTTTGTTTGCAATTTTGAAATGTTTTGATTTTAAAATTTTCGACAAATGTGTTAAGTATTGAACATTTACTTCTACTTATAATGGACCATATTTTGAATTTAAAGATAGAAATGGTTATAAATATAATAATATAGCTACTACTGAGCACTGATATAAGTCATATATGGACTTCCACTTCAGTAAAAGCTCCGCCCACTTCTACTGCGAGATTTATCTCCTGCATCCATACCAGAGGATTTTATTAATATACCTAATTACATGTCCTTCTGATCCACTAATGGTACTTTATTTTATTTTATTTTATTGTTGACTATTTAAAATGAGTATTTTACTCATTCCCCTTTGATTTTTGAAGTCATATGTATTTTGTCATTGTAAACTATACATTCTGCCTCTATAGTTCTATACAAGTTATATATGATCATATGAACTTTTGTTCCATGTCTGTATTTCAGAGAAAAAGACAACAATTCAGGTTAGTTATATTTACTTTTAATTGTAGAAGAAACAATTATTTTAAATTACACTCCATTTTACTCTTAATAAAGTAGGAAACACATGAAATATCTTTAGTCTGTGTTTATTTTTACATGTGAAATGTTGCAAAACATGTAAAAAAATAAATAGTAAAAGTGGAGATGAAACAGGGCAGGTTTAATATGGTTTTGTGTTTTGTGTGTGGGCGGATAATGAGTCATGAAAGATGAAAATATCATGTTATTTATGGACAGATTTTCATTATCAGCAGATAATTGGCCAAATGTTCAGGTAGAAGCTTCTACAGTGTGAACTAAAGGAACAGAGGAACACACTGCACATGCATGACATTAGAATATTATATTTATATTTATTCCTGGGCTTTCCCTCCCACAGAGGCCTTTACTAAACATCAAGTGTAAAAGCACATTTGTGGAATAATGGAAAAAAGACAATAATCCGTTTGATTTGAACTCTTTTACATTTATTCAATTTCATCAACTGCAAATAAAAAAGTAGTAAAAGTAAAATTTTTAACCATTTAAATGCTGTGTTTGTAACATAAACAAACTACTTTTTTTATTAAAAAAAATATATTTTCCAAAAAACTCCATAAAAATGGAATCACATCTGTATGATTAGATTTTTGTAGCCAGTGATTGATATCATCACTGGTTAATTTACATTATTATTATTTTTGGAGTAAGGTCACATGTTCTGAAATACCAGCATCTGTCTTCTAAGTGTGTGTAAAATACACACTTATAAAACAAACTATGAAATATTGTTTATTGTTTTATTTATCTGCTGTAATTTAATTTTTAGTTTAGTTAATCCACGTCAGCCTGAATCATACATATTAAATAATCATTCATTGTATATTTTTGTAGCCCTTTAAATCAGAGGTGTCAAACATGCGGCCCAGGGGCCAAAATTGGCCCACCAATGGGTCCAATCTGGCCCCTGGGATGAATTTGCAAAAATTACACAAAAGATAATAATTTTTTCTAAAAATGGATTCGACCATAATCAATAATTAAATATTATGAAAAACACACATTCTCTTCCTTGTTTTAGTGTAAAAAAAAGGGAATAAATTAATTTATAAAAGACTAGCTTGTTACAAAAAATGTGAATAAGGTGAAATGTATGTGGAATTTTACTAATATTCTGAATGTTACTAAATGTTGTGTGAATTTGTGTCAGTTGTGATGCACATGTATAAATGATAAACTAAAACTAAAGCACAATATTGTTAATATTTCTTTAGAATTTTCAGATTGTCAATATTTCTTCATCTTATGTTTAAATATGTAACTTTCATTATGGAATTTTACTATTTTTGCTAAAAAGTTGACATTATTTATATGTTTTTATCCTATTATTTCTATTATTTTACTGGTGCGGCCCACTTTATACCATATTAGACTGAATGTGGCCCCTAAACTAAAATCAGTTTGACACCCCTGCTTTAAATCATTGGTCACCAACCCGTCAATTGTGGAAGCTTTCCTCGTCGATCCCGTACGGTGGTCGACAGGGGCAAACGCACCGCATCGACAAAAGCTGCAAACACAAGAAAGATGCACAACCAAAAATACAAACACATTAAACAAATGCAACACAAGTGAAGCTGCGAAAGGAAAATGCTGCAAATACCAAAACATGCAAACTCCCAAAACAACTGCAAGAGAGAAACACTGCAAATTCACTCCATGACAAAACAGAAGTTTACCAAAATAAAACGGAAGAAGAAGAAGATGGTGGATGAAGATGAAGTTAATTAATTTAAGAGATTAGCGTGAAAAGGTTTGTTTCCCTTCATCTTTTTTAAACACTTCACCATAATCTGCTATGATATCACAGAAGAGCATTAAAGGTGTGGCACTAACATTAGCTACAAATGCATCTTCATCCACTGTCTTCCTTCTTCTGTTTTATTTTGGTGAACTTCTGTTTTGTTGTGGAGTGAATAAAAATTACCATCATATTATATCTGACCAGAAGTGCATAGCAGTACAACACACACACACACACACACACACACACACACACACACACACACACACACACACATACACACTATCGTGCGTTCACTACTGCTATGCACTTCTGGTTGGATGTAATTCTGGTAAAAAAAAAAATGCCTTTGTTTATTTTTACTGATTAACATTTTTTATTGCATTATGACTCTTTTATTTTAATACAATTTCCCTTTGGGATCAATAAAGCAATTCTGATTCTGATAACTGCAATTTGTCTCGTCTTGTCTCGTCGTTTGAACTCACTTTAACCTCACTAGGGTCACAGGGGTCACTGGGGGCCTAATCCAGCTACAACGGCCAAAGAAAGAACTATATTTGAAAAGGAGTCACCTGACCTGCTTCTCAACCAGCATTTTTAAAAAGTAATCAATGTTTTTTATGAACATCACATGACCTTACTCACACACCTGCATTATTTCTGTGTTAAAATCCAATGTCATACTTGTACTCGTCATCTCCTGCTTCATCCGGGTTGCGGGGGCAGCAGCCCCAGCAAAGACGCCCAGACTTCCCTCACCCCAACTACCTCAGCCAGCTCCTCCAGGAGAATCCCAAGGTGTTCCCAGGCCAGCTGAGAGATATAATCCCTCCAGTGCGTCGGCCCCAAGGTCTCCTCCCAGATGGACATGCCCAGAACATTTCCCCATGGAGGCGTCTGGGAGGCATCCTCACAAGGTGCCCGAGCCACCTCAGCTGGCTCCTCTCGACATGGAGGAGCAGTGGCTCTACTCCAAGTCTTTCCCAGATGTCAGAGCTTCTCACTCTATCTCTAAGGCTGAACCTGTCCACCCTGCGAAGGAAACTCACAGGGTGGCTGCTTGTACCCGTGATCTCATTCTTTCAGTCATGACCCGAAGCTCACGACCACAGGTGAGGGTCAAAACGTAGATCAGACTTGGTTGCGAACCGCTCCAATGAGAGCTGAGGCCGTTCTCCAATGGAGCTAAGAGGACCACATCATCCGCAAAAAGCAGAGACGAGATCCTCCCACAACCGAACTCAACTCCCTCCCCCACCCAGCTGCACCGAGAAATTCTGTCCATAAAAGTTATGAACAGAATCGGTGACAAAGGGCAGTCCTGGCAGAGTCCAACCCTCACTGGAAAATGGTCTGACTTATTACTGGCTATGCAGACCAGACTCTTGTTCCTTCGGTGCAGGGACTGAATGGTCCCCAGTAGGTGACCATCCACCCCATACTCCCGGAGTACCCCTACTGGATACCTCTGAGTACATGGTCATAACCCTTTTCCAAATCCACAAAAAACATGTGGACTGGTTGGGCAAACTCCCGTGCCCCCTCCAGCACCCCTGTGAGGGTAAAGAGCGGGTCCAATGTTCCACGTCCAGCACGAAAACCATATTGTTCCTCTTCGATCTTACCCTGCTTTCCATCACCCTGGAGTAGACCTTACTGGGGATGCTGAGGAGTGTGATCCCACGATAGTTGGAGCACACCCTCTGGTCCTCCTTCTTAAAGGATACATACATCTTGAATAAAGAAAAGAAAATACTGAATAAAGCAAAAAAAATAAATTAAGTAACGTTAACAAAAATCTTGAACATGGAAAAAAAGAATGAAGCAAAAAAGACATTTAAACAAATCTCAAATTAAGCAAAAAATAAAAATGATTAAGCAAAAACTAAATTCCAGTGGAACCAGATAAACTGTTCAGATTAGTCCCCGATCTATTGTCTATAAATCACTTGTTCTATCTGACTGAAAAGTTCTTCTGTAGATGATTCTGTCTGATCACGTAATTAAACTATAGAAATGAGACCAATAAACTTAAGGTCACATTTAGATTTTTACAGTGTACTGAACTGTTTTACTATCATCCTGTACTAGAATCATCCTACTATTAAAGTCAATATTACCATCGAAGTCAATATAAACAAACAGCACGGTCACTTCCTGTACGTGTTAGTGAATTTGTCATTGAGGCGTCGGAACGGCTTGTTCAGTGAGGGTGTGCTGTTGGAGGTCAGAGGTCAGAGGTTATCAGCAGCTGGACTGTGGCCCTCGGCTCTTCTGTCAGTTCCAGATGGATAACAGCTTCCTCTGCCTTTTATGGAAAATTTTGCTTCTGGAATGACTCATAGTTTGTCTGTTCATTCAGTTCACAGTATGTTTTTGTGTGATGTTATTTAACCTGTTCCCAGACATATGTCCCCATTCTGGACGTACATGGCATTATTATTATACACCTGTATATACAGCACCCACATTAATGACATTATTTTAAAGGTGTCATTCGACTGAAAAACACCGAAACCCCGAGTTACCAACACATGCTGTGTTTGAAAGTGTCGCCTCCACTGGCTGTATTTACCATTCATAGAAAACAACACAGAGTAATGAGCCACTCAGAAAAAGCCTGTCCACATTACATCACAGGGACATGAGCGTCACCCACGTGGGGTTAAACCCGTCCCCCACTGCAGTGAATCTGAAGTAGCATTAGCATTAGCATCTACAAGAGAAGACAGTGCAACAATAGCTACTGCAAAAACGTAAAAATAATGCCAGATCATACTGGTTCATGTGCTCTCTGTGGAAATAAAGCGGCTATTTTTTCCTGCACGTTTTCAAAACAAGCAACGGCACAAAACCCAGCTGGATGTTACTCTGGGATGGTAAACACACACAGAGCGAGAGGGGAGGGAGGAAGGGGGAGTGTTCCTTCACACATTCATTCTCTGAGCCAATCAGAGATGCCTCATGGACATGTATGAGGAAGTACCGGTAAACAAGTCATTTTTTTACCCTCCAAAAACAGCCGGAAACAAAGTAATCTCGATGGTTTTTTTTTTAAATAGAACCAACACACAATGCATTCAATAACAATGGAGAACACAGCAATATTAATGAAATAACCATAGAATGACATCTTTAATAACATCTATATATTCAGTTCCCACATTAATGCACCTGTACTTGTCTCACATCAAATGAACGTGAATACATTTATCTTACTGAATAAATGAACCATTCAGAAGTACAACAGTAACAGCACATACACACAAAGATGGTTCACACCAGGGTTGTAGTTAAGACCACCTTTGTTGAGTCCAAGACCAGGACCGGTCAAATCCAAGTCAACACCAAGTCCAAAGAGGTTCAAGTCCAAGTCAAGACCGAGTCCAGGACAGAAATAAAACAAGTTGTATGCATGACAGTATAAAGTCAATCATTTTGGGTTATTATTTGTTGATCTAAAAGCAAAAACAGTGTCACAACACCTAGGATTCTAAGTAGAACCGTTCCCCTGGATATGACATCATCTAATCGACCAGAAAAGACGCCTCTGATTGGTCCATTCTACATCTGCTCTACACACGCTTCTGCTTTCATAGTTTTCCCTCTTGTTTTGTGAACATGAGCTCATATGAATATGGATTTGGTTGTCTTTGTGAGGAAGTGGAAGAACCTGTGAGATGACAACGAAAGAGTCTGATGTCAAAAAGGAGGAGGGATCCAGGTGGGAAATCCTCATGAGGTTGTGAGTGTCCCATGAGTGTGTTGTGACAGTGAATAGCGCACGCCATGTACTCCCCACACTGTGATGCGGTGGCTGTAAAGCCAGAGCCACGAGTCACCTTCGCCCCCTCACTGGCTGTAGGAAATTTTAAAAAAAAGGAGGAACCACCCACCCTCTGTTTTTTTTTTTTTTTTTTACAAATCACACCATATATATATATATATATGGGATTCTAAAAAATTCAATAGTGTTTTTTTTTTTTTTAGTGTTCATTTTATTATTATTAAAGAAGAGGCAGATATCTAAAACATGCAGGACCACAAAGATTGAATTTGAGAAGCACTGTAATTCTGACAGAATTGATTGTATAAAAAACAAAACAAACAAACATTTCTAAATGTGGTAAAGTGACTTCATCACATAAGTCAGATGTGTGGGATCTTGTGACAACTAATTGTTGTTATAAAGTTGTGAAAATGTTTCACTGAATATTATTACAGATTATTTTCTGAAATGATTTCCCTAAAAATCAGTGTAAGCATTATGATCACTTTCATAAAATATTATTGGCAGATCAGAAAAATTATGTCATGACTTTTGACCTTGAAAGGTTAAAACAAGAGTGTCACGTTTTGAGAGGGACATATCCATTGTTGAGGGGGTGCAGTTTACTGCCTGGAACCACTTATATAATGAATATTCACTTACAGTACATGTTTTCATGAGTTTTTAAAATATGAACATTAAGGAACTCAACAGTTCTGTTGTATAGACGACGTGTGCAGAATGTACAGATACAAAGATTTGAATGTCATGGCTATGATGATGATGATGACGAACTATCCCCAGAATACCTCCGTCTGAAGAAAGCAGCTTTATGAAAGAACAAACATTAGCATTAGCTATTTTCCTCAAGTTATGCAGACATTTTTCCAGCGAGCTAATGAATTTTCATCTTTGGCTGGAGTTGTTAGTGTTCTTTGAAGGACTACAGAGTTGGCTTCATTCTCAATGATGGCCTGATTCAACGAGGCCACAGGGGGCAACAAATAAAACACTGCTCATATTCTCAACAGCGGAACGCATCGCAAAATAATGACAACTGTGATGAAGGAGAACAGGCTGCGTATTGACTGAACACAAAGGCCATGTTGACTGGAGCTTCCAAGGATCCATAAGCAGCTGTTAGCATTGTCCTATTGTCCCCAATATGCTGATTCCAGAAGACAGAGGAATGTGTGTGTGTGTGTGTGTGTGTGTGTGTGTGTGTGTGTGTGTGTGTGTGTGTGTGTGTGTGTGTGTGTGTGTGTGTGTGTGTGTGTGTGAGTGTGTGTGTGTGTGTGTGTGAGTGTGTGTGTGTGTGAGTGTGTGTGTGTGTGTGTGTGTGTGTGTGTGTGTGTGTGTGTGTGTGTGTGTGTGTGTGTGTGTGTGTGTGTGTGCGCGCGTGTGTGTGTACAGGGCTGGTCCTGCAGGGATAGGAACAGGACCAACCACACCAAGCCCTGGCATTAGAGGGTTCCCTCCAAAAAAACTTTAATAATAACCAGTGGTGGCAGGCACAACAAACCCCACCCCCTCACAGACATTTTAACTTAAAGGACGTGTCCCTCTGAAAATGTGGGACTATGGGTTTGACCCTTCAAGGTCACTCAAGGTCCAAAGTCATGATGCCATTCTGGCGCCTACATGCAGTTTCCTATCTGTCACCAATATGACAGTAAATATATATGTACAATAATCCATGTGATGACAGCCCATAATACTACACTATAGTGACAGCCCATAATACTACACTATAGTGACAGCCCATAATACTACACCATAGTGACAGCCCATAATACTACACTATAGCGACAGCCCATAATACTACACTATAGCGACAGCCCATAATACTACACCAATGTATTTGCAAAAACTATTCCAATCAAGATAGTTGTTTAATGTAAAAAAAAATCTAAACCTTTCACTTTCTTGGGTGTGTTATTGATGATATAAATAAATCATTCAGTTGGTAAGTATTAAAAAATCCCCCTCCATCCTTTTTTAAAATAAAAATTAATGAATAAAGTAAAAAAAAAATATAAAAAGAATTAGAAATAAGTAAGAAACAAAACAGTAGAGAAAAAATACCTAAAACATGTTAAAATCCACTGAAATTTACACACACACACACACACTCACACACACACTCACACACACACACACACACTCACACACACACTCACACACACACACACACACACACACACACACACACACACACACACACACTCACACACTCACACACACACACACACACTCACACACACACACACACTCACAGTCACTGGGTTCATTCATAGTTCTTTGGCTCTTTCTCATCATTAAACTTGTTTGACTTCTGTGCTATGTCAGTCATGCACATTTTAAACAGCTGACCAATAATGTTGGCTTTATGTCCTCGCACCGGCTACAAATGCAAATCCACTGGCAGACAAACAGGGGTCTTTACGTCTGTGTTCTCACAGAGCACACAAATCAAACAATATTTTTATTTGAGTCTAAAACTGTGCTTGGACACATTCTTTTCTTCTTTTGCATTATTCATCAGTACTGGCTGGACAGTGGGCACAGCAGGAAAGTTTACAATAACTGTTAACATTCAAGATCAACTTCACTCTCCTTCAGACCAACATGGAGACGATCCAGAATGAAATGAGCTTTCATTAACTGACACAGAAACAAAGGATATAAAAACACCTGAGCAGGTGAAGAGTAGAGCAGCAGCTGTCAGAGAAATGAAGAAAAACACAAAGTTTAAAAGAGCAGTAAAATAAAAACACTACCTAAATAAAACTAACACATACACACGCGCACACTCACTTTTTGAGGACTCTCCCTAACAGACAGATTGACAGACAGACAAACAGATAGACAGACCATATGGCTGTTTGCCATAAACTGGATTGTACATTAGCCTACTGCTAACATTAAGCTAGAGCTAGCATTAACCTACTGATAGCATAACCCTAGTGCTAGCATTAGCCCAGTGCTAGCAAAATCCCTGACAATTGTATGCTTCACATTAATGTGGTATTTTAATCTGTAAGTGCTCATCAAAACACATTATGTTGATTGAAAAAATACATCAAAATAGACTTAGAATCACAAAAATACAGAGAAACTAAATATATAAAATAAGTTACAATCCACTAAAATTCATCCAAAGAAATTAACACAAAAACTGATGAAAAACCCAAAATATATCCAAAAACCTTTCTAAAATACAGAAAAAACACCAAAAAATTATAGAATATCTAAAACATATGCAAATATATGAATATATATGCAATTAACATTTATTCAACACCTTCAACAGTTTCAACAAAACAACTGTTCCACTGAACTGATTAAATTTAATATAACTATTTTAATCAGATTAATAATGACGAGTACAGAGTGAGAAAATGTGAGATTGTTTGTTACTAATGTGTTGTGGAAGTGTCACGACCTCTCCTCCAGTGACCTTTTCTCCCAGTGCTCTCCAGATCCACCTGGTCCCACACCGTGCAGCTGCAAGTCGTTGCTGATCTGCAATATTTAAACAGTGAAGCTCGCAGTTGCAGGACCATTCAGTTTTGTCACCTCCATAACCCGGACACTCTGCCTTATCCCTTGCATCAATAACCTGTTTTGGTTTTGTCTCCGTCTGTGTCATGATTTTGTTGTGTTTATTATTAAATTATTTTTCCCTTCAGCCTCTGAGTCCTTATGGTTGGCGGGACCATTCTGTCATGATGGGTGAGGTGAAAGGAAGGATGCAGATGCACAGTGCTGAAGGGAAAAATAGTTTAATAATAAACACAACAAAATCATGACACAGAGACAAAACCAAAACAAGATCAAACAAAACCTGGGTGTAGATCAGCCAGAGTCCGTTATTGTGGTTAAGGGACATGGCAGTGTGTCCAGGTTATGGAGCTGACAAAACTGGATGGTCCCGCACCAGCAACTGCAAGCATCATGCTTTAAATATTGCAGGTCAGCAACGACTTGCAGCTGCACGGTGCGGGACCAGGTGGTTCTGGAGAGCACTGGGGGAAAGGTCACTGGAGGAGAGGTCGTGACAGGAAGTGGGTGAAATGAGTTGAAAGGAGCAGAAATAAAGACTGTAATTATTATTGGGGCTGTTTTGGAAGTGTGTACTGGAATCTGTGAGTATGATAATAATACTAATGGTGTCAGTTGTTACTGATGGTGGAATTAGTAAAACCCAGTTTCAGGTGGGGCAGACAGTCTACCACTGTAGTGGTTTGTGTCATGCTAACGCAGGCCACACCAATCAACACCCAGCAAGATATATTATTACAGCTGTGAAGTGAGCCACCAGTCGCTCATCAGACACTCAAATGTCACTGTCTACATTCAGACATGAATGAACGAAAAGCAGGAAACTGGGCAATGTGGCTCCGCCTACTAATCTACAGGTAACAACAAACAAACCAAAAATGAAAAGAGTCTAAAAGTGAAGTGATGAAGCTGAACCACAGATGAGCCAGATAGTAATGTAAACTACAGTCATTAAGGTTGATGCAATGTTAAGTTGAAGGTGAATCAGACATTCTGACTGTTAATTCAGTAAATTACAGACCTTGTTTAACTCACGCGAATGTGCCGTAATAATAGCATTGGTTGCAACCAGACTTGCTGACCACCACGATGTGATCTGCACTGAGAAAGTTGGGGTTAAATGCGTTGCAACCAACATGGACAGAAATATGTAACGTGACTTCCAAAGATAAAAAAAAAAAAACATCATCAAGAATACCACGTGTATCACATGTGCATAGGTCCATATGTTAATAGTCTAATTATTGAATTTGTATTAGCCTACAAAAATGGAATATTGAAACTATTTATCACAAATTGCAAGAAAAGCATAAAAACCATAGCAACGTTTACTGCAACTGTTTGGAAAAGGTCATCAGCCATTTGTGGAGGAAACAATAACATAAATGTCCGTGAGTTCCGGTGGGGACTGAAGTTGTTAGCGGCATGTAGCATAGTTGTGATGTTGTCATAGAGACCTTGTGAAAGACCATAAGAGCCATTAGTTGGTATTAGTAATGCACTACGGTGCAAAACTAAACCTTTGTGCTTTGATGATAAGGCAGAAGTGTGAGGATATGAAAGATAACAGTGAACTTACTAGATAGATAGATAGATAGATAGATAGATAGATAGATAGATAGATAGATAGATAGATAGATAGATAGATAGATAGATAGATAGATAGCCACAATTAATAGACATTAATAAAAATGAAATAAAATCATATAAAATAATTAAAAACCCTAAAAACACAATGCAGATATTTTTGTGTTATTGATTTGTTGTAGATGTTCTTCGTGGCCAGGGGGGTTCTGGAGCGTCTGCCTGATGGCAGCAGCATGAAGGAGTGATGGAGGGGATGAGAGGGTCCTCAGTGATGAGGGGGGCCTTCCTCATCACTGACTGACTGTACAGTTCAGACAGAGGGGTTGTCTGGGTGATTTTACTGGCCTGATTTATTATTCTGGAGAGTTTTGTTTTATGTTTGATTGTGAGGAAGTTGTACCAGGTGGAGATATTGTAGGTGAGGATGAGTGTTAAAATGTCATTATTGACGTTAAAAAACCTCAGCTTTCTGAGCAGGTAGAGGCGCTGCTGAGCTTTTTTATTAATTGAGTCCACATGTGGCCCAAAGGACAAAGTAGTGTCTTTCTCAAACCCCAGATATTTAAAAGAAATGGTAAATTGGTAAACTTTTCCACCTTCATGGTGCTCAAAGCGCTTTACATTAGCTTCACATTCACCCATTCACACACACTCATACACCAGTAGGTTTCTAAGGTCTAAGGTCAGTCCTACTGGGGGTCAGGGTTCAGTGTCTTGCCCAAGGACACTTCAACGTACCAGAACCAGGATGCGAACCCCCAACCTCTCGGTCATTGGGTGACCTGCTCCACACCCAGACCATGGACCTGCAGGGGTTCAAACAGGTCTGGGATTTTCCCAGAAGATCCACAGCATAGTCAGTCTGACAGTTCGTCAGATGAGTTTGTAGCTGTAGCCAAATCAGGGGGCGGGACTTAGGCAATGCTCAGAGCAGCAAAGTTAGAAAGAGCAATGAAATGAGTTTAATATCTTTGTTTTTGTTTGTCATAATGGTGTGAAACTTTGCACTGCAATCCACTACTGGAAAGTCACCCTCCAAATGTTGGGTCGTTTGGTGGAGTTGTGCAGGTGTTATTTGTTCCACAGACAAACAGGACACACTGATAATAAAAGCACTGGTGTCTCACAGACAGAAGGTCCCTGGTTTGAATCCCACACAAGACCTTTCTGTGTGGAGTTTACATGTTGTCCTCGTGTCTGTGTGGGTTTTCGCCAGGTACTCCAGTTTCTTCCCACCATCCAAACACATGCACTGATAGGTTGAGACATCCCAAGTCTCCCTGATATCGATAGTGTCTCACTGATGCCCAAGAGTCAGATAAAATATTCTAGATTTTGGACTATGCGAGGGAGACTCCAACATTTTATGTGCGGTTTTATGACAGACTTTATGGCAAATGCACGTCTCCACCGACTCTCCGATCAAACGTATGCCTGGTGAGCTGCTTAGTTTGATATTTGACAGATGTGCACCTTCTCCTGTTCGCTCAGCCTTACCCTACTGTAGAGCCTTCAGGAGTGGACACAGACTTCCTTGCTGTAGAGGAGTTTAGGGACCGTCACAAAATAAATCGACCAGCAAGACAAAAGGAAAAGATTCTCCATTAAATCAATTATATATTCACCTCAAATGTATAAATAAATACATGAATGATTGAATCAATACATACATAATGAATAATTAATAAGTATTTAATTTAACTAGCAAATTACTGAAATTACACATTTTTGTTCAATAGTGTGTGGGTCATGTGGGTCATGTGGGTCATGTGACCTCTAGACTCCAATAGGCCTTTAATTTATAGCCCTGGTCTGGGCACACAAAACACACCTTGTATATTTAATTTATATCACTTTATTGATCTTCTAGCAATTTTTTACTCATGAATTACATGCTTTTGTTCAATAAATCGGAAATTATTCATCTCCCTGAAATAAGTTTTTGGAACTTGGGATGTCTGTAGGTTAACTGGTTAATCTAAATCACCCATAGGTGTGAATGTGACAGTGATTGTTTGTCTATATATGTTCAGCCCTGAGATGAACTGGAGACTCATACAAGGTGTACCCCACCTTCACCCATTGTAGCTGGTTTAGGCCCCCAGTGACCCCTGTGACCCTAGTGAGGATAAAGTGGGTTCAGCTAATGAGAGGAGATGGTGATAATAAACTAAATATTTGTAATTTAATGGAAAAACTCACTTTTTTACATTTATTATACATGGCTAAAGTTTTAAACAGATGAAATGTGGTTCCATGATACTTCTTTCCACCAGCTCTTTTGTGTCTAAAGGTGGTTGTAAATCTGTTGGTTGATGGACAGATGGATCATGTGACCCTCACAGATGTTCAATGGAACTGTATAAGTTTAGCTCATCATGTACGTACACCTTCTGTAATGACCAGGGGTCGCTAAGCAACACCTGCTCATCTTCTAAAACACTGACACTGCACTTATGTCAATCACACAAAAAAATGTGTGTGTGTGTGTGTGTGCGCGTGTGTGTTTGTGTGTGTGTGTGTGTGCGCGCGTGTGTGTTTGTGTGTGTTAACCTACAATGAAGTAGCCTCATTATTTTTCAAGAGGACATATCTTCTTTTTGTGTCCCTCCGTCGTCAGGCAGAATACATTATCCATAATTCAACACACAACACACATTACAAAAATAATAATGGTAAAATACACACACACACACACACACACACACACACACACACACACGTGAAGAGGTACTCATACTGAAACCCACTCACAACTGTTTAATTGTACACGTGAACACACATACACACACACATACACACACACACACACACACTCGTTTACATGTCTCATGAGGACCAAGTTCGTAATAAAGTAGCCACTGGGTAGTGAGTGTAAAGACATCTCATTTTTGAATAAAAAAATAAATAATGATAATATATATATATATATATATATATATATAATAATTAGAAACTGAAAATTCAAATGAAATAATTAATTAATAATAATTGATGATTAATAAAGATAATGTATTTTTTGAATTAATAAATAAGTAATTAATAATAATTAAAATAAATATTTAAATAAATACATTAAAAAATTATAGATTTTTTAAGTAAACGCATCTTCAAACCTTTGAAAAATGCATGTTTCACTTTGCATCCATTTCCTTCATGCTTTATGGGGACTTCCAAAAAAAAAATAAAAAAAATTTCATCATTTCTGTTTTACTAGTGGGGACCTTTATTTATATTCAACCCTCGTGGGGACCTGAATTTCAGTCCCCATGGTGTGACTGTGTACACACATCTATGTCCTCATGAAAATAGGAATACACACACACACACACACACACGCGTTAAGTAGATGTTCTCAGAAAGGGTTTTATGACGCAGGTGACTCAGACCTTGTTGTGCCGTTGGATGAACCATGCTCACTTCCTTCTGCTCCACAATGGAACAGGATACAACTCCAGTGTGTTCCAACATCACAGCTTCATCTGCAGACAGAGACACTTCACTCCAACCATTAACCCTTTATCACCCTGAGCTGATTTAGCTTCAAAACCCTTGAAAAATGCATCTGTAAATATAAACTGCAACTGTTCTTCATGTGTTTGGACTACACTGCAGATTTTAATGTGGGTCTGGGTCTGGGTCTGGGTCTGGGTCTGGGTCTGGGTCTGGGTCTGGGTCTGGGTCTGGTTTGGATATAGATATTTGTTGCCGTCTGCCCTGACACACGCTCCCCAGGGAACATGTGTTCATGTCCAGCCCTGATAATTCAGTCATCAGTCTGGCTTCACAGCAGCTTCAGTAAAGTGGAACACAATGGAGCAGAACCGACCCAGTAGTGGAACACAATGGAGCAGAACCAACCCATTTATCAGTGTTTTTCCTGCTTTGATAGAACCTCTTCAGTCTGTGTGTAAACTGTCTGAGCCTATTGTTTATGCTTTGGGATTTTTGTCTTATCACCAACTTTACACAAAAACTACTGAATCCATTTCCATGAAATTTTCAGTATAGGTGTGAGATGGTCCAGAATAGATCCCATTACATTTTACTAAATGTAGGTCAAAGGTCAAATGTCAAGATACCAAAAATGTGTTTTTACAATTATCAGAGAATCAGGTATTTCCTTTTTATTATTGTATAATATATATATATATATATATATATATATATATATATATATAATTACTGTGGCCATTAACGACTTCAGGTTTTTTCAAGTCAACTTATCCGTCAATAAAGTTGAAGTCGAGTCGACAGGTCGTGATGGCATCATCACATTGTCAGCGGAGGAACAACAACTTAACAATGTCCACTGACAAGACACAAGCATCAACATTTAAACCGTAACAAAACAAAGACTAACGTTTTCTGTTAAATGTAACTGAACAACATCAGTAGGTGAACTTTATCTGGAACCACGGCTTGAACACCAGACTGTCCACACGTCTGTCACACATCCTCACTTTTTATATTAAATGTAAAAAGTTTACGGGACCGGCCGACAAGACGCACACCACACTGTCCACATCATTTAGAAAACAAACAACACATTTTCTTCATCCATGTCGTCTGCGCTGCTACTCACACTCATGTTAGCTAACGGGTGCCTCATCAGATGGTCGTGTCATTTTGTTTCATCTAAGGTGAAGTATTTCCACACATGCGATGTGTGTCTGTCACTGTCTTTAGTTTTGTCACAACACCACAACTGTCTTACCTGCAGCAGCCATGACTGGTTTAGGTCTGACTGTATTTACGCACTGAGAGAAAGATAGAGGGGGGGGGGGGGGTGAGTGAGGGAGGAAGAGAGAGAAAGAATAACATGCGACTTGTCGACTCCTCCAAATTTAGGTTGATTTGTGTTGTGGGAGTCCATGTGTCGACTCGTCGAGGTGTCTGTTAATGCCCCACTGTATACTCAGTTTAGCATTTAGCTTCTTTTTGCTCTCGCTGTTTTTGTGCATTTTTATCAGAACCTTATAGGACATATTTGAAGACTCTCGGTCAAAGGTCACAATAAAGGTCAAAAATGCTTTCAAAATAACTTGAACTCTTCATCTTACAGTCTTTCAATAAGCATAATTAGGTCTTTGAATTCTGCATCTTGTGTGCACAGATTTTGACCTTTTGTTGACCCAAGAGGTCAGAGGTCACTGGGTCAATACCTAAAAAAAATAAATGGGCTATGATAGAAAAACCAGTAGAGATAGAGATGATACTATTCTTGACAAATTGGAAACCTGGCATGGGCATCAAAATTACATCATGACCCTTGACCTTACGTGACCTTGAAAGGGCAGAATCAAGGTCACATGATTTTAAATGGTCATAACTCCAAACAGAGCAGTGATAGGTACTCAGTTACTATTGTTGACAGATAGGAAACTACATGCAGGCTCCAAATATGTTCTGTCACCATGGTGTTGTATTATGGGCTGTCACTATGGTGTTGTATTATGGGCTGTCACTATGGTGTAGTATTATGGACTGTCACTATGGTGTAGTATTATGGGCTGTCACTATCGTGTAGTATTATGGGCTGTTACTATCGTGTAGTATTATGGGCTGTCACTATAGTGTAGTATTATGAGCTGTCACTATAGTGTAGTATTATGGGCTGTCACTATAGTGTAGTATTATGGGCTGTCACTATAGTGTAGTATTATGAGCTGTCACTATAGTGTAGTATTATGGACTGTTACTATCGTGTAGTATTATGGGCTGTCACTATAGTGTAGTATTATGGGCTGTCACTATAGTGTAGTATTATGGGCTGTTACTATAGTGTAGTATTATGGGCTGTCACTATAGTGTAGTATTATGGGCTGTCACTATAGTGTAGTATTATGGGCTGTCACTATAGTGTAGTATTATGAGCTGTCACTATAGTGTAGTATTATGGACTGTTACTATCGTGTAGTATTATGGGCTGTCACTATAGTGTAGTATTATGGGCTGTCACTATAGTGTAGTATTATGAGCTGTCATCATGTGGATTATTGTACATATATATTTACTGTCATATTGGTGACAGATAGGAAACTGCATGTAGGCGCCAGAATGGCATCATGACCTTTGACCGTGAGTGACCTTGAAGGGTCAAACCCATAGTCCCACATTAATGTACCATTATATCTACTGTCATATTCCACAAGTGTATTTTTTAAAGGGGCGGAGTCACAGAGAAAGGTGTCTGACCAATCAGTGTCTGCAGTGTTTATATGTCAACTTTATGGGAACCTAGACAGAGAGATACCAAAAAACAGTACTGCTACCAGATTTCAGGTCCATTTTTGTAATGGAAATGCACAAAAGCAAGTCAAGCAGGTACCAGTGGAAACGCCCCATAAATGCATATAAAGGTACTGTTTGTCTTGGTACTCATGAATGGGGGAAGGCGAATTAGAAGTAGCACAGTGACAGCAAATCTCCATTGCTATGCTAATCACATGCTCAGACCTGTCTGCCTACTCTAATGTAATCTCCTGCTAAAGCACATACAAGGTTTAACCTCCAAGTTCACTGAAAAAAATTAACTGTTGAATGAACCTAATAAAATTATACTAAGCTAGAAATAATTTGTATGAGGGTGCACCACATAGAGTGTGTGTGTGTGTGTGGGGGGGGGTTACAATGGGTTATTGTAAGTCTACCTGTGATGGAAAAGTGTTGAGTATAAAAAGTGATTAGAATGTTTTAAAGGTGTTTTCACATAGCTTACTCCAGTCCATACCAGAGTACACCATGGGCCCAAGTCCACCTTTTTTAGTCCATGCGATCACAGGCCTTCTGTGTTCCACTACCATACCATAGTCCACTTCAGAAGCCTCTGATCCCAACAGCACAAGTTGACCTTATGGACCAGAATCACTGGGTCCAGGTCCACAGGTTGACATTATGCTTTGGATTAATCATGATTAAATAGTAATTTTTAATCTATATTAATTATGTTTCATTTTGCGTGAACAAACAGACTCACAAAAGATGTGCATATATATGCACTTAATGGGTTTGTTCTAAGCTAGGTGATGCATTAGCCTAGTGCTAGCATTAGCCTAGTGCTAGCATTAGCCTAATGCAGAATCTCCAACTAATTAATGCTTCCTTTTAATGTGGTATTTTAATCTCAAAGTGTTTCAGTGAAAAGAAAACTCCATTGAAAGACTTTATGTTGGCCCTTTCATAGGGAATGGGGGTGTTGCGACACCCCCACTTCTCCAACCAGAGGATTTCATACCCCCCACTTTTTCCTGAGTTTATATATTGTATCGTTACTGGATCCAGGAAAAGGACGGAGAGTTGGTGTCACCTATTTTGTATTTCAGGATAAACAGTTACTATCGGTCACAATCACACCAAACAAACATCAATAACATTGTGGCATCGTTACAATATCTATGGTTTAAACTGTTTACCCGCCCGGGCGGCACAACAGCATATGTAAATGAAGCGCACCTCAGTTCATCGTTAATGTAAACAGTTCTTCTTCGTGGTGTTAACAAACAGTCATTAACCAGTAAGTAATGAGAAATGTTACTGTTGTTAAACTAAGTTAAATAAACTATGTCTTGTTCTGTGACATTTACCCTAAGACAGTGGTTCTAGAACTTTTTTCACTGATGTTCCCCCTGAGGAACATATTTTTAGTCGTCTCCCCTGACATGGACAAAACATTTTTGTAAGAAAAAAGAGGAACAGTGTCTGTAAAATCAGTGTCTGATTTATTTTAAATCCTTTTTATCTCATAATTTAAATTTTTTATCTAATAGATTTGACATTTTATCTAATAATTTTGAGTTTTTATCTCATAATTTTGACTTATGAATTGAATAAATGTTTAATTGAGGAAAACACATTTTTGATATTATTGTCGGCCATATATTACTTTTTTAATATAAAAAAAGTTTAATCATTAATGGATAATTGTTTGTTAATTTTCCAATGTGCCACAACCTAGAACACCCCCACAATTTAAATGGCGGTGACGCCCTTGGGCCCTTTGTTCTGTCTGGGTCATTTTCTACTCAAATTTCCCACAGAATACACAAAAGTACACAAAGTAACATGAAAAATTGAGAGAAAATTTTCACAAAACATTCGAAAGTCCCCTAAAATTCACAAAATAACAGACTAAAACAAAAGGTGATGAAAAGTCCACAACATATTAAAAAAACTCTTCTAAAATACAGTGGAAAAAATGTGAGTAAAATATCCAAAACATAAAGAAAAATAGGAACATATATGTAATTAAAATGTTCATTCAACACCTTCAACAGTTTCAACAAAACAGCTGTAAAAACGGTTTAATTTAATTATGATAAAAAATTTAATTGATTACGATGATAGATTCATCTGCAGTAATGCATTCATTTTGACAGCTGTAAAAAAAAAAAACTCAACAATGCAGAAAAAACAACTCTTCTAAAATACAGAAAAAAACTAAAAAATATGTGATAAAATATCCAAAACATGCAAAAATATGTATATGCAGTTAACATATTTATTCAACACCTTGAACAGTTTCAACTATAAAAACTGTTCCATTTATGACATTAATGATTAAATCAGATTAATCATGAAGATGGATTAATCTGAATAAATGTGTTAATTTTGGCAGAACTAAAAAAATAACAATTTCTTATGCGATAAACTCCTGTTTCCATGACTGATGCTTGTGGAACTTTAGGAGCAGAGGTGGTCAAAGTATTCACATTCTGTACTACAGTAGGAGTACAGCTACTGGTGTGAAAAATACTGTGGTAAAAGTAGAAGTACTGATTAGCGTCCCTGACTGAAGTAAAAGTAAAAAAAAAAAAAACTCCAACATCTCAATTGTAATAAAGTAAAAAGTAAAACTGCATGTTTTTTGCCATGACATAAAAATAAAAAAAATAATTTATAGAGAAAATGTCTAAATTGTGTGATAATATTCATATAACTATAACATATAAAGTCCCAGTTTTTCTCCGTCACTGATTTTTCCCTCTGAAGTGACTTATTTTTCATACTTTGAAAAAATGAGTCTATTTTGAGAATGTAAGGAGTATAAAATACAGATATTTCTATAAATGTAAGGAAGAAAAAGTATAGTTACTCATTATAAATGTAAGGATTATAAAGTACACATTCATGCAAAAACTTTAGGGAGTAACAGCAAAAAGTTGCCAGAAAAATAAATACTTAAGTAAAGATAAGAGAAACCTACCTAAGTACAATAACAAAGTACTTTTACTTAGTTACTTTCCACCTCTGTTCAGGATGGGGTTGGAGTGTGTGTGTGTGTGTGTGTGTGTGTGTGTAAGAGACAGTGTGTGTGTTTGAGGGGCAGGAAGAGCCCCCACTCCCTCCCCTCTCCCACCTCTCTCTCCCCCCCACCAGGCCCTTTGTTCCCTGATGATGTATGAGACAGCATCACCCTTGGAGTACCACAGGAACACGACAGCGGAGCACCAACGCTGTCCCATAATGGAGACTGATGGGACGGCTCCTGCTCTCTTCACTTTGTCCACTACTAAGATGGAGTTGGCGTGGCTCTGCAGGTTCTGACAGGGCCCACGGGCAGCTCTGCAGACTCCAACGGGGCCCACGGGCGGCTACAGGAGGGGCCCTCGTAACACAAGAGTCAGGCTGACGGCTGCTCACGTGTGGCGGCGGCGCTGGGAACCGCCACAGGCTGACAGGTGGATGGACGGACGGATGACGTACGAGTGGGCGATGGGTTGGAGGCATGTGGAAGTGAGGTGTTCAGGATCCACTGGTTCCTGTCAGGCATTCCTGACATGACTGAAGGCAGGGTTACATTCCCAGGGGATGGGAGAGGAACTGAGGTGGTCACAGTACTGCCATCCTGTACTGCAGTAGAAGTACACATACTACTGATACTGGGAAAAAAGTAGATAAAGTAGTAAAAATAGGTTAAATATCCTTCAGTGGTTGGGGTTCTGATTGGCTGCAGTGGGACCAGGGTCACCCCCCCACTAGTTTATCTGATGACAGAGGGTTAACGGACATATCATAACATGGCACCAGTGGAACAGTTCTGATAACTGACTGGACCCAAAAACATGACTTACACCAGAAACCATGGGCATCACACCTGTGGGGGATGGGGGTGTTGCGACACCCCCACATCTCCAACCAGACGATTTCATATCCCTCACTTTTTCCTGAGGTTACATATTGTAGTGTCCCACTGGATCCAGGAAACAAACAAACATCAATAACATTTCGGGGCTGTTACAATATCTATGGTTTAAACTGTTTACCCGCCCAGGTGGCACAACAGCATATGTAAATGAAGCGCACCTCAGTTCACCAGTAATGTAAACAACTCTTCTTCGTGGTGTTAACAAACAGTCATTAACCAGTAAGTAATGAGAAATGTTACTGTTGTTAAACTAAGTTAACTAAACTATGTCTTGTTCTGTGACATTTACCCTAAGACAGTGGTTCTAGAACTTTTTTCACTGATGTTCCCCCTGAGGAACATATTTTTAGTCGTCTCCCCTGACATGGACAAAACATTTTTGTAAGAAAAAAGAGGAACAGTGTCTGTAAAATCAGTGTCTGATTTTTAAAATCCTTTTTATCTCATAATTTTTACTTTTGAATTGAATAAATGTTTAATTGAGGAAAAACACATTTTTATTATTATTTTCGGCCATATATTACTTTTTTAATAGAATTTTTTTTTTATCATTAATGGACAATTTTCTGATGATAGACTCAGAAAATTTTGCTCATGTGCCACATCCTAGAACGCCCCCACATTTTAAATGGCTGTGACACCCTTGCCAGAAAGGACTGTTTTAACAAAAGTTTATTTATGGAAAAATAATCAGCAACTTCTTCTTGCTCCTGTATCTGTTCCACTGTGTTGGGGACCCCCCCCCCTTTTAGTACGTCTGGGACAGAGGTCAGACAAAAATGGTCAAACACACACAGTCAAAATCAGTCCAAGGGAAAAGACTAAACACATACCGTTGAGCAGAAAATGCTCAATCCAGCAATCAGATGTCCAACCAGTACAGGTGTGAGGAAGGCAGGAGCAGAGTCTGAAAACAAGAAGAAGGTCATGACATGGGGGGGTGCAAGACCAGATAGACAAGACCAGAATCCAAAAAAACAATAGACAAAACAGGGTCAAAGCCAAGATGAACCGCTCATAACTTACCTACCAAGGCAATATGATCAGTGACACACAACAGATGATTATACCAAAATAAAACAGGTGAGGAAGTAAAGCTTTAAACTGTGAACATGAACCTACATAACAAAATAAAAGATCAAAACACCAACAATGACAGAAAAAGGACAAAAACTGAAAAAAATAAGACAAAAATAGTAAAACCATGAGCAGTATTATAGGCCCTCGCGTCCTTTGTGACCTTCTCCAAACGCGACAACCGAGACCATCCGACAGCGGGAGGACGTTTTTTCACTCCCATTCAAAAACTGTATGGGACGCCATTTTGCGATGTAATGATACGAGTCCCATATCATGGTGTTCAGTTTGTTATTCTGCACAAATGTTACATTGGATCCAACTCAACCGGACACTGTATTATGTGTCTAAAATGGCTGCTTTGTTGTGAGGTCATCACAGCCACACCCAACATTTTATCAAAATTTGGCATGATAATTTATGATCCCACACATGTGGAGGTGACTTCCACCAAGTTTGGTGTAAATTGGATGTACACACGCTGAGATCATATTTTTATGAGCGAGGGGTAGTATTTTAGAGTTTCACACTTCCATCCAATATGGCTGACTTCCTGTTGGGTTTAGGGCGGGGCCATAATGTCATTTTTTTACTTGTCCTACCATGGGCTATGTGTTTACCAAGTTTCTTGTTTGTATGGCAAAAAAAATTGAGGGTCGCTCCCTTCCATGTAATGTATTTAGATTTTTGAGGGCGTGGCCGAGGCATTTTGTGACATTTTTTTCTCCCGACTTCAGAATATCACATTTTTCACCATCCTTGAATGTGTGGTAAAATAAAACTACCTTTTTTTTAAACGTTCAAGGGGTGAAAATTGGGGTTAAAGTAGTGACAGAATAATAACTAGAAAAGCACTCTGAGAGCGCAGACCTCCACCAAGGTAGACCCCCCCACCCACCCTGATCACCCCCCAAAATGAAATCAGTTCTTCCTGTTCACGTTTCCAACATATCCTGAAAAATTCATCAAAATCCATCCATAAGTTTTCGAGTTATCTTGAACATAGACAAACAGATAAACAGACAAACAGATAAACACACAAACAGATAAACAGACAAACAGACAAACAGATAAACAGACAAACAGACAAACAGATAAACAGATAAACAGACAAACAGACAAACAGATAAACAGATAAACAGATAAACAGACAAACAGATAAACAGACAAACAGATAAACAGATAAACAGACAAACAGATAAACAGATAAACAGACAAACAGATAAACAGACAAACAGATAAACAGATAAACAGACAAACAGACAATCAGATGAACAGATAAACAGACAAACAGATAAACAGACAAACAGATAAACAGACAAACAGATAAACAGATAAACAGATAAACAGACAAACAGATAAACAGACAAACAGATAAACAGACAAACAGACAAACAGATAAACAGATAAACAGACAAACAGATAAACAGATAAACAGACAAACAGATAAACAGACAAACAGATAAACAGATAAACAGGCAAACAGATAAACAGATAAACAGACAAACAGATAAACAGATAAACAGACAAACAGATAAACAGACAAACAGATAAACAGATAAACAGACAATCAGATAAACAGACAAACAGATAAACAGACAAACAGATAAACAGACAAACAGATAAACAGACAAACAGATAAACAGACAAACAGATAAACAGATAAACAGACAAACAGATAAACAGACAAACAGATAAACAGACAAACAGATAAACAGACAAACAGATAAACAGATAAACAGACAAACAGACAAACAGACAAACAGACAAACAGATAAACAGACAAACAGATAAACCGATAAACAGACAAACAGACAAACAGACAAACAGATAAACAGACAAACAGATAAACAGACAAACAGATAAACAGATAAACAGACAAACAGATAAACAGATAAACAGATAAACAGATAAACAGACAAACAGATAAACAGATAAACAGACAAACAGATAAACAGACAAACAGATAAACAGATAAACAGACAAACAGATAAACAGATAAACAGACAAACAGATAAACAGACAAACAGATAAACAGATAAACAGATAAACAGACAAACAGACAAACAGACAAACAGACAAACAGATAAACAGACAAACAGATAAACAGATAAACAGACAAACAGACGAACAGACAAACAGATAAACAGACAAACAGATAAACAGACAAACAGACAAACAGATAAACAGATAAACAGATAAACAGACAAACAGACAAACAGACAAACAGACAAACAGACAAACAGACAAACAGATAAACAGATAAACAGATAAACAGACAAACAGACAAACAGACAAACAGACAAACAGATAAACAGATAAACAGATAAACAGACAAACAGATAAACAGACAAACAGACAAACAGACAAACAGATAAACAGATAAACAGACAAACAGATAAACAGACAAACAGATAAACAGATAAACAGACAAACAGATAAACAGACAAACAGATAAACAGATAAACAGATAAACAGACAAACAGATAAACAGACAAACAGATAAACAGACAAACAGACAAACAGATAAACAGACAAACAGATAAACAGACAAACAGATAAACAGACAAACAGACAAACAGACAAACAGACAAACAAACAAAAAGATAAACAGACAAACAGACGAACAGAAACATAAACGCTGGCAGAAACATAACCTCGTTGGTGGAGGTAATAATAACGGAACAATGTGGTTTTAATAATTGAATAAGACACAAGAGTCTAAGCTCATAATAACCAACAGAGGTGGTAAAAGTACTAACATTCTGTACTGCAGTAGAAGTACAGCTACTGCTTTAAAAAAATACTCTGGTAAAAATAAAAGTACTGATGACAACTCCTTTACTGTAGTAAAGGAAAAAAATACAACTTCTGAATTGTAATAAAATAAAAAGTAAAAAGTGAAACTCCATTTTTTTTTGCCATAAATGAAATAATATTTATTATTTCATATATAAGGCTGAGTGGTTAGTGCTCTTACCTCACAGCAAAAAGACCCAGGTTCAATTCTCGAACCATGCAGGCCTTCCTGTGTTTCAATGGGTTTCCTCTGGGTGCTCCAGTTTCCCCCATCACCCAAAAACATGTTTGTTAGGGTAACATCCTCCAGCCAGGTGACTCTGACCATTAGCCTGGTTCTACAGAAGGACATGGGTCCCCAAGTGCCTCCCAAGGGTGCCCACTGCTCCCCAATGACATCAAAGAAAGGATGGGTTAAATACAGAGGAGACATTTCACTGTACAGTTGTATGATGACAAATACATAACCAGGAAAAGTTAGAAAAGTTTCAAAAATATCCAAAAAATTAAGTGTTTAAAAGTGAGTTATTGTGATAATGTGTTTAATCAGGTCATGGATACTTTAGTGGATATGGACAGAAAATATAGTAAAATGGGAGGTGGGGGGGGGGTCGTCACAATTGAGATAAGAAGTCATATTATGAGATTAAAAGTATTAATTCTAGGTTATGTTTTTGCTGGCGTTTGTTTGTTTATTTGTTTGTTTGTGTACAAGACAACAAAAAACCATATGGACAGATTTTGATCAAATGTTCATGGTAGGTTGATAATGAGGAGATCTGGAAATGATTAGATTTTGGTGGTGATCTGATCAAAGTGCTTCAGACACCGATGCAAACCTGCTTCACGATGTTCATCTACATCTGGGTTTAATTTTTCCCAGTTTTTAGAAACAGTTTCACAGAACAGAAATAAAAACTGATCAATGCAATGTTTGAAATGATGTGAATGAAACAACGTAGTGAAAGAATGTGTGTGTGTGTGTGTGTGTGTGTGGTGTATTTATTGTGTTGTGTGTGTGTATTTATTGTGTGTGTTTGTGTGTGTGGTGTGTGTGTGGTGTGTATTTATTGTGTGTGTGTGTGTATTGTGTGTGTGTATTTATTGTGTGTGTGTGTGTGTGTGTGTATTGTGTGTGTGTTTGTGTATATTTATTGTGTGTGTGGTGTGTATTTATTGTGTGTGTGTGTGTGTGTATTTATTGTGTGTGTGTGTGTATTTATTGTGTGTGTGTGGTGTGTATTTATTGTGTGTGTGTGTGTATTTATTGTGTGTGTGTGTGTGTGGTGTGTATTTATTGTGTGTGTGTGTATGTGTGTATTTATTGTGTGTGTGTGTATTTATTGTGTGTGTGTGGTGTGTATTTATTGTGTGTGTGTATTTATTGTGTGTGTGTGTGTGTGTGTGGTGTGTATTTATTGTGTGTGTGTGTATTTATTGTGTGTGTGTGTGTGTGTGTGTGTAATAAGTGCAGACATCATGACTCAGACAGGAAACATAGAATGATCCTTCAAAGAGCGAGGCTCAATTATTCAGCCAATAATACAGTATCATATCTGAATACTATCCACTAGACAAAGCTGTGACACACATGCACAGAAAGGACTGACATTAATCATTTCCTGTGATGACAATTATATAATTATTAAAGCATAAATTCATACTGAGGACACATCAGTACATAAAGAACCAGGAAACAGTAGGATATTTAAAAAGAAAAACAAACAAATAAGAAAATACTAATCACATTTTGTAAAAACAAACAAAAAAAATAATAATAAAATAAAATAAAAATAGACAAACAGATAGAGAGAAAGAAAGAAAACAGTTTGAGCGAGGAGGCTCTTAAATAAGTATTATTTCAGTCATGGCAAAAAAAAAAAAAAAAAGTTTTACTTTTTTCTTTCGTGAAGGAGTTGAATCAGTACTTCTACTTCTACCAGAGTATTTTTTCACAGTAGTAGCTGTACTTCTACTTAAGTACAGAATGGGAGTACTTTGACCACCTCTGCTGGTGCGATGTTAGGGTCAACCCTAACCCTGGTCTGGGGTTCCCACTGCAGCAGGTCAGAGCCTCAACCATCAAAGACTTTTCATCCTCACAACAAAGTTTTTGAGTGAATCTGATACAGTTTGAAAACTGAGTAAAACACTACGTCACATCATCTACGTCACAACCACATGACCAGAACAAATACCAGCAACATTCATTCATAAACCAGACAGTGTCCATCATGGTGGACACCAGAGTAGTGATAGTAGCAGAGTGTCCATCATGGTGGACACCAGAGTAGTGGTAGTAGCAGAGTGTCCATCATGGTGGACACCAGAGTAGTGATAGTAGCAGAGTGTCCATCATAGTGGACACCAGAGTAGTGGTAGTAGCAGAGCGTCCATCATGGTGGTTTGGTACTGTTATAAGACTGTATCCACATGGTAGATGCAAGATTTCATCAGCTGGACGGACAGGGGGACTCAGGTCTGGACATTCTGCTCAGCTGTTGATTGCATTGCAATGGCCTAAAATTTGTCACTCAGATGCAGCGCAGTCAAAGAAAAGCTGAATCAGGGTGCATTTCACTGGAGATTCTTGGTATCGTGCTAACCATGGAAGGAGAAATTAACTGAGGTAATCTGTCATTTTATTCACTTTCCAGTTTTCCACTCTCACAAACAGCCGGCATTTCATAGTTAATTATATAACTGAACCTAGAGCAGTAACATGCAACCTTGTGTACTTTTTATTTATTTTTTTCTTTCATGTGGAGTGTTTTGACAAATCCAAGCACCACTAGGATGGAATATAGAACACTTCACAAAAAGGACAAAAAAATGTCAAGAATGTCATTGATGGATGATTTTTGAAAAAATAACTGAAGTTGTTCTCTACAGCACATATAAGAATGTATTGTCCAAACATACATGGACACAATAATGACAGCTACAGCACAGTTAAATATCTACAGTTGTACACTACATTCATCTTTACCTTTGTCATTGAAGTGACAGTTTACTGAAAAAAATAATAAACTTAGACCTCTTCGATGGTATGGGTATATTTTGCGAGACCTTCTTTCAACAGCGCTGTCGTCTTTAAAAAATGTCAAATGTCCTGGGCACTGCCAAGGCCGTTCGGCTGATCCATTCTAACGTCTACATATGTGCATGTGTTTTACTTCTTCTATTGTTCTGGTGTATCTGTCTTACAGCAAACCTACAGGTGTAGCATGTCCAGTGTTGGGAAAGTTCACCTTGATTAGGAACTAGTTCAAAGTTCAGTCCAAGTTACTCAATATGAATTAGTTCAGTTCATCGTTCATTCTTCCAAATGATAAACTAGAAGCTCATGGATCCCAAAATGAACTTTTTCGTTCTTTTTTTGTGTTATTATTGTAAACTTATTATTAACCGTTTCTGACGTTATCCTGTAGTCAGGAAATCAGGGGAAAATGCCGAAGTAAGTACCTTACCCCAGGGTTAACTTCCCTCTGCAGGTTCTTAGAACACAAGGAGCGGTTTCAGTGAGCTTCGTTTTCAATGTTTATTTCCAAGAACGGGACAACACCTGCTCCGGTCGCTGGTCACACTCTGTACATTTAACTCTTTTTCCTCCGCTCCCAAAAACTCTCTGCACCTCTCTCTCTCTCTCTCTCTCTCTCTCTCTCTCTCTCTCTCTCTCTCTGCCCCGCCCACAACACTTCTCATTTCCTATTCCACAACATTATGTTGCCAACATTAGTTCAGAATAATACAAAAATGACATCTATGATAATGCTGTGTTTTGATCCCATTTTATTCCTTATAGGACTCAATAATTACAATGTGATAAGAACGAAATGTGAACTAAATAAGAGCGCAGTTCAATAAATGCCAGAATAACCGTGTTCACAACTTCCCGTTCATTTCGCAAAAGTGAACGAGTCGTTCACGTTCATTAAAAATATGATATAGTTCGTGAACAATCGTTCGATGAACTCGTTCAGGTACAACACTGACCATGTGTATTGCGTAATTTTCAGCACGCGTTTCGTTTACATGTTTACGTGATTCATTACTGATCCGTTCCCAGTGTGGACTAACCTGACTTACATCATCTGGCTGCGTTACGCTACGTTCACACAACCATCTGAGGAGCACGGGGATCAAATCTGTTTCCAAACAAAGGAGCCAATCAGTGTTGCAGGGTGGGACGACCCAGAAGTGTTGTGTCTGGTGTGACGTTAAGCAGAAGTGACGGCAGTGTAGTTTATTCAGATACAAAACAACAGCAGCGTGTGTTTGGTATTCCAGTGTCCACATATGGACTGGACTATTTCCAGTGCTTTGTCAACTCTACCACATGTTCATTCTTTAACAGACGAACAGGGGACGACTGTGGAAGTGTTTGTTAATGAAGAATGTTCTCACTCTTCTTCTGACCTGGTTTGTCAACAGTTTGATCTATCAGATGGGTACAGAAATAGTACCAGTGCAGAAGCCCATGGTTATTGTGGGCTCCTTTACCAACGGTTGTGTTGGTAAAGGACCAAGTCACAGAGGCTGATAGTAAACTAAGGCTGACAGTAATGGACCTGGGAGGAAGAAATGACAACCACATCTGTAACAGATGTTAGCACATAGTGTTCGTTAGCCCTGAATCATGGCTGAAGGATAAATGTAGAACCATGTTTTACTACGACGTTTACCAGAAGAACTTGGTGGACATCGTGGAGACGAGGTTATAAATAAACATCATAAGTGTGATGGACACAGCCACGTCCACACCATAAGTCTCTAACCTTCTGCACCTACACTTTATAGTTTTGCATTTATTCAGTTACATTAGCTTTAAAATACACAAATAAGTTCACACACATTTTTTTTATACATTTTTATTTTGATAGGTTATTTTACAGTACACATTAGTTCTATTTGGAGTGCACCCATTTAGTCAAGTTTTGGTACAATTAGTTGTTTAGAGTTACCAGTGTAGAGAGTCAGCTGGTGAAGATGGTGTTGGCTCCTGGATTCTGCTGGTGTCTGGCTGAAGAAAGAAGCCACGCCCCCACACAGCCTTTATATGGGAGGAGCAGCTAATTGGGGCAGCCCAACTGCTGCTACTTCAGGGGGGTGATTTGAAAGGATCTACTTTAGTTTGGATTAAGTATTTCAGTTTGAATTATTAATTTACTTGGCTTCTGAGTTTTAGTAGATTATGTTTATTTTGACTAATTAAGTATTTTTGGTGTTTGTAATATTATTTGTTGTTTTTGTCATTGTGTCATTGTTTGTATTCCCCTCATGTGTTCAGTTGGTCTGATCAGCCAGTATATATTCCTTTGTGTGTTTGGTGATGGTGGCTCAGTTGTGTTACTTGTTCTTTTGATTTAAGTCTGGTTGGTTTCTGTTCATAGTTATTTTTGGGCCCAGCTTATGTTTGTTTAAATTGATGGTATTTTTTTGGGAAAATAAACCCAGTTTTTCATTTTAATTCGTCTGTGTCTCCTCGTCCTTGGTTTGGTCCCTCACAATAAGTTTAAATCTTCTGTTGATGTGTTTATACCTGATAAACTATTTTCACTGGTTAAGCAGCTCGACGTCAACGTGAGTGGATGAAGCGACTGATGGACAGATTTTAATGTAATCACATGCAAGGACTTTAGATAAGACCCCTCCTATGAAAACGGAGCGGTTGAGGAAGAGTCCCAGATGGTTTTGTGAAATATGTTGACACTCTGGTGAAGTGTAGACGCCATATCTGTTCTATTTGGTACAAAACAACACCTCGTTGTCTTGCTGTGTCGACCATCAAATGATTTGAATCATTTTAATCCATTGAAGGACATTTGAACCCACGTCGCTGTTGAGTCTTCCACTTGGCTCAGTGCTCTTTTCCCACTTTCCCCAAAAACTGATTAACTGGTTTAAAGGGTTTTTCTTCAGCTTTTTTTTTTTTTTTTTTTTTTAGCCCAGTGGTAAAGCAGTGTCAGACTGTTAAGGGTTAAAATAATAATATAGCAACAGTTGTCAGATAAAGGTGTGTGTGTTATTTAGTGTTGGATTCATCCATCTGTATTATCTGAAGCCTTTGTCCTGCACTGACGACAAGACATTGAACCAACACAACACGGTGCTGGTGTAGGCGTGTTGCTTCAGGGACCAGTGAGATGATGAAATAAGATCCAGTAAAGCTGCTCTGAGTAATGGAGCCGTGATTTTGGAGGCGTTTTACACACACACACACACACACACACACACACACACACTCGACCTGTTTCAACTGCACTCATTCACATCAACCTTTCACTCATATAATGACTGTTCTGCTCCTCCCAAGAAATATTAAAGTTTTTTTGGTGTGTTTTTATTTTGCAAAATGATTAAAAAAGAAAGAAAAAGAAAAAAAGTGGTGGATGGCACAACAAACCCCGCCCCCACACCTGGTCGACTGTGGCTCAGTTGGTAAAGCGGGTCGTCCAATGACTGAAGGGTCAGCGGTTCGTGGTCTGGCTGGCTGTGTGTGTGTGTGTGTGTGTGTGTGTGTGTGTGTGTGTGTGTGTGTGTGTGTGTGTGTGAAAGCATATTTTTGGTGACTGTGACCTTGACCTTTGACCAAAGTTTAATGGATAATGGATAGATAAAGTTTAATCTATTTTGGACCACCTTACAACTCTCCTGAAATTATGTGGAAATTGGTCCAGTAGTTTTGAGTAAACTTGCTTACAAACAAACAAACAAACAGACTCAAACACAAACACCCCTCATGATGAAACTATCATCAGCCACTTTAAGCAAAAAGAAAAAATTTGAATTAAGAAAAAAGTTGAATTATGCAAATAATAATAATTATTAAGCAAAAAAGTTTAATTAAGAAAAAAAAATGTTGAATGAGACAAAAATTCAACTATTCTATTCTACTCTATTCTATTCTATTCTTTTCTATGTGTGTGTATTTTCGTGGTCAAAGCTAACATACTTTAAAGCTAACATACTTTAAAGCTAACATACTTTAAAGCTAACATACTTTAAAGCTAACATACTTTAAAGCTAACATACTTTAAAGCTAACATACTTTAAAGCTAACATACTTTAAAGCTAACATACTTTAAAGCTAACATACTTTAAAGCTAACATACTTTAAAGCTAATATACTTTAAAGCTAGCATACTTTAAAGCTAACATACTTTAAAGCTAACATACTTTGACCACAGATGGAGTCATTTTCTTCAGGTTTTGCAGAAGTGTCATCAGGGGAATAAACACATTTAAAACAAGGAAGTGAAAGACAGTGAAGGACACCTCATAGGTCACTGATGATTGACAACGTCTTATGAGTTTATATGTGTGTGTGCTTGTATTCCTACCTTTATGGGGACATTGAAGTGTTTACATCAGGAGTGTCCAAATCCAGTCATGGGTGGACAGTGTCCTGTCTGTCTTAGACGGGTCCCCCTTCCACCAAACCTGGTTCAATAAATGATCAGCTGATGGTTCCAGGAGCCTGGCCCTGCAGGACTGGATATGGTTTACACACTCACACATGGAGACCTCTGACACTATGGGGACCACAATTCAGGTCCCCACTAGTAAAATATAAATAAAGGTCCCCACGAATAAAATAGAAAGGATGTGGTCCTATAAATACATTAATTTTTTTTTTTTTGCAGAAGTCACCAATAAAGCATGAGGGAAACAGGTGCAAAGATGAATATGAAGATGTGTTTTTAATTATATTATATTATATTATAATATTATTATATATAATATAATATAATATAATATAATATAATATAATATAATATAATATAATATAATATAATATAATTATATTATATTATATTATATTATATTATATTATATTATATTATATTATATTATATTATATTATATTATATTATATTTATTCATTTATTTTTAATAAATAACAATAATACATTTTATTTATTGATGCCTGTAAAGATTGTCAAAGCGCTTTAACTCCTCTTTAACTGCTGAGACTTAAGTAATTCCACAGTAAAAACTAAAATAAGATAAAATAAGCAACAAAATGAAGTAAAAAACAGCCAAAGTGATCATGAATGACCAGAAATGAATATTAAACTAACAAAATAATATGTAACATGAACAAAGTAAGACACTAACAGAACACAATAGAAGAGAAATGATCAAATAAATAAACCAAATGTAAAAAAATTAAACAAAAATAAGCATCAACATGAACAGAAACTAATAAATATTCATAAAATAAAAAATAAGGAAATTTTAAAAAGAATAGATGACTAGTGTTGTGATTTGGTTCCAGTAGTTTTAGTTTGGCCTTTTTCTTTTTCTAAATCAGTTGCTTTTCGACACCTGTACATCAGTTCCATCAACAAACTTATCAGTAAAATAACACCTGATAACACACCACACAAACCTGAACTTTTCTGAATTTTTAAACTAAACCATCCATTCAGACGCATCAGGAGTTAAAGAGTTAACAAAGAGAATTAAAACAGAGGATATAAATAAGTCTAAAAACAAACACTTTTATCTACTTTTTTAATGATGTATTTATTATTTCATGATTTATTTATTTATTGTTTAAAAATATTATTATCATTTATCTATTTATTTTTATTTATTTTATTTTTAATTTAAAAATATATATTTTTAAATTAAAAAATATATTAGTTTTTGTTTTATTTTCAACATTTAAAAAAAAAATCTTTTTTTGTTTTTTTTTTAGATATATTTACACTCACCATCCAATGGCGACTTGATTACAAACTTGGTCCTCATGAGACATGTAAATGACTATACATGTGTGTGTGTGTGTGTGTGTGTGTGTGTGTGTGTGTGTGTGTGTGTGTGTGTGTGTGTGTGTGTGTGTGTGTGTGTGTGATTTTGAAAGTCATGCCACTAACCATCATTGGTCAAATGTGTGGGAAACTAAAGCTGAAGACAAGAGGAAGTTTAAACCAAATGTTAGAAAGAAGAAGCGTCACTGAGTTTCAGTCCAGGATGAAGACGGGGACATTTAGGACATAGAATAGAATAGAATAGAATAGAATAGAATAGAATAGAATAGAATAGAATAGAATGGAATAGAATAGAATAGAATAGAATAGAATAGAATAGAATAGAATAGAATAGAATAGAATAGAACGCCCTTTATTGTCGTTATACAACGTACGAGTTTGGAGAGCTTCTCCTACTTCAGTGCAAACAGTAATATAAATAAAAAATAAAAAAGTAAAAAGTACAAATTTGCCAGTAGTAATTTAAATAAATTAAAAAGAACAAAGAAAAGGCACAGAAGTGTTTTCCCAGATAAAAAGGTTATAGAAATATATCATTTGTAAACATTCACAGAATGATTTTGTACAAATGGGGGATAGTGTGGTGCAGATAAGATAAGATAAGATAAGATAAGATAAGATAAGATAAGATAAGATAAGATAAGATAAGATAAGATAAGATAAGATAAGATAAGATAAGATAAGATAAGATAAGATAAGGTACGGTACGGTACGGTACGGTACGGTACGGTACGGTACGGTACGGTACGGTACGGTACGGTAAGGTAAGGTAAGGTAAGGTAAGGTAAGGTAAGGTAAGGTAAGGTAAGATAAGATAAGATAAGATAAGATAAGATAAGATAAGATACGATACGATACGATACGATACGATAAGATAAGATAAGATAAGATAAGATAAGATAAGATAAGATAAGATAAGGTACGGTACGGTACGGTACGGTACGGTACGGTACGGTACGGTACGGTACGGTACGGTACGGTACGGTAAGGTAAGGTAAGGTAAGGTAAGGTAAGGTAAGGTAAGGTAAGATAAGATAAGATAAGATAAGATAAGATAAGATAAGATAAAATAAAATAAGATAAGATAAGATAAGATAAGATAAGATAAGATAAGATAAGATAAGATAAGATAAGATAAGATAAGATAAGATAAGATAAGATAAAATAAAATAAGATAAACCTTTATTCGTCTCACAGTGGAGAAATTTACAGTTCACAGCAGCAGAAAAAAGTGGCCTACACACATATAAACAAATAAACAACTAAACATGCTATATATACAGATATGAATATACAAAATATTGCAGGTTTGCATTGTGGGTGGGTGGGCTTTATGTTTGAGAGTTGAGGGTGATGATGGCTCTCAGGAAGAAGCTGTTCCTCAGTCTGTTTGTCTGTAGCGTCTACCAGATGGTAGCAGCTCAAACTCATAATTTTAACATTTTATCAAACATTTGGACATTTTCTCTTAAAATTATGCGTCATATAGGAATGATGGAAACTGTTGGACATTGGAACTTACTTTGTGGTTTTGTTTATGTATCTATTTGGATGTATCTTATATTTATCATTTGCTGACTGATGTGTGCGTGTAGGCTTGTGTTTGTTTTTGTTTGTTATTTATGTTTGGTTTGGGAAGACTGTTTTATTATTTTTATATTTATTTCAGTTTTTTTGTGTGTGGGAAAAAAGTACATTATTGACAAAACATCTGAAATATTTTGGGTCTAATAAACAAAGTTTAAAAAAAATGATGTGTCATATTTCTAGAACTTTTTTTAAAATCTCATGATGACTTTTTATCTCTGCCCCCCCCACCCCCACCCCCACCCCTCCCACCCCCCATATTCACAGAACTAAGTAACTGTGTGACCTGATCAAACACATTTTCTACACAGTAACTCACTTTTAAAAAGATTTATTTGAGGTACTTTTAAGGTATTTTTCCTGGTTAAATAAGTATTATTGTGTTCATGACAAAAAATTTTTTTTATTTTTTTTACTTTATTACAATTCAGAAGTTGTACTTTTTTTAACTTTTACTTAAGTTGAGGAGTTGAATCAGTACTTCTACTTTTATGAGAGTATTTTTTCACATAAGTATGTGTACTTCTACATAAGTAAAGAATGTGAATACTTTGACCACCTCTCTTCTAATCAAACTAACTAATGTATTAATGTATTTATTTTCTCTTGTTATTCTCATATTTTTTGTTTATCATTTGGTTTTTTCTTTTAGTGTGTGTTTGTTTGTCTAGTTCTGATCGACCTGATCTAAGATAAAGTAAAAAACTAAACAAAAACAGATGTAAATATTGTGTAATGTCAGGTGTGTCATCATGAACAAGTCCATTTCATTGACTCGTTGATTGAATTCATCCCTGTGTGTCCTAAGTGAACCTGCAGAGTGTGAGCACATATGTGTGTTTATGGTTTCAAACGCAGCTGCCAGAGTCAATGATGTGTAAATATTGGCTGTTGGTTCTAGTGTCATTCATCTGTGTTTTGTCTGTTTTGTCTCATCTCTGCTAAATGACAAATCATTCCAGCACAAACGCACACGCTCTTAAAGTGGACCATTTATCAGCTGTGTGTGTGTGTGTGTGTGTGTATTACTTATGGGGACCTTATGGGGACTCTCAGCATCCTTATGGGGTCCCTTTAAAGCAGGGGTGTCAAAGTGTGGTCCTGCATGTTTTAGATGTTTTAAGTGTCAGCGCTGACGTGTTCTGAATGGATGATTTAGTTGAAATATTCAGAAATATTCAACCATTTTCCTTTTAGTTTTGTGCATGGATAAGGTGCCAAAAAGCAAGAGTTTTTTTTATTTTATTTTTAAAAAAATTAAAGGCAAAATTAAAATTGCTGGGATCAAATTTCAACAGTAGTTTTCTTCTTCAGTAATTTTTTTTTTCTAAATTTTTCACATTATTTGTCATTTTTGTAAATATTTATTAGTTTTTGTTGCTCATTTTGTTTATTTTCCTACATTTTGTTTTTTTTTTTATTGTAGTTTGTGTCTTACTTTGCTCATGTTACCATTTATTTTGTTAGTTCTCAGGAGTTAAAGGGCTAAACTGAATCACATGGAAGAGGGAATTATTCTAAAACATGTAGGACGCCGGCCCTCGTGGACTGGAGTTTGACACCTGTGCTTTAAAATGTAACTTTTTCGTTTTTCACATGAAGGCTTGTTTTTACATCGTCTGTGATGACGTAGAAAAGTTCTGATCACAATTTTGACATTTGTTGCTAAACCTAGTATTTATATTTATAACTTTCCGGGATTTCGTGATGTTGCAATTTGTAACTTCATCGCAAATTTAGGCAATTCAGCGTGATGTTGCAATTTTAACCAATCACTGCGATTTTCCCGCAAAATGTGACCAATCATTTGAGCTGCTCCTTCTGCCTCTTCATGTTTACCTTTTACAGTACCAAGCAACATGTACGCAGCCAACAGTTCGCATTTGACGACTAAAATAATGGACTAGTACCAACAGGTGCATTTGGACGGGTACTTTTATTACTGCATTTTTGTCATCTAGGTAATATTTGATTTGTCATATTTGAAAAGTTGTCTTCATGTCTCAGTGTCTTTGTTCTATTTTTGTCAGAATCTTTATGGTCATGTTTTATAAACTGAATTTTACGTTGTATGTTTTTATTGTTATGTTTTAATCTATTGCCAGGATCCTTCTGGCAGGGGGACGATCATTGGAAATTAGCCTTTTGGCTAAAAATGGGTGCATTTACATTTTACTTCTCTATAAAATGTCTATTAATGTACATTGTCCCTCTATAACAAATAAAGGTTATTAATAATAATGATAATGATAACAATAATAATAATAATAATAATAATAATGATGATAATGATAATAATAATAATAATAATAATAATAATAATAATAATAATAATAATAATAATAATAATAATAATAATAATAATAATAATAATAATAATAATAATAATAACAATAACCTCCACTGGCTGCATACTGCATTCACACAAATCAACAAGAGGAACCAGGGACCCAGAAAAAGCCGGTCCATCTGACATCAGATGGACTTTAGCGTCACCCACATGGGGTTAAGCCCATCCTCCATTGGAGCGAATCTGAAGTAGCATTAGCATTAGCATCTACAAGAGAAGACGATGCCACAGTAGCTGCTGCACAAACTGGAAAAAAATGGCGGATCAAACTGGTTCATGTGTTCTCTGTGGAAATAAAGACTGTTTTTTTCCTGCACGTTTTCAGAACAAGCGACGGCATGAAATCTAGCTGGATGCTACTCTGGTAAAGGTAAACACACATAGATAGCAAGAGGGGAGGGGGGAGTGTTCCTTCACGCATTCTGAGCCAATCAGAGATGCCTCATCAGCGTGTCATGGACATGTATGAGGAAGTACCGTAAACTCTGTTGTTCAACCTCAACTAATTTTTTTTTTAAATAGAACCAACACACAATGTGTTCAATAACAATGGAGGACACAGTAATATTAATGAAATAACCATGGAATGACACCTTTAACCTTTGAACCAACAGGTTTGTTGCATTTTTATAATCTTCATAATTGTTTATTTTCCATCTCAGTAAGATAGTTTTGAAGACCATGTCACAATGACTTTTAATTAATTTTCCACTAACTAATTGAAATATTACTTAATTTTTTAAAAATTTGTATTTTATTCCTCCCGCAACAAAAGCCTAAAAAGCACTACAAATGGCACCGCAATTTCTCAGAAAAGTTCACGCAACATCAGACCACCACTACCATATTTTGTAAAAAAAAAAAAAAACATTTAAAATGTAATTCGTTTTTAATTTTGTTTTGTGATAAAGCTACGTTTTGTAATAAACTATCCTAATGCATTTGGAAATACATTTTACCAAACAAGTTATTACATTTTGAGAAGATTATTACAAAATGCACTAGCAAGTTTTTTTTATTATTATTATTTTCTTGAAAATGTCATAACATGGTTCATTGTGCAATAACAATTCTAAAGCATAGTTTACTTATTCGTTAATTGTATTATTATTTTTTTGGTAAACAGCTCGGCCTGTTATTAGTATCACTGTCTTAGTCTAGTAGTAATACTTCATTATTTAAGGGTTTCATTAACTGAGAATATTCTGTACATTCCAAATTTTTGTTTTGTTTGATGGACTTTTTCAATGCGTTGGGGAAGTTTATTATAAAATGAATTAAGAAAATTATTACATTTTGGACGTTTATTACAAAATGTAGCTCAACAGGGCTTTATGTGCAAAATGCCGAAATAACATTTAATGTAGATATGCATTTTGATAATTAATGGAAATATGTAAGATGAAGAGTTCAAAAGTTATATCCTTAAATAGTGTCATTTTTAGTTTAATTATGTGATCAGATTAAAATCAGACTGAATCACCTACAGAGGAACTTTTCAATCAGATAGAATTGATTTATAGACAATAGATCTGGAACTAATCTGATTAAACTAATCTGATTAAACTAATCTGATTAAATGAATCTGATTAAAGATATTTCTGACAGATTTTTTATTTATTTATTTATTGCTTTAAATCAAGATAAAATATCTTGTTTGATTTTTTTTCTTTACTTGTTTTTATCAGGACTTTTCCCAGTGTAATAAGTGATTAAATGTTATTTAATAACACATTCTACTTTATCCCATTTTTAAAAAACTCTTTTCTTTTCCATCTGTTTATATTTATACTGTAAAAAGTTTAAATCTGATCTATATAAATCTAAAAAAATTGTTTTGCTTAATCCAAGACTTTTATTTCACAATTAATTTTTTTTTCCTTACAATTTTGACTTTTTATCTCATAATTTTACTTATTATCTCATAATTTAGACTTTTTATTACATGATAGTCCAGTGCGTCTTTTGTCTTAAAGTTATGCATTGTGTTATTATTCATATTTATAATTTTTTTTAAATCTCATGTTGACTTTTTATCTCAAATGTGACTTTTTTTCTCCATTTTTCCTCCATTTTCTGTCCATATCCACAAAACTGTGTAAGTGTGACCTGATCAAACACATGATCTAAATACTAACTCATTTTTAAATGTTTTATTTTAGATACTTTTGAAACTTTTCCTGGTTAAATAAGTATTATTCATTATTTATTTTTGTACTTACAATTGAGAAGTTTTTACTTTTACTAAAGTAGTTGAGTTGAGTCAGTACTTCTACTTTTACCAGAGTATTTTTTCACACCAGTAGCTGTACTTATACTTAAGTACAGAATGTCAGTACTTTAACCACCTCTGGTTTTTTACCACAGATGATAAAATGGTAGAAAGTATATGTAAGGGTCTTGGGGGCCCTCTGGTGGTCTGAACATTTACCTCTGTCGACAAAATCCCACTAAATAACAATTAAACCACATTATTTTTCTTCAGTTTGTTGTTCGTTTTAACGCCTGGTCTAAATAAAAGTGCATTTGTTTGGACAAATATAATAAATAATACCAACAAAAATAAATCAGAGTAGTTTAATTACAGAGTTTTATAATAATTTAAACAATCCAAACTCATAATACAGTCAATAGAATCTAGTTTTTGTTTTGTTAGATTTATCATTTCTTAAACATATTATTTAAACATTTTAAACATCTCTATATGTACTTAAATGTCTTTTAAAAAATATTTTAACATCTTTGTGTGTTTTTTTAATGTCTCTTTTATGACATGTTATCATTTTTTGGTTTTTATCATATTTATTCAACAAATTTTAACATCTGTGTGTGTTTTTTTAACATACCTTTTAAGACATCTTAACATTTTTGTGTTTTTAACAGTTTTTGAAGATATTTCCACATCTGCGTATGTTTTATTGACACTTATTTAAACATCGTACTTTTTTAGGGTTTTCAGCATCTTTTTAAATACATTTTTACATCTGTGTTTTTAACATTTGTTCAACCATATTGTAATATATTTGCGTTTCTACTTTTTATTAAACATTTTTTAACATTTCTGTGTGTTTTTTTTACATATTTTTTAAGACACCGTCACATTTTTGCACGTTTTTAACAGTTTTTAAATACATTTCCACATTTGTGTGTTTTTTTGAAGACATCTTAATATTTTTTTACATTTTACGTCTCATATGTACTGTAGTTAACTAACCACACGTTTACATGTTTTGTTTGTTTCGTTCAGTTTTATTTTTTCTCATGTGGTGCCTCCCCTGCAGTCCTCTGGTGTCCCCCAGGGGACGCCCCCACTACATTATGAAGTGTCCCTTTGTAAAGCACATTTGGTAGTCTGCCTGTTAAGGATGAAGGACAACACAGGTTAAAATAATAAAATAATTAATAAATAAATAGATTCAATAATAATATTTAATAGTGACTGTTGTATATGTGTGACTTATTCTGGGTTTTCATGGTTCTGAATGTAAGTGAGACCAGAAAGAAATGATTTATTTTGCTATGGTTTACAGTTTTGTTGTGATTCTCATTTTTTTCCTCCACTTTATCTTTATAAACTTTTGACTGTATGATGGTCTTTTGGAATTGAAGTAAGTGCCAGAAAGCATTTGAATTTATAATTATTATTTATTTAATTTTAGGGCCCAAAACAGAACCTGTTTGGCCAAAAGTCAAATAGTTGTTGTATAATGTGTTCCAGTTCACCGTCCATGTTCAATTAAACTGATGGACATTTTGAGTGTGTTAAAGAATGGTCACGAGTGGTTTAGTGTTACGTGTTTGGCTCATTAATGTGGACTTTGTGGTTTTATTTATGTACGTATCTGGATGTATCTTTTGTTACGGTTTAGGGTTTCTGTTTGGGTTTGGGAAGATTGTATATATATATATATATATATATATATATATATATATATATATATATATATATATATATATATATATATATATATATATATATATATATATATATATTACATTTTTGGGGGGTGGGGGAGGAAAGAATTACTACATTACTGAGGAATTACTGTCTGAAATATTTTGTTTAATAAACAAAGTGTAAAAAAATAATAATCATAATAAGATAAATGATCATGAGCCAATGAAAACACACAATTAAATTGTTCATAGTGTGACCATTCTAAACAGCTGAGAAAAAAGGGAGAAAAAACTAAAACAAAAGAAAAACTAAAAAAAGGTGAAAAAATAATTTCAGAGACTAAATCCATTTAAAATGTTTTCTTGATAAAAAAAAAAACCTCCAGCAATATCTGTCACTGTACTGACAAAAGAGTACTTTTGTTAAAAAATAAATAAATAAAAAATACAGTGAATATTGTATAATGCAAAGAAAATGTGAACCATCGTATTGTTTATCTTGTAGTGATGAATAAACCAACTGGTGTCCATCACTCACTCCACTGGTTATCATTTTACAATTCTTATATTTGTTTTTAAACCTTTGAATAGTCTGGCCCATCCTTACCTCTGAGCTGCTCCACCAGTACCAGTACACTAACACCTGGTATGGTATGGTATGGTATGGTATGGTATGGTATGGTATGGTATGGTATGGTATGGTATGGTATGGTATGGTATGGTATGGAATGGTATGGTATGGTATGGTATGGTATGGTATGGTATGGTATGGTATGGTATGGTATGGTATGGAATGGTATGGTATAGTATAGTATAGTATAGTATAGTATAGTATAGTATAGTATAGTATAGTATAGTATAGTATAGTATAGTATAGTATGGTATGGTATGGTATGAAATGGTATGGTATGGTATGGAATGGTATGGTATGGTATGGAATGGTATGGTAAGTCAATGTATTGTTAGCGTTAGCGTATGCTATCATCATCAGTTCACATTTTTCTCTGCCAGTGTCTGTTTGTGTCGGTGTTTGCGTGTCATAATATCAAATGTAGTCGACGGACAAGACTATTGGCTGGATTTGAATGACCAGGACACAGAGGGTCAGGGTTAATGGGGTCTTATCTGACAAAGTGTTCTCCTCCACTGACTCACCACAAGGGCGTGTGCTCTCACCTCTGATATGTGTCAGAGGTCGTTTAAAAACCGTTGTATTTTAACATATGCAGACGACTCAGTGATTGTTATTTCACTGCAGGGAAATTAAGACAATATTCACGGTCCTGTTGTTGACAACTTTGTCAATTGGTGCGACGAGTCCCACCTACAGATCAACTTAATGAAGACCAAAGACATGGCCATTGATTTTAGGAAGAATGCCAGAACCTGTCATGATCAAGGGACAATTAATGGAACAAGTACAATCTTAAAAATATTTTGGAACAATCATTGACTGCACTTTCTATTTTAAAGACAACTTTAAAGCTGTGAACAGGAAGGGCTGTTCTGTTTGAGGAAGTTGGCCTGTTTCCACATTGATAAGACTATCATGACACTCTTATCGTACTTTTATTGAGTCGGTTTTAACTTTTTGTTTTGTGTCATGGTTCGGAAACCTTCCCATAAAAGAAAGAAAAGCACTGAACCAGATATTTAAATGTTCTGTTGGGGTGACTGGCGAAACTCAGCTGTGCTTGGAGTTACTGTAAACAGTTACAGTGGCTCAACAGCTCCATAACAAATGATATGACAACACTTTATAATACCTACACAATTCACTATGTATTAACCATTTATAAATGGTTGTTCATTATGTATTAACCATTTCTTACCTATTTGTTAATGTCTTATAAACGTTCATACAACAAACATCAACAAACACTGCACCTGTTGGTTGAAAATAATATAATTTTACATTTATCTTTGGAAGAAACTAGTATGAACCTTTACAAGTAAGAGACTACAATGAGTGAGTTTTACTTCCAAATGAATAAGCTGTTAGTTAACAGAAGCAGTTGAAACACATCAATAACACAGTTAAGACCCCGTCTGTCCAACATCTTAGCAAATCATAATTATGTTGTCATGCAGGTGTTGTTCTACACTGAGCTGAATGCCACTTTGGTGCAGACTAGAGATGCACGGACGATGTATATTTTCATCCACAAGTTTTTCTTAAAATTTCTATCCACCTGTTAACCATTCGCATGAGCGATTTCCCCCCAGTTTTCAGAACTGAACCCACCCACCATGAAGATGCCTGGGCTGTTAGGACTATGTCTGTCGTCTTTTTCAAACAGTGTAGTTCAGTAGTAGTCTATATCTTGCCAGGAAACTGGAGCCTTTGTTGAAAAAAACTCTAACCTAGAAAAGCACTCTGAGAGCACAGACCTCCGCCAAGGTAGATCCCCCCCCCCCAAACACACATTACCACCAAAATCTAATCATTTCCACATCTCTCTGTTACCAACCTACCCTGTAAATTTAATCTAAATCCGTCCTTAACTTTTTTAGTTATCTTTCTAACTAATAACACTCAAACATAAGCACGTTGGCAGAGGTAATAGTCATTTATTATGAGGTACAACATGTGTGTGATTCAGGGCACATGACAAACCAGATACTATTTTACAATTATATTTCCCATTGAATACCCTTCATTAATTTTCCGACTGGAAGGGGCGGAGTCTTAAGCTTCGAATATAAATACTACATTTCTTAATTTTCTTTAATACTTCATTTCTCACTTGTGTTTTTTTTTCCTACCTATCGTTTTCTTCCACTTGGCCATTCTGTGTTTCTGCTGTTAATTGTGAAATATCCCTAAAGTCAAATGAATAAAGTCTGATCTAAATGAGTAAGTCTGTTTTATTTATAGATTTATTCATTCATTTGTATTTATTTTTTTCACAGACAGACTCACCAAGTGCAATATACAATTAAAATACAATCAAAATATGATTTAAAAACACAACAATAACTTAAAATATATTAATGTTATCTTCTATGACCAGGGGTGGGGCTTGAGGACAGGGAAGCAAGGCAGTTGCTTGGAGCCCCACCCATGAGGGATGGCAAAACATTCAACAACAACAAAAATGTACAACTACATGACATGATAGTAGCAAACCCCCTTATATAGCCCCGCCCCCTCTGCTTTCAGCTGACACCTGAACAGCCCCACCCCCTCTGTAAACAGGGGTGTAAAGTAACTAAGTAAAAGTACTTCATTATATTTTTTTTAGTTATCTGTATTTTACTTGAGTATTTATTTTCTGGCAACTTTTTTACTTTCACTTCCTACATTTTTTTTTTATAAATATCTCTATTTTATACTCTTTACATTCTCAGAATAGACTCAGTACTTTTACAAACTAAACAGATGTGAAAATCAGTGGAGGCGAGAAACTGTGACTTTATATATTATAGTTATATGACGATTATCTCATAATATTGACTTTTTATCTTAAAATTATGCATTTTTATCTCATATTTATAACTTTTTTTTTAAATCTCATGAATTTTTTATCTCAATTGTGACTTTTCTTCCCCCATTTTTTTTTCTTAAGTATCATTGCATTCATGTTTTACTTTTTATTTTGTACTTTATTACATTAGAGAAGCTGTACTTTTTTACTCTTACTTAAGTAGAGGAGTTGAATCAGTACTTCTTCTTTTACCACTGTATTTTTTCACACAAGTAGCTGTACTTCTACTGCAGAATGCGAGTACTTTGAACACCTCTGTCTGTAAACAACAAATGTGATGTTAACCAGTTCAGGGTTTTTAGGTGCATCTTTTGGACTTCATTTTGAGAACGTAACTAATCTATTTTTTCAGTTTTGTCTCAAATGTGCCAGAAATTCTGCAAAAAAACAAAGCAAAAACAAAACAAAAACAATGATTCTTTTGCAGCATGCAAAAGGTGGGGAGGGGGCCCCAGGTATTTCTTGCTCGGAGCCCCAACAGACCCTAGCAACGCCCCTGCCTATGTTCCCATTGCTATTACTGGAGTTATATGGTGATTGTTTTTGTATTTTTTATGACTTCATTACCCATGTGTTGTTAAACTACAGCCACATATTCAATCACTAAATGTTCGCAGCCACAGTGTCCAGAACAAATCCAACTTAGTTTGGAAAAAAGAGTCTGCACATGTCACATGGAGTTTGTTAACATCAACACACACTGGACATGAAGATACAAACATGCACAAGTCTTATATATTCACCTTAGAAAAGAACAGAATCAACAACAGAAGCATCAAATAATTCTCCTATTTACAAGTCTGTGGTCTGGGAAGGATGTCGACTGTTAGGGTTTTAGGGTTAGTTACAGACTTTAGCTACAGGTTAATGCACGGCAAAAAAATTTAATCTGACCTTAAGTGTATTAGCGTTATTTTTAGTCCGAATATGTGATCAGATTAAAATCAGACAGAATCTCCTACAGAGGAACTTTTCAGTCAGATACAAGAACTGATTTATAGACAATAGATCTGGAACTAATCTGATTGAACTAATCTGATTCCAAGATCATTTTCACTTGTTCCATTGGCAGATTTATTTATTTTTTGCTTTGTTGAGGTTTTTTTTCCCTAATACATATGTTTGTGGTGACGTCACTTCTGCTCTTAAAAGGTTAAAACAGCGTAGCAACCACTGTGTGACCTGTACTGCACCGTCCTACACGCTTAAAACTTGGTGTAAAATGCCCAAATCTTGTGCAGCCTTCAGGTGCAATAACCATGCTTGGATGGAAGAGAAGCTGTCTTTTTCCACCTAGCGAAAGAAAAGGGTGAAAAATGTGCAGCACGGCTTCAGGCGCTGAGAAGAATATCTCCAGATGATGGCAAAACCTGGAGTCTGAAATCAAAGTGGAAGTAAAACTAAAATAGTGGAGTGTTCTGGAGGCTGGGTGAGTGAGGGGCAGAGAAGTATTTCAAATACATTTGGGTAATCTACCTCAAACAAAACATATGCTTTCAGGCTCTTATAAGGTCACATTTTTTCCTTGTGTATATATGCCAGGACTTTTGACGAGATCGTCACAGATGGCTGACCACTCAATATTAGGCCACGTCATTCGGTCATTTCGCCAAAAACCTGCCAGTAATTTATACAGACAGCTCTCTGGTTGATCCCCGCTAATTTCCATTCATACCAGTCTTTTGCGGAGGGCAGAATTTTATCAAAATAGTCGTAGGACGTCATCACAGAGCGATCTGTCTAGTGTTGCTACGCTGTTGTTTTCCCCTTTCAAAATGGCAGCATACATTACTAGGCAATGCGGTGATGTCACATGAAGCTATGTATTCAAGATATTTCTTTGCTTAATTCAATGGGGGTTTTTTTGCTTAAAGATTTGTTTTATTTAATAAAAATTTTTTGCCCAATTAATTTTTTTCCCTTAATTCAAGTTTTTTTTTTTTGCTTAATCAAGTTTTTTTTCTCTCAATTCAACTTTTTATTTTTTGCTTAATTCAAGATTTTATTTTAACTTTTGTTAATCCATGCAAAACGTGTTTCAGTGGAACCAGTTAAACTAATCTTGTTCAGATTAATTCAATCAGATTAGTTCCAGATCGATTGTCTATAAATCAGTTCCTCTGTAGGTGATTGTGTCTGATTTTAATCTGATCGCAAATGTTGATTAAAAATGACACTAATACACTTAAAATCAGATTTACATTTTTTGAGCATATTATTTTACTAGTATAGTCCATTTAACACACAAAAGAATGTAAATCTTAATGATAAGATAAGGTTAGACTGGTTTGTCAGTTTGTTCGAGTTAACCTGTTTAATTTAGGCCTGTCAAAATTAACACATTAATGTGGATTAGTCCGTCTTTCATGACTAATCTGATAAAAAATGTCAACATAATTATATGGAACAGTTGCTTATAATTGTTTTGTTGAAACTGTTGTTAAAATATGAATATATATGCAATTAACATATTTATTCTTTTTTTGTGTTAGTTTGTTTTTGTAAAATGTACTGGATGTTTTTTTTCCTCTGGAATTTTTTGGTGTTTCTTAGTGTATTTTGTGGGAAATTTGTGTACACCCCCCACCCCAAAGACCAAACAGTCAACTGACATGAAATGCACTCTGCAAGGAGGAGTTTCCTGAAGCACTTCTGGATTAAAATACCACATTAATATGAAGCATACGTTAGTCATGGATTCTGCTAGCACTAGGCTAATGCTAGCACCAGGCTAATGCGTTGCCTTGCTTGAACAAACATGTTCATTGCAGATATATTCACTTCTTTCTTGAGTCTGTTTACTCGTGCAAAATCAAATGGATTTAATATATATTAAAAATCAATGTTTAATTATGTTTAATCAAAGTTAATCCAAAGCCACCCTTTGATTAGTCTGATTAAAAATGTTAATCATTTGACAGCCCTACTTTAATTCTCTGTTAATGCTTTAAATCAGGGTTCTCAGATTCATTTTCTTTCAGGGACCACATTCAGCCTGATATGACCTCTCGTCGCTGGACGAGTAAAACAATAGCATAATAATCTAGAAATTATGACAACAATGAATGTGTCTTTGTTTCGGTGGGGAAACCCCATTAAATTCTGAAAATGTTTACTTTTATGGACAATCCAAACAAGAAAGATGTGAACAACCTGAAAAAAAAACTAAATTTCTTCAGAAAAATCAATGTAATTTTACCAATATTGTGTGAACGTGTTATTAGTCTATTTTCATTATGGATCAGTTCTACAAAGACACTAAACACGGAGGAACAGAAACAGAAAATGAGTCAAATTCTGTTTATTTTTCTTTAGACATTTCAGGTTGTTCATATTTGGTCAAATTATTCACATTTTGTTCAAGAATTGGTTGTAAATGTAAATATTTTCATGATTTAGTGTTATTTTTTTTCTACTAAAGTAAAGACATACATTTGAAGTTGTCATCATTTATTTAATAGTATAATGTAATTTGATTTTTTCACACTAAACCAAGAAGAAAATATGGAGTCATTATGTTTTAGATCTTATTATACTGTAAAAAAAAAAATAAAATCTACAATATTAGTGTCATTTCTAGTTAAATGTTCACATTTGTTCAAATTATTTGCATTTTATTATTTTTGTATGAAAACAAAGACAAACATTTGAAGTTGTCATTATTTATAGGGATAATATAATGTTTGGGAGTCATTATTTGTAGTAGGTTCTTATCATATTAACTTCCTGTTGGTCTGTACATAGAACCTGAACTAAAATGACTTTAGGTGCTTTCCCACAGAGTAATTCAAGGAACTAACTAGTTCTTAGAACTATAGCTATAGTTCCTAAGGAACCTTTGGGTTTGCATTCAGTAGGAACCATGGGAGAGGCCATGTGATGTATTCTTTGAACACAAATTCAACAATCACACAAGGAAGTAGAAGACAGCGCTACTATAAACTAGAATAGAGAATGAGGAGGACACAGCGTTTATGTTCTGTGTCACAGGAATGTTAACTGTGGTCAAATACAGAGAGAGTTAGGAGACGAAGCATCCAGCAGCAGGTGATATTATGACGTATGTTAATGTCATAGTTTTAACTAACATCCCTATTAACCCAAAAACAGAACCTCATCGTCAGTCCATTTATCACATGCTTTCTTCAATGTTTTTTTTTCAACACACAGCTAATGCTGCCCAGAAGGTTTTAAAGATAGTGGTACCGCAAGATGGGCGTGGTCTTAGCTCTACCAATCACCAAACATCTACGTACGTCATATAGTTCCTATAGAACTAACAAAGACCCTGCCTGTGAGTAGGAGTGAAAAATGTTCTAGGAACTGTGTGGTTCCTATCCTGTGGGAAAGGGTGAAAAAAAGGATCCAGGAACTAAAAAGGTTAAATGAACTACAAAAGGTTCCTACAGTGGGAAAGCGCCTTCTGACAGCCTTGAGTGTTTTCACATTCATCGCAGGGCTGCAGTGGAAGCTTTGGGGGGCTGCATTTGGCCCCCAGGGGGCCCTGCTCTAAAGGAACTTCCCCCCGCCCAGACTAAAGGGGGTGAACTTCTGTGCCTGCTGGGCTCCGATCTCCGCCACGTACAGGGCCCCGGTCTTCAGGTCCAGGTCCACCAGGTGCGGCTTGACATCGTCGGCCAGCTGGATGACGCTGACCACCCGGCACTGTCCGATCAGACCCACTGGTGGAGCGTCCAGCAGGGAAATCTGATTGGTGTTGAGCTGAACCACCACAAAGAACTTCCTGTCGGGGGTTAAGCGGACAGAGTAGGGGGCGTCCTCGGTGAAGCAGCTCCCCCATGTGCCCAGCCAGTCACCGGTGACGGAGTTGAAGACCTGGATGCGCTTGTTGCCCCGGTCGGCCACCCACACCCTCTGGGAGGCATCCACCGTCACACTGTGGGGGATGTAGAACTGAGCCAGTCCCTGGCCTTTCTCTGCATGCATCCACAACACCTCCTGGTCCTTGGACAGTTTGATCAGACGGTTGTTCATCCCCCCGTCTCCATCTACAATGTACATTTCTCCAGACTCGTGGACGAAGATCTCAGCTGGCTGATCGAATTCCAGAGGGTTTGTTCCGGAGCCAGCCTTCCCTGGTGTCCCCAGAACCTGACACAGACCAGCTCAGATTCAACAACAAGCACATTACCTTTTTAATTTAACCTTTAACTAGGGATGTAAATGATCCATTAATTATTTAATCATTAGTTAATTGACCTTATCACTTGATGAACAATTAATTTCCTGAGAACCTGAATTTGTCTTTCAATAGTGGATGTGTAGTGGTCAATGTGTGTTACCTGTAACCCTTTAATGGTCAGTGTGTGTTACCTGTAACCCTTTAATGGTCAGTGTGTGTTACCTGTAACCCTTTAATGGTCAATGTGTGTTACCTGTAACCCTTTAATGGTCAGTGTGTGTTACCTGTAACCCTTTAATGGTCAGTGTGTGTTACCTGTAACCCTTTAATGGTCAGTGTGTGTTACCTGCAGCAGTTTCCCAGAGGGCGTGTACTGTTTGATGCAGTGTCCGTAGGGGCCGTCTCCCACATCAGTGATCCACACAGTGGGGTTTGAAGACGCACCATCAGCCAAAAACATTCCATGAGGCATTTCCAAGGTGGTGGTGTTCCAGGACATGAGGAAGTCTCCATCTGTGGTGAAGACCAGCACCTTGGGCACATTGTCCCCTGAGAGAAAAAACAAAGTCCAAACACAATATCACATTTCATCTGGAGTTCAGTTATTTGTTTATTTTTTACTTCTTCATTTTTCTGACAGAAAAAAAACTGTTTTGACTCCAAATATTGGCGGCCTGTATTGGTCATTGGCTAAGGCCGATGTAATAAAAAAAACAAAAAAAAGCATCCATATAAGTCCATTGCTCGTGTGTGAACCAGTCTCTCTCTCCCCCTCTGTTAATGGTAAATGTACTGCAGCTATATAGCACTTTTACACATTCATTGTGCTCAAACTGCTTTACATTAGCAGGTTTCTAAGGTTCCACCAGTCCTACTGGGAGCCTAAGTCAGGGTTCAGTGTCTTCAACATCTGGACAGCCAAAGCCAGGATGTGAACCGCCAACCCTTCTGTCATTGGACAACCCACTCTACCAACTGAGGCACAGCTGTCTTGTCTATGTATCTGTCACACCAACTAATCTGTCCCAATCCTGTATCTCCAGTATCTGTCCCGTATGTTCAGTATCGGTCCAGTCTCTCCAATATCAGTCTTGTATGTCCAGTATCAGTCTGGTATCGGTCCAATACCTGTTCAGTGTGTTTACCTCTCTGTGCCACATACACAACCCCAGTGAACTGGTTGACTGCCACTGCAAACACCTGCCCTGTGAAGACTTCCGGATTCCTGGGCCAGCTCAGATCCAGTTTGTATAAAGGTCTTCCCAGCAGCTGGTAGTCCTGTCTGAGCCCGGAGCTGCGCATGTGCTGGGACCCAAAGGTGCCGTAGAGCACCACCATCAGCAGGACCACTGAGACCATGGCGGAGGCGAACACACACGTGTGGCCCTTTTTCTTCTTCATCCACATCAGTGGTTCCAGTTGGACCGGGTCTCACCTGCTTCACTCAGGCTGAATATGCGCATTAACAAACCGGAAGTCTGAACGACGAGCGCTGATATTCCATCTGTTATTTTACCGTCAAGTTAAAATCACTTACATTGATACGCGCTATGCTAACATTAACAGTAACATTAAATGACTCTGGTCCAAAATCAAAACATGCCAACCAGGAAAGAGAAGCACCGAGGACTTCCGTTTAACATTAAAACACATCTACTGAAAAATAGCACATACTTTGAAATATACACACATATAATGGCACTAACATAAAAATATCTATAGTTCTACTGAGGAGATTAATCGTATAGACTCAATATGTAAATGAACAGAAATATAAGCACACTGTCTCGTATTTTACTGCTAGTGCTTTTATTTTGTCAAATGGTTAATTTACTTCCGGTATTTTCGCGAAGAAAACACGTGACCCAGTATTGATGTGATAGTCTATCTGTTATTTTACTATGAAGTTAAAATCACTTAAATATACAGTTAATGTGACGATAGTGCATGTTAATGTTGATAGGAAAATGAAACGACTCTCAAACCACAAACAAAAATAGACAAACCAGGAAAGAGAAACACCGATGACTTCCGTTTAACAACATGAAAATACCCCCAACTCCAAAAATTGAACATTATGTAAAATATATACATATACATGTGTTCTATAATTCAACTGGGGTAAGAAATCGTTTAGTCTTGCCAGAGTCTAAACGAGTTTTAGTCTCTTTTAAATAAAGAGAAATATAACTGAATTCAATGCCCGCTGCCAAATATTTCACTTCGCTTTTATTTTGTCATTAAAGTACTTAGAAACTTCCGGTGTTTTCGCGAAGAAAACACGTGACAACGTACGAGACGTGCTGTCGTAACGACGTGTGTTGATGAATCTTCGCCTGTGGAGGCGACTGTGCTTCACTGAGTGCAGTAAATTTGAAAATTATTGGTTTTCTGTGATATTTTAATCGCGGTGCGGATGACAGTCACTGAGGGACAAAGGCTCCTTTCATGTAGCGGAAACTATAGAAGGTTGGACTCCATGGAGATCGCAGACAGCCCGCTCAATCTGGTCAGTTTGGTGTTGATGTTGCAATAACAGGCTAACGTTACTGTAAGCTAGGTCAGTGCATAGGTGAGCAGCATTAGCCGGCGGTTACGCGAAGCTAACCGCTTTCGTTGTTTGCCGCATTTCTATTGTCTGATAGCATTATCATCTGGTTTGTTGTGTTCAGAATACATATGTTTGAGTGAGTAACTGACTATGGTCCGTTGTGTGTTATGCTCTTATAAAGATTCTGAGTTTAGTCATTTCTCCAACCAGTTTTGGATTGTTTACTCACTGCTTTTTATTTGTAAGGCCACGTGAAGGCCAGTGAGCAATGAAAACAAAGAAGAAAAAGCTTCACATTATGTCATCTATAATACCATATCATCCAAACCAGCTGTTGGTTCCTAAAATAGGTTAGCTGACCACAGGAATCCATAAGTATAGGGCTGCAACTATTACATAAAAAATCAACTACTCATCAATTACTGTAACATTATGAAGTAGGAAAAAGTTATTTATATTAATGGCAGCAATAAAATACACTTTCTTTTCTGTAAAAAAGTGAGGAAAAAACAGAATGTGTACATTTGGTCCTATTTATTACCCGCCAAGGAATGGCGGAGTTATGTATCCGTCTGTATTTATCTGTCTGTCTGTCTGTCTGTCTTTGTGCAACATACCTAAAAGTTATGGATGGATTTGGATGAAAAGTTAAGGAACCGTCGAGACTAGCACAAGGAATAAATTATTAAATGGTGGTGGGATTGGTGGAGGTATGGGAAGGCCAAAATTTTTAGGAAATGTTGATACTGACGCAATGACAACATTTTGGTGGCGATCTGTGTGTGTGTGTGTGTGTGTGTGTGTGTGTGTGTGTGTGTGTGTGTGTGTGTGTGTGTGTGTGTGTGTGTGTGTGTGTGTGTGTGTGTGTGTGTGTGTGTGTTAGTTTCATTTGGTTGGTCAGGGCAGACCACTGCTCACAGAAGTGAAAGGGGGATGTGGGCTGATCTGCCTTGGCGGAGGATGCACTCTGTGTGATTTCCTAGTTAATTTCACTGTCACAATTATTTCTAATTATAAATAAAGAAGATTTTCTGACATTCATTATCCTTTGACAGAGAAACAAATGAGTATTTTAGCTGCAAATATTGGTTTAAAATGCTAGATTGTTCAGCTCTAGTCCGTATGTCAGTCCCTCTGTCCTTTTAACACTTTGTTCATGGTTTATAACACCATTTTAAAGTGATTTTCAGAGGAAATGTTTTACTTCATTTTAAGCCATTTTTTAAGATAATCACCACACAGATTCAGGAAATGAAATCAAACTAAATATTCCTCCTGTAGTTAGTACTTGTCATCACATTCTTGCTATGACCCCCCACCCCCAGTTTTTCTTTTTCTTCAGTTGTTTTCAGCCATAGTTTTAAGAGTTCACAACCTACATAATCGCTCTAAACCTATTTTAATCCAACAACACACTGAGTTTGACCCAGATGATTAGAATCTGTGTAAACTGGCTGCACTGGTTTACAGAACAAACTTTGCATTTGTATTATTTACTAATAAGTTTGTGCTCTTTTAAAGTAGAGACACTAAAAATATTAATGTTTTAGTTTTTTTTCATTTATGGTGCTTTAGAATAAACTAAAATATAAAAGAGGCAAACATTTCAGATCAGTTTGTAAAATTTCTATTCAAAGGTTATCTGACACTTTACATGTAGATAATGATGGTGGAAGCAGGAGCACAGCAGCAGGTCCAGGGAGGATCCAGGAAAAAGCTGTGATGATGTAAAGCACAGACTCCAGGGAAAAAGGAAAATCTGTAACATAGATTTACTGGAGTGTGAAGAGATAAGAGATGGTTTAAATAAAGCAGCTTTTGAAGAGGATGATGTGGCAGGACTGGGCAATATAATGACATTTGTACATGCATATACACATACGTTATATAGTATTTCATATGCAATATACTCTATATGGTGGTGCAGTGGGTAGCACTCGTGCCTCACAGACAGAAGATCCCTGGTTCTATTCCCACACCAGACCTTTCTGTGTGGAGTTTACATGTTCTCCCCATGTCCGTGTGGGTTTTCTCCAGTTTCCTCCCACCATCCAAACACATGCACTGGTAGGTTCATTGGTTAATCTAAATTGTCCATAGGTGTGAATGTGACAGTGATTGTTTGTCTATATATGTTCAGCCCTGAGATGAACTGGAGACTCATACAGGGTGTACCCCACCTTCACCCACTGTAGCTGGATTAAGCCCTCAGTGACCCCTGTGACCCTAGTGAGGATAAAGTAGGTTCAGACGACAAGACATTATACTATATAGATTTTATCAAGTGAAATAATTTTGGTTTAAATTGTACTCCTTTCACCTTCCCCTCCTGGACAGTATAGATATATGGGGCCGTATAAATGCAGAGTTCTCCGAAAATGACCACATATGCACAGCTGTGTACACTTTATGTCATAAAATAACATTATTATACATATATTTTATTGTGAACAGGTAGATTTTATTCATATATATTTATTTTATGTTTTTTATATGTTCATGTTGTTGATTTTATGCTGTTTTCCATCAATAAAAAGTGTCCATATGGCACCTGTGAATTTGACTCAGAACTGTCCTTTTGGTATTACTGTATGGAAAAAGAATATATCAAGAAAGAGAGGGAATGTATATATATATATATATATATATATATATATATATATATATATATATATATATATATATATATATATATATATATATATATATATATATATCACCATTCTGCAAACATTTTCCAGATATGACTTTTGGTTTACATCTCTGAACCCTATGATGCAGCTCAGGGGTGTCAAATTATTTTAGTTCAGGGTCCACATTCAGCCTAATATGGTATAAAGTGGGCCGCACCAGTAAAATAATATAAATGATAGGATAAACATTTATCAAATGTCAAAGAAATTTCTGTTTTAGTGAAAAACAGCAAAATTCTCCAATAAAAAAATGTATATCTACAAACTTGAACAAAACACAAACAAATATGAACGACATGTAAAATCTTAAGAAAAATCAGTGTAATATTGAAGACATTATGCTTTAGTTTATCATTTATACATGTGCATCACAGTAGATCTACAGATATATGCAACATTTAGTAACAGGCTGAATATTGGTAAAATTCCACAAATATTTCAGTTTATTCACATGCTTTGAAAAAGACTCATCTTTTTTTGTAATTTATTTTACACTAAAACAGAAAGGATAATTAGTTTAAGGTTTGTATCTATTATTTCTAGGTTTTTATGATAGTATTTTACTTGTCTGATCCACTTTAGATTAAATTGACTTAAATAGATTTTAACTTCCTTGATTATTAAATGTCTTCGGTGTAATTTTTGCATTTCACACATTGATGCCAGGGGCCAGATTGGACCCTGTTGGCGGGCCGCATTTGGCCCCCTGGCCTTATGTTTGACACCTGTGAGGTAGCATGAACTCAACAGATGAACCTAACCTAATGAAAGGCTTTCCCTGCGGTTCCTTCCACTGTCGTCTTCGTCTCCAGGCTCATCAACAGTGCAGGAAGGCTGACCGCCTGCTGGCAGCTGGGAAATATGAAGAGGCCATCACCTGCCACGGAAAAGCATCAGGTACGAGCAACAGCCGAGCAGTCACGTCCACCCACATACATCCCTCACTGACAAAAATACACTGGTTCGAATTAGCAGCGTAGAATTCAGAATTGCTCAAAATATACAAATGAAGAGTTTATTTTCAAAAACAGATAACTCCATCTTTTATTATTATTATTTATTTTTTATTTTTTTTTACGAAATGGCATTTTTTACTCTACATTCCAGTTAATACTCATTATAATAATGATAATATTACAAATTCTAAATAATAATATATCAAATCAATAAGTATTACCTGGAATGTAGAGTAAAAATAAAAATAAAAATGGAGTTATCTGTTTTTGCAAATGAACTCTTCAAATATAGTGTTTAATGTGAATGAAGTTACTGTGTTCAGTCACTTCACAGACCCCTGTACTGTTCCATGGGTTAGATTCTATCATTTTATTACTTCAACAGTAGTAACAGTCTCCTGCCTCTGACAGAGTCTCAAAGTATATTTGACAGCTGAGGCACTGAAACGTGTCGTAGTGGTTTAAAAAAAAGGAGGTTTTTTTTTGGTCGTCTTATTTCTTCACTGTGGCTTAGTTTCGATAAGATAATCACAACTGGTGCTGCCACGAATGACTCATTTTCTAACAATTCATCTTTTGACTATTTTTTCAATTAGTCAACTAATCTAAACAACTAATTAAAACCAAAAAAAATTAAGCGTTTGTCATGTGGTTGTGTCAATTTTATTTTACAGGCAAGTCAAAGGTCAAAACATAAAGTGTTTCCTGTACCGTGACAAATAGAAATAGCTTAACTAAAGAAAAAAATTAGAAGTTTGGATGTTTTCCGTGTGTGTGTTGGAGGGGGGGTATAAGTTTGGGGGAATGAAACATAAGATGACATGGGTAGACGGGGGTGGACGACATGGATTCTCCAGGTGCTGTGGCCAAAAATAAAAAGGCGGTCAATAGTAAAACGACTCGTCAACTCAAACCGTTGCCGTCGCCTCATTTTTATGGTGGATTACGTTGACTTATCGTGGCTGTTACTAGTCACAGCATTTGTTTTCCTAACGCTGCTTAAACCTAGACCTGGACTCGTCGGACCACATGACGTTTGTCCATTGAAACTAATGACAGACCAATTTATCGGCCGTTCGATATTGACGTTTCTTCTTGTATCGGCCTGTTGCGTTGGTCGATATGCTCTTTTTTTTGTTTCCCTTTACAATAATTTACTGACAGGTGAAAGAAAAGAGGAAACAAAGAAGAGGAGGAGAAATGATTCTAAACAACAGAATGAATCTGGAGAAAGAACAGAAAAAAATCTAAACGAGGCTTGTACTTCAATTGAAGGTGGGTACACTGTTGAAGTAAAAAAAAAAAGGAAAAACTTTGTGGCCCGATTTCCAGGAGCCATCAGATCCAGTTCTGTGTTCTGTCAGTCAGCTCGTATCCTCTGTTCCTACATTCCACTCCTTATGGACACATGGTTCTCATCTGTATGTATGGGTTTCAGTTGAGTTTATCAAAGGGGACATATCATGACCATGTGAGTGAACACTGTTCCCTGGTGCCTCTGTTCCCTGGTGCCTCTGTTCCCTGGTGCCTCTGTTCCCTGGTGCCTCAGTTCCCTGGTGCCTCTGTTCCCTGGTGCCTCTGTTCCCTGGTGCCTCAGTTCCCTGGTGCCTCTGTTCCCTGGTGCCTCTGTTCCCTGGTGCCTCTGTTCCCTGGTGCCTCAGTTCCCTGGTGCCTCTGTTCCCTGGTGCCTCTGTTCCTTGGTGCCTCTGTTCCTTGGTGCCTCTGTTCCCTGGTGCCTTAGTTCCGTGGCGTAATGTAATGGTTTCCAGGTGTGATGAAAGAGAGATTTTTTATATTTATTTATTATAAAAAATCATAATTTTTAAAAATTACTCTACGTCCCTCTAGAACGTTGCGACAGCTCCCATTCACTTTGAATGGACGTTCCCAGTGTTCTGTGGGCGGATTTTTGTCGATAACCGCACGCTGCCAATGGCAACGGGTTTTGTCACTTCAGATTCATGGTACCATATCACTCCGCAGGTAGTTCAGCCACTTTGAAAGTAAATATTCGCTACGTTGCGATGGTTATTTTATCCAGTCTGTTAGAGTAGTAGCAGTAATAAGATGTAATAACCGTAGAATAAGTGGGATAACGTATTGCCCATGCGTGACTATCGAAAAATATTTCCCTTCGAGGCACCTTCAGCGTCGGGGTGCCGTTCGGCCCCGTCCGGAAATATGTTATCCCTTACTACTTATTTCTTAGTTTAAAAAAAATAATATATATATATATATATATATATATATATATATATATATATATATATATATATATATATATATATATATATATATATATATATTATTTTTAATTTGTATATAATTTTTACATTTAAAAAAGTATTTTAAAAAAATACTTTTTTATTTAAATATTTTTTTATTTTAAAAAAGAGAGAGGGAGATTTTTTTTTTAGAATAGAATAGAATAGTCCTTTATTAGTCGTTTACAGAGAAATTCATTTGTTACAACAGTAACACCATATATATATATATATATATATATAAAAATAATAAAAACTATATATATATATATATATATATATATATATATATTTTTTTTTTTTTTTATTTTATTATTTTTTTTCTAAATGTTTTTTTAAATTGTAAATGTAATTTTGAATTTTTATTTATTCAATACAAAAATTAATACATTTTCTAATTATTTTTATTAATTTTTTAAAATTATTTATTTACTTAAAAAAGAAGAAAAGGGAACTATCTAAAATATGCAGGACACTGGACCATGAGGACCGGATTTGAAAAGCACTGACGTAAGACGACGTGATGACACTAACACGAAACAGCACGTCTCCTTCTGAAGGACAATGGAAATACAAGCTGTCCAGAAGACACACATACCTGTCCAGACCTGACCCGTACTGTCCCATACTGCATAGTGGACACGGGGCTCAAGAGTGTCCTCACACAGACAACACATATTTGTGTTATAAAGACATTCAAAGTGTATTTTACATGATATGTCCCCTTTAATGTCCAATTATTAGACTAGTTGATCAAAATGTGCATGTGTGGTGCAGACCAGGTAATGTCCAGAGGGTGGAGCCACAGCCTGTGGTTCCCTAGGTAACACACGTGTTGATAATTAGCAGCGTTTCTTTGTCTTTGTTCCAGATCTTTTGACAGATGCCATGAAGGAGACGGAGTGTGAGCAGGTGAGACGCTCCGCTTCCAAACACGTCCTCGTCACAAACACAGAATGTGAATCAAAGCTGTGTGAATGACGGCTGTAAAAACCTACTGTAAACGTCATTAATAGAAGGTAGAATTACAAAGATTTATTGGTGTATTTTAACCCTTTGTTGGTCACACTACAAAAATCACAATAAAAAAGTATTATTTTTTTCTTTTTCCACCTCATAAGGACTATTATAACATAAAACATATTTATTTTTTTTACTGACCCTAAATTTAACTAAAGTATTAAAACTCAAACATTACTCCTTCACCAAACTTACCAACATAATTTGCAACTTGGTTCAAATTAGATGAATTAACTCTTTGTGTTTTTATCATTAGTGTAATGATTGTGAGAGATGTTCCCCCTGAGAATAGATTTTTAGTCCAGTACCCCCTGACATGGGCAAAAAAAAATTTTAAGTTTTTATCTCATAATTTTGACTTTGTATCTAATAATTGTGACTTTTTATCTCATAATTGTGACTTTTTATCTCATAATTTTCCCTTTTTGTCTCATGATTTTGACTTTTTATTAAAAAAAAAAAGGTTTGAGAACCACTGGCCTAAAAGTTAATAAAATGGGGAAAAAAATTTAACTTTCCTGCAATTTTGTGTCCAAAAGAAAAGATCATAGCAGAGGTGTTGAGGCGTTTATGATCTTCTTCTTTGGTGGTATACTCGTGCGAACTATCTTGAATATATCATTGACTGACCAAGAAGTTTGGAGTCAAAGGACTTAAATTTAGCTTAATTATCGGGGTTCAAAGTTACCTCTACCAAACGGTTGAGCTGACCAACAAAGGGTTAAAAGTAGTTGAATCTTTGATCGTTCTGGGGTGGTTTTAAGCAGGAAAATGGCTGAAATAAATGTAAAGTGCAGCTGTTCTTCAAGTGTTTGGAGTTCAGATAAAAGAAGAGAACACTCTGAAGTTTGGACTAAAACCCCTTTATTGTTTATTTAACTGAAAAACACAAATACTTTTACATGAGCCCACCTTAATGTTTAGTGTTTGAACCAGGGGGTATCTGTTTGTATTCAGTAGGAACACAACATTTACCAACTGACACAGGTCAAAGTTCACTACTTTATTTGGAAAAATGTCAGATTTTCTGTGGTTATGTTTTGTGTTTTACAGAGGGAACACTTGGGGAATTATTCATTTTTCCAAAGTGGCTACATTTGGAATTTTTGGGGAAAAAAACAAATAAATATTGAATGCTAGAAAAATTGATGAAAATAAATATTTCAGGTACAACATTACTATTGTCAATGATCAAATAAAGTCCAAACTAGTATGTGTTCCATGTCTTTTTATTTTAATGATAGTTTTTATTTATTTTAGGCAGTGTGTGTTGTGTGTACTGTGTGTATAATGTGTGTACTGTTGTGTGTACTGTGCGTACTGTTGTGTGTACTGTGTGTATAATGTGTGTACTGTTGTGTGTACTGTGCGTACTGTTGTGTGTACTGTGTGTATAATGTGTGTACTGTTGTGTGTACTGTGTGTATAATGTGTCTACTGTTGTGTGTACTGTGCGTACTGTTGTGTGTACTGTGTGTATAATGTGTGTACTGTGTGTATAATGTGTGTACTGTTGTGTGTACTGTGTGTATAATGTGTGTACTATTGTGTGTATACTGTGTGTATAATGTGTGTCCTGTTGTGTGTACTGTGTGTATTACATGTGTCCTGTTGTGTGTATAATGTGTGTACTGTTGTGTGTACTGTGTGTATTACATGTGTCCTGTTGTGTGTACTGTGTGTATAATGTGTGTACTGTGTGTATTACATGTGTCCTGTTGTGTGTACTGTGTGTATAATGTGTGTACTGTGTGTATAATGTGTGTATTACATGTGTCCTGTTGTGTGTACTGTGTGTACTGTGTGTATAATGTGTGTATAATGTGTGTATTACATGTGTCCTGTTGTGTGTACTGTGTGTACTGTGTGTATAATGTGTGTACTGTGTGTATTACATGTGTCCTGTTGTGTGTACTGTGTGTACTGTGTGTATAATGTGTGTACTGTGTGTATTACATGTGTCCTGTTGTGTGTCCAGGCCCGTCTGTCCATGGAGCTGCAGAGGGACAGTCACCTCAAACAACAGCGACTCATCCAGGAACGGTGGAAGAGGGAAACCCGTCGGTTGGCGACCAAGGCTCGAGTGGACCAGGCCCAGGGCTCCGCCCACCCCGGACCACTGATCCAGGCCCCGCCCCCAGGCCTGAACCCGCCTCAGGCCTCCTGCGGCGCGTCGACCAACCGCCCGAGGGAGAGAGAGTACGACACCTTACTGTACCAGCTCCAGACCCGCCAGGCCGGAAGCCTCCCGCAGCCGACCCCGCCCTGCCCCGGGTCCAAGACCACCAAAGACGACAAAACCCGCCTGGAAGAACAACAGACCACCATCGAGGACTTGCGGCGCCTGGTCGACCACCTGATGGACGAAAACCAGCGCCTTTCTGCCGAGAACGAGCGTCTGCGCTGGGAGAACGGCCGGCTGCGCTCGGAGGCGGCGGAGGCGGTGGACTTCGTGGAGCGTTCGGAGCTGTGGGTGCTGCCCCCAGCAGGGGGCGCTATGGGGACAGGAGGCGCACAGGAGAGGAAGAGCACGGGGAAGGGCAAGGAGATCGCTATTCCTCAACTGCCGCCGCTGGAGATGCCGGCGCAGGAGGACCTGTGTCTGGACGACCTGCCGCCACTGGAGCTGCCGGAGGACATACGAAATGAACTGCTGCAGGAACTGATGGACAGAGACAAACTGTGACACACACACACTGATGGACAGAGACAAACTGTGACACACACACACTGATGGACAGAGACAAACTGTGACACACACACACACACTGATGGACAGAGACAAACTGTGACACACACACACACACTGATGGACAGAGACAAACTGTGACACACACACACTGATGGACAGACAAACTGTGACACACACACACACTGATGGACAGACAAACTGTGACACACACACACACACACACTGATGGACAGAGACAAACTGTGACACACACACACACTGATGGACAGAGACAAACTGACACACAGATCGTTTTGAGACTGACACCAGTTTTCTTTCCCATCATCCTTTGCAGATGACTTGATACAGGCCGACACCCACATTTGGAGCCAATAATTATTTGTATTATTTTTTTCTGTCCAATGGAAACAAATGTCAGAAAATGTTCTTTAATTACTATTAGAAAATAAGAACTGATACTTAAACTATTAAATATGAACAAATGTAAACCTTCTGTTTTTCTTTTCTGTTCTCTCATTTTTTATTTCCCGTTTTCCCCCTTTTCTTCAGTTTTTTTTCTTCTTTTAGTTACTTTTCCTCTTTTGTTTTTTTGTTCCCATTTTTTTCCTTCTTTTTTTCCTTCACCTGTAACAGACTGATACAAACTGAAATATATGGGTCTATCATTACACATGAACACAGATCTATCTGGGTCCTGAGTCACAACCGTCCAAGTGGGGGGTGGAGTTAAGACTGTGGGGGTGGGGTTAAAACTGTGGGGGTGGGGTTAAAACTGTGGGGGTGGAGTTAAATCTGTGGGGGTGGGGTTAAAACTGTGGGGGCGGAGTTAAAACTGTGGGGGTGGGGTTAAAACGGTGGGGGCGGAGTTAAAACTGTGGGGGTGGGGTTAAAACTGTTTAATACTATGGATGCTTTAATTCTGTCAATAACTGGTGTTAAATGCAGTTATTAATTTTTTCATTGTCATCAGATATGACCCATGTGTATGTTGAGAAGCTCCACTGTTACCATGGAAACAATATTATCTTTAACAACATTGATTCAACAGTAAAACCCATGGAGTTGGATCCCAGTTCACTTTTGACCTCTACTCGTTCACATGAAGTGACGCGTGGTCCCAATTCAGAATTAGACAGAGGGGAGGGGCTATAGTGAAGGGGAGGGGCTATAGTGAAGGGCCTCTAAATAGGTGCTTTCCCACTGTAGGAACCTTTTATGGGGAGTTTAAGTCTCCGCCCCATTTAGGAGGGTCATGGGACCTGAGATCAGAAAATTAATGAATTGTATTCAATGGGAAATAAAATATTTAAATTGTCATGTGACCTGAACCACACACATGTTGTACCTCATAATAAATAATAATTATTGATGTGTTTCAACTGCTTCTGTTAACCAACAACCAACAGCTTTATTCTACAGTCCTCTAGAACATTCCGACAGCTCCTGTTCACTTTGAATTGACGTTCCTAGCGCTCAGCAGGTGGATTTTTTTCGATAACAGCCCGCTGCACCATTAACGCCCGCTGCCAATGGCAACGGGTTTTGTCACTTTAGATTCACGATACCGTATCACTCCGCAGGTAGTTCGGCCACTTTGAAGGTAAATATTCGCTACATTGTAACGACTATTTTATCCAATCAGAGTAGTAGCAGTAATAAAGTGTAATAACCCATAGAATAAGCAGGATAATGTGTTGCCCACGTGTTACTATCGGAAAATATTGCCTTTCGAGGCATATTTTTCTGATAGTAACACGTGGGCAAAACCTGTTAATAATTTGGACTACACACCTGCCGTCATCCTCCACTCATTCTAGTCTCTTACTAAGTCCACATAAAACCTAACGTTCCCATCATAAACAGGTGGTCTGTCTATGACACATCAAATCTTTCTTATTAATCACTATCAGATGTGAATGTCAGCACTTGTCAAACGGAATCAGAATTTTTCTTGACTCGCTCCATTCACTTTCATTCAATTTATTTGCGAGCTAAGCATCCATGAACTGGAAGTAGACTTAGCCTCCCCACAGTTCCTATTACCTTTTTAGTTCCTGGAACCTTTTCTCCCCCTTTCCCACAGCACAGGAACTACATAGTTCCTAGAACATGTTTTGTTCCTACTCACAGGCAGAGTCTGTTTTAGTTCTATAGGAACTATATGACGTAGGTGTTTGGTGATTGGTAGAGCTGAGGCCACGCCCATTTCCTCATCTTGCAGTACCGCTGCATTTAAAACCATCTGTGTCGTGTCAGCTGTACTCGTACTCGTCATCTGAACCCGCTTTATCCTCACTAGGGTCACTGGGGGCCTAATCCAGCTACCATAAGTGAAGGCGGGGTACACCCTGTATGAGTCTCCAGTTCATCTCAGGGCTGAACATATATAGACAAACAATCACTGTCACATTCACACCTATGGGTGATTTAGATTAACCAGTTAACCTATCAGTGCATGTGTTTGGATGGTGGGAGGAGCCAGAGTACCTGAGTAAACCCAAGCAGACACGAGGACAACATGTAAACTCCACACAGAAAGGTCTGGTGTGGGAATAGAACCAGGGACCTTCTTGTGAGTGCTAACCACTGCACCGCCCTAGTGTCAGCTGTGTGTTGGAAAAACTACAGATGATGCAGTTCTGCTGTTGGTTAATGAGGATGTTGTTTAAAGCTGTGACGTTAACATATGTCGTAGTATCACCTTCGTCTCCTAACTGTCTGTAAACTCCTTCATTCTTGACATTAGACGCTGAATTAACATTCCTGTGATACAGAACATAAACACTGTGGCCTCATTCTCTAGTCTACTTTATATTAGCGCTGTCTTCTACTTCCTGTGGCTCAGTTGGTAAAGCGGGTTGTCCAATGACGGAAGGGTCGGCGGTGTGCGTCCACATGTTGAAGTGTCCTTGGGTAAGACACTGAACCCTTATGTCCTATTCACATGGGTTAAGTTTTACCTATGGGCCACTGGTAATTCGCAATAATTACGGAAAATGTCTAGGTTCTTAGTCCCGTGTGAATGCGAACATGTCTGTGATTTGCTCAGTAATAATTACACTGCAAATGACCTACTGTGTTTGGGCGAAAAACAGACGTCCAGTGGTAATTCAAGTGTGAATGTACATGTCTGTGTTTGTGATTTTAATTGTGTGCCTTTGGTTAATAATGGAGGAAGTGGCCGAAATTGTGTGTCAGCATGTGGCAAAAGGAAGATATGGTCACATAATATTTATATTTATATTCAATATTTCTAACTATCTGAAGTTGTCTCTAGATTCAGTCGGCCATTTTCCAGAGGGAAGGCGTCCGCTAAAAACTGCCGACTCTAAACTGGAGACTGTTTTCATCTGCACTCTTATTTTTTTGAAGGTGTGGAGCAAATTTACAGACTGCACCCCTGCCAATGGCATTTACCCCCTTTATTCTTATGCAGACTTTTGTTTTCATACCTTATTAATGTATTGAGACCAAACAGGATGTGGTGAATTTACGACATATTCGGCCATAATGTCTGGAATTTGTGTGAATTCCAGACTTTTGTTTATCCTGTCTGAAAGTGCCACACAATAACACAGAGGTACGGGGGTAATTACAAATTACCCCCGTATCCTGTGCGAATAGGCCCTTAGTCTCCCAATAGGACTGACAGAACCTTAGAAACCTACTGGTGTATGAGTGTGTGTGAATGGGTGAATGTGAGGCTAATGTAAAGAGCTTTGAACCATGAAGGTGGAACAGAACTATAGAAGAGCAGAACATTCACCATTTAGTACGATTATTGAGTTTAGTGCTTAAAGAACACATCACTGGTGGACGTTAGCGTCACATTGGCCCCTCCCATGGTTCCTACTGTCCTGTGGGAATGTGAACCTAAAGGTTCCCTAGGAACTACTGGATATAGTTCTAAGAACTAAAGAGTTCTAAGAACTACTCTGTGGGAGAGCACCTTATGGAGACGAACCAGAACCACACTATGAATGAAGGGGTAGAAGAAATTTCCCATAATTCAGTTTGAACCATGGGTCAGATGGAGGAAAACATGCTGTTCTAATATCTGTACTTCCTGTCTGTGGGTCCAGAGGGTGTTCCATTTATAATCACAGTAGTTACATGTACTGCACTGATCCAGATGACGCTTTAAAAAGCTGACATTTTTAAGTGTGTAGTTAATGCACACCAACGGCCGCCATATTATCTACTTATTACCTACACAGCAGAAGTGACGTCAACCTGCCAGTGAACTGATACATAATACTATACAATAGCAAGTAACAAATATAACATTGATCATAAATATGAAATTAAACTGATTTTAAACAGTAATGTTCAGTGTTTGGTAATTCATGAAGACACTTGACTTGTTAAAGACAGTAGCAGTAATGCTACTGAAGAGGAGCTAATGTCACAAGAAAATGTCATTAATTGTGTAACTGATGACTTTGTAATCAGTCATGCATTAGAGTTTTTGAGCAGCTTGTCCAAAACTTGTTGAAACTTTACATTCGGTTACTTTGCAATAATGTGACATAAATGGTTTTACACACTGGTGTGTTTTAAACCTAAAGGACTCACTGACAGCGTCTCCAGAAGAACTGGAGTTCTATTCATGAAGAACACTGTAAAAACAATAGCATCTATTTTTATAAGAAAGAATATTTATTTTTCTGCATTTCTGATGCAACTTCCTGTAAGTACAGGAGGCAGAATCAGATCCAGTTTTGGATGAAACATACACTGAGGAAGTCCATAAAGTGTAGAGTGTTTAAGTGAACTAATGACAGTATGAATATTGGAACACAGTGACAGACAAAAAGTACAGAAATGATGAAACAAACACATAATGGGTTATTTAGATTAATTATTGATTTTATTTTAATCTGGAATAGATCAAATTATGATTAACTAAAAAGACTAAACAGATGTTTAGTGCAGCTGTTGGTGTGGGTGTCTATTCTCTACCATTTTTATAACTACTCTCAAAAAAGTTAAATCTTGAATTTAGCTAAAAATCATAAAATACATTTTTCAATTGAGCAAAAAGAAATTTAAGAAAAAAAAATCCTGGATTAAAATCATTTTCACTTGTTCCAATGGCAGATTATATATATATATATATATATATATATATATATATATATATATATATATATATATATATATATATCTATCTATATATCTATATATATATATATATCTATATATATATATATATATATATCTATATCTATCTATATATATATATATATATATATATATATATGTATAAAACGTCAGGAACAGTTAATAATAAGTTTACAATAATAATAACACAAAAAAGTTCATTTTGGGATCCATGAACTTCTAGTTCATAATTTGGAAGAATGAACGATGAACTGAACTAATTCATATTGAGTAACTTGAACTGAACTTTGAACTAGTTCCTAATCAAGGTGAATTTCCCAACACTGTATATATATATATATATATATATATATATATATATATATACACACACACACACACACACATACACACAGTATATATAGCTTAATTCAAACAACCATCTTTTCATTTTCCCCACTTGTTTTTAAAGGAACATTGTTTCCAGACACTCACAGACAAATCTGTAGAAATTCCAAAACACATGTTGAATTTTTTTTTATTTTTTAAATTTACAATAAAGCAGAGTCCACACACCAGACATTTCCCCCCAATACAAACACATACATAAACACACACAGCGACAGGTGAGTGAAGCTTTGGTTTCACTAGTGACTTCAACATGACGTGACATTTGGTTGTTTCTGCCGTTAACGGACAGTGATCAACACTGGAACAGGAAACACTTTGTACAGGTTCCATCTTTGGGTCGAGAAAACATCTCTTTTCTGGGACGTTTAAGGCAGAGCAGAGACACTGTTGGTCTGAACAGTTTAACAACATATTTACCTGCTGACAACTGGGACACACACACACACACACACACACACACACACACACACACACACACACACACACACACACACACACACACACACATGACATTATCTGGACACTTTTGAAAAAAAGACCCACCTAAAAATGAAATAAATCCACAATAATGTAATGAGGTTTTATATCAATAAAAAAATATTACAATAGGATTTTGTTATAATTGGTTGAATTCAGACCAAACTGGGATTAGATTTTTTTATTAATTATTTTTTATATATTTTACAAGAAAATGGTGTGAATAATTTTGGGATGTACTCTGTTAAGTAACTACTGTATAGATTGGATACCAGTGTTAGCTGTGAGTTTATTTCAACTGATTTAATCTAAAATAACAGAGTTTTAAATTAACAATGTTTGAAAACTACTAAAAAAAACCCCAGGTGAGCTGGAGGACAGAAGGGACATCTGGGCTGCCCCGTTTAGACCTTTGCAAAAAAAAAAAAAAAAAAAGCCAAAAAAATAAAAAATCTAGAAATCTTACCAAAACTACTTTTCACTTGTTATTTTTTTAACTTAATTTCTTAAAACAAACATTAAAATCGTGTATAAATGTTTTTCCACTTGTTTTTCCATCACACACCTTCATAGTTAGTTTTAGAGTTATAGATATAGAAGCAAAAAGTCTGAATACTGACAAAAACAAACCAAATGTCCAGCAGGTCATGTGACCCCCCCCCCCCCCCCCAAAAAAAAGCAAAATACACATTAGAAAATGAGATGATGAGCAAAAACCAGCATTAAGAAAAACATCTGAGGGTTAAATGTGCAAAAACAGGTGGTTACAAACGGAACGCTCAAAAATACAACTACACATGTACAGAGCAGAGTGGGCGGGGCTTAGAAGACATTTTGGTTTGGTTTCTTGCTGATTTGTAAATGGACCATGGTCATGTGATGCTGCTGTTAGCCCCGCCCCACTCTGTGAAACCCTGCCCCTTTTCAGCAAAGCTCCACCCCTTTCTGTTGAAAGCTTTGCACCATTTTGCTGCAAGCTCCACCCCTTGTGTGAGGAAGGTCCACACACAAGGTCCACTGGACTGTGAGTGGGTTCTAATGGAACAGATGGTGAACAGGTTCTGGATCATCAGGGTCCAGTGACAGAACAGAACAGTCGGTCCATACGACAGTGTTTCAGTATCAGCCTGGTTTATTTTTTTCTTCCTGATATGATTTACTGAGAGATGAAAGAAAAAGGAAAAAAAATAAGAGGAAAAAAGGAGATAAAAACAAAGGTAAAAAAAAGAACAGAAAATGAGATGAAAGTGAATAAAAGGAAAAATGGAGGAAAAAAAAAAAAGAGTAAAAGGGAAGTAAAAAAAAAAACCCAGCAGGTGTCATTTTGTTTACACTCATCAGTTTAACTGTTACTCATTTTTTATTTTCTGTTTGAATTAAAGTTTTTCTTACATTTGTTTTCAATTGAATGAGGAAAAAATATCTTATTACAGTTATTGGACTATTATGGGATATTTTTACTGTAGTTATTGGACTATTATGGGATATTTTTACTGTAGTTATTGCACAAATATAACTTCCTCTATTGATTATAATAACAGCCCATCTTCAGTTTATCCTTTCAGTGAAATTATATTTATATATTTTAATCAGGCTGTGGCGTCATTTGACTTGCGTTGACCACTGTTAACGGTTTTAAAGGGTTTTTGTCCAGTGGGAAAAAGGGGTGGATGAGTAGAGACAGGCTGGGCCCTGATGGCAGCAGCAGCAGCAGCAGCAGCAGCAGCAGCAGCAGCAGCAGCAGCAGCAGCAGCAGCAGCGGCAGCGGCAGCGGCAGCGGCAGCAGCAGCAGCGGCAGCATCACTATAGGTTGGATTTACACTAAATGTGATGGAGACATTTAAAAAAGAAAACTAATAAAACTAAAAGTGAAGCAGGAGTGTTTTCATAAAGTCATGTCAGAACTGGAGTAAATAAAGTGACAGCGTTTGTAGAGTTTTTCCATCTGAAATGCCAGAGTTTGCTTTGAAGGTTCCCTCCTGTTGTCTGTGTTCGACCACAAACACAAACTGTTTCAGCAGTTTTCATTCTCACTTCTATCTTTAGACAAGTTTAACTTTATTAAAAATAATAAAAATAACTTCACTGTCAAATGTTGCCAATTATAGTTAATTATGTTAATGTGAAACTTCAAAATGTCCATTAACCTCCCACGACAGTACACTTTTTTTTTTTTACCCCCCCCCCAAAAAAGGGGGGGGGGGGGCAAGAGGTATTATCTTTGGTTCATATGTTTGTTTTGTTTGTCCATTTGTCTGTCAGCAACTTTACTCAAAAACTACTGGAACAATTTCCTTGAAATTCCAAGGTGGTCCAGAACAGATCCCATTATATTTAGGTGAATATAGGTCAAAGGTCAAGGTCATCAATCTATGTTTTCACATTGATCAGCGATAGGACATATCAGGAGTTTCCTCTTCAGTCCTGTATACTCAGTTTGACATATAGCTTCTTTTTGTTCTCACTGTTGATGTGTGTTGAAGGACAAATTCTCTAGGTCAAAGGTCAAGGTCACAATAGAGGCTAAAATTTTATTTAGGTTATAACTTTTGAACTCGTCATCTTACACACGTTCAAAGGGAACTAAAATCCTGCATCTGGTGTGTATAAATGTTGACCCAAATTGTGTCATAACCTTTGACCTTGAAGGGTCAAAAATCAAGGTCACATGACTTTAAATGTTTGTAACTCCAAACAGAGTGGTGATAAGTACTGTTACTACTGTTGGCAGATAGGAAACTATATATAGGCTCCAAAATGGCATCATGACCTTTGACCTTTGCGTGACCTCTAAAGGTCAAACCCATAGTCTCACATTTTTAGAGGGAGATGTCCTTCAAGAGATAAGATGTGTGAGAGGCGGGGCTTATTGTAGCTGGGACCACTTGTTTAATTAAATGATTATATTAAAAGCATCATGATGTCACAAATTTTTTCTGTTTTTTTTTTTATATATTTTCATGGAATGTCCTTTTTTATTTTTATAAAGCTGTATGTATCTGTATGTTTTGTTTTGACATTTAAAAAAAATAGATTAATGAAACAGTCAACACTTGATGAAAGAGTTCCATCTTTACACAGAACATGTTAGTGTGGTGGGTTCATGTCAGACTATGTAAATGATTGTGAAGTTACAGTTGTAGTTCACAGGTCATTGGAGTGTGATGTGAACTAACATGTGACTGCATCTGTTAATAAGGAGAACAAATCCTACCCTCCAGCTCCTCAGACATTCAGGTCCAGAGGTTGCTGCTGCCGCCCCCTGCTGGACAAACTCTACAAAGGCCTGAATCATTCATATGAACGTTGATCAAGTGTTCAGTGTCATTTGGTCCAGCTGTCCTGCAGCAGTTCATCCACAACAGACGTTCGCCTCATGACCTACAGGCAGTGCACACGCTTCATCAACGCCATGTTTCTACGCACGCTCAACTGTCACATGACGGTCGCCTGGTACAAACACCTCCCATCAACTTACAAGACACTTAAAGGCCTCGTTTTTTTTGCAACTGGAGCCTCAGTTATGATGCAAATTCAATTCTTCTACTCACCCATGTTCTTTTTTTTTTTTCGATTTTGATTCGTCTGGAAGAAATATCCACAAAATGGCTTATAACGAAGGTCAGCAGGGCAGTGACTTACAGACGCTAAATGAGTTATTTTGTCCAAATCAGTCAATATGTCCTTTGTGATACAGTAGTGTTAATTCTGTTGTAGTGCCACTTCAACTTAGATGAGTTAAAGCTCTTATTCTAACGTCATTTCATTCATATTAAATGTTCTGCTCTTCTATAGTTCTGTTCCACCTTCATGGTTCAAAGCTCTTTACATTAGCCTCACATTCACCCATTCACACACACTCATACACCAGTAGGTTTCTAAGGTTCTGTCAGTCCTACTGGGAGACTAAGGGTTCAGTGTCTTTGCCTACTTGGACATGTGGACAGCCAGAGCCAGGACACAAACCACAGCCGCCACAGCTGCCCATATTACTGTGTTCTCCATTATTATTGAATGCATTGTGTGTTGGTTCTGTTTAAAACAACGTCCAGGAAATGAGCTGAGGTTGAACAACAGTTTTTTCTGTCCTTCCTCGCAGTAATGAGGCGTCTCTGATTGGCTCAGAGAAAAAAATGCATAAAGGAACACTCCCCTCTCACCTCTTGCTCTGTGTGTGTTTACCATCCCAGAGTAGCATCCAGCTAGGCTTCGTGCCATTGCTCGTTTTGAAAACTTGCAGGAAAAAAATGACACTTTATTTCCACAGAGAGCACATGAACCAGTTTGTGCAGCAGCTACTGTGGTGCCGTCTTCTCTTGTAGATGCTAATGCTAATGCTACTTCAGATTCGCTGCAATGGGGGACGGGCTTAACCCCACGTGGTGACGCCCATGTCCACACAAGGTGTAGTGGACAGGCTTTTTATGAGTGGCTCGTTTCTCTGTGTTGTTTTCTATGAATGGTAAACACAGGGAGTGGAGGCGAGACACCACGCAGCAAACACAGCATGTGACGGTAACTCAGGGTGACCCATCAGATTCCAAAACTAACGTGGAAAAGTGGTTTTCAGTGGAATGAGACCTTTAAAATAAATACATAATGTAACCCAAGACACACAAGTGACATCATCTCTGTGCGTGCAGAGTCAAGAGGCTTTAGCTTAGCTACTTGGCACTTAGCATAAAGTCATGGCGGAACTATAGTTTTTCATTATGGCTACAATGGTTCAAATGTGTGCATAAGCTCACAATGGACATATTGACTGATTTGAACAAAATAACTGATGTAGCGTCTGTCCTGCTGACTCTCATTCAATGCCGTTTTGTGGATGTTTTTGGGGATATTTCTTCCAGAGTAATAAGTAACATGGGTGAGTAGAACAATTCAAATGACATCATAATTAAGGCCCTGATTGCAAAAACTGGCATCCTTTAACATGATTTATGTGGACAAAATGAAGCTAAAATCTGAAAGACTACACGTATACCAACACATCTACAAAGTAAAATGAGAAACACACAACAAAACAAACAACGATGTCCATCAAACCTCAAAGAGAAGGATAAACAATCTGAGGAAGATTCAATGTGCTGCAGCAGCCGAGAAGAAAGACATCTGCAGAAAGATCAGCACAAAAGAAAAATGTTCATCCAAGATGGGAGGAAGACAGGCCGAAGCCTTCAGCCAATCAGACACTGGAGGAAGACGGGCCCAGGCCTTCCCTCAGCCAATCAGCAGAGGGCAGTAGTGTTCACATGCCGTAGTTGACCGAGCTCAGCGCTGGTCTCTTCTTGCCTTTAATCTTTAAAGATCCATAACGAGCCTGGAAAAAAAATAAAGTTCAGTGATGAAGGAGCTGAAACAATTAAACCCATTAAATTAACTGGAATCTATTAAAAAAAAACAGGACCAATGTAGGTCAGTGGTCTGTTCCAGGATAGAACGATGTACTTTATTGATCCCAAACTGGGACATTATGGAATCAATAACCAGGTGAAGTCAAGGAAAGTTCAAATCTAAACTAGACTTAGATTTTTATAAGTAATCACTTAGAATTTCAGGAATTTTGAAAAACAAATGCAAGTACTTTTGTGAATGTGAATGCAGTGACACAGTTTAATGTCATCATTCTGGTTCATTTTATAAACACATTAAATAAACTACATTTATTCAAATACACAGATATTTGACTATGATAATATTTATGTCATATGCTAAACAGAATATATATATATATATGTAAGAAATTAATAAATGCACATATCTATGCAAATATAATGTTACTGTTCTTTGTATGTTGTATATATATATATATATATATATATTGATCCTTGAAATAAAAATGTTTAATTTGATATTTCCTTTTGTTGTCCATCTCTGACATGTTTCTAAAGTCTTTAAACTATTTGGATGTGATATAATATTTGTGTCCAATTATTGAGTTAGGGTAAAATAAAGGGTTTAAGGTAAAAGACAGTATTTTAAGGCAAAACACTGAATACATTTGAGGAGGAAAATGTCAAAAGAACTTCACTGTAGAATTTTGAAAAATATAAGTAATATAATTACTGAGTCATAAATGGACAAAAAATGAATGTCTAGTTTTTCCCAAAATTCCATTTTATAATATTTTAATTAGATATGACCCTGAGTCCTTTTCAGATGCATTTAGATCTTTACAATTATGTGGAACATTTGTGTGAAACTGGTCTGGTTCTAAAGTTCTGAATCCAGTAATAGTGGGCGTGTCCGTATGTGACCACGCCCCTTGACCACACCCAGCCAATTGAATGTATTGGTTGGTTGTCTATGTTTGGTCCTAATCAATCTGCCTATAAAAGTACTTCCTCTGATTAAATAAAAGTTCATACATTATTTCCTCTTATAAATAAAGACACATTTTTCATATTTCAAAACCAGTGACCTCAAAATCATTCAATTACAATTTTTCGAAATCCAAGCTTAATTTCCTTCAACATTGGTTCCACTCTTATGTGTCACACGGACACTTATAGTGACGCACATAACGCCAGGATCAACACAGTGGTATATTCTGTCCATGTTCAGTTGGATCTGAATGTGTTGTCGACTATAGGGACACAGTTTGTAGACGTCATTAACTGGTTTTATTGTCTTTCATATATACTTTTGAACTGTTTTTGTCATATATATATATATATATATATATATATATATATATATATATATATATATATATATATATATATATATATATATATATATATATATATATATATATATATATATATATATATATTTATTTATTTATTTTTTTTATTTATTTTTTTTTTATTTTATATATCCACACACAGATGTTAAAATTTGTTTAATAAACAAAAGGTAGAAACAAAAAGATGTTTAAAATATGGGGGAAAAAACATACACAGATGTAAAAATGTATTTAAAAAAATCCTGAAAAAACTCAAAAAATGTTAAGATGTTAAAAGAAATGTTAACAAATTTTTACACAGATGTGGAAATGCATTTAAAAACTGTTAAAAACACACAATAATGTTAAGATGTCTTAAGTGAGATATTAAAAAAACAAAGATGTTAAAATGTGTTTTAAAATACTATATATAAGCACATATAAAGATGAAGATAAAGATGTTTAAAATGTTTTTAAAATGTATATAAAAGGATAACACTGGTGGGGCACAGCTACTTTTAGGTTCTTTTAGGGGGGGCCTCACTATCCTACTCTTTGAAAACCTTTGGTCTAATACATTTCCTATGGGGTCGCATGAGAAATGTTAACAGTTATTAAGGGTTGGATCAATTCACCTGCAGCTCTGTTTAATGTCTCAAAAAAGAAAAAAAAAAACCAGTAAATTAAACAATACAATGATAGAATAAAATTGTAGAGCATGGAATACAACTATTTGATGAATATTCACAAAAACATTTGTGAAAATGTACAAAACCACCTCCATATTAACTTTAGATGGAAAAATCCTGAGTGCAGACTTATTTATTTATTTATCTCATCTTCTTTGAGATACACAACAAATAATTACAAGTCCATGTCTTCTTAAAATCTCTACATTCTTAATAATGTTTCTTTATTTTTTGACATTAGCTAACATATCTGAATCTGACCAACAAACTAATTAGTGTTTAAACTTCATGCCGAGTGTGGAAAAATGTTTATTTAGCAGATTCTATAAAATAAAAGATGTTCAATAAATATTTGTATTGACCTTTAATTTACCAGTGACCTCATGTGAGCCAGTCAGGGCCACCTATTGGGCCATATATTTTGCCCAGGCCTAGTCTAATGGATACCCAACCCCCCTGTTACTGAAGAACTCCTGCAGGACATGGTGCTTACGTCTTTGCGGACTCTGGATCGGGTGATCTTGACGCTCTGTGATCGTCTCAGTCCCTTCTGGGTCACGGCCTCGTCTTCAGAGAAGGTGGGCTCGGCGTCTTCGTCTGACCTGTCGTCCTGGTCGTAGAAATACTCTGAAACACACACAGTGAAAGGCTGTAGGTGACCACGGGGTGGGGGTGGGGGTGGGGGGGTTAGAGTAGTGATGCTTCCCTACAGTTTAACACCGATGTTTCAGCTGAGAATTAGTGTTTATAACTTAAAGGGAACTGAAATTTATAGGAAAATGAAGTGTAGAAATAATTCAAAAAGCCAGTGTATCTCTGTCAGGGGGGGGCGCATCTGTAGAATAATCTGGATCAGAATTTGAAAAAAGCCGTCTTCAATTTGTGTATGCAAAAGGATGTATAAAACTAGTATAATATATACAAAATATATATTATCTGAAAAAGTCAATATTTAGTTATAAGGCAGAAGAACAGGTGAATACGTTATATTGTAATAAGACTATCATGGTTTGGAGATACTATCATATCTATTAATTGTATTTGTAGTTAATTTATAGTGAAAGTGAATGTATTTATAGTTGATCATATCAGATTGTATGAGGTGACTTATAAATAATGTGTGTATAAATTGTTATGGATGCTTTATGGTAATGATAAATGGACATTAAAAACTATATAGCGTGTTAATGCAGTATCTATTGGATTTTAGTTTGTAAAAGGGGGTGGGAGTTTATAAGTTTCACTTCTTCCCACTCCTTTTTGAGTACAAATTTCAATGATGTTTTGATGATTATTGTGTGCACGAAATAAAACTGAACCAAAGGCACACTGATGCTGTGCTGTTTGGCCCATATGTTTGTCTGATCACTTCCTGTGGTCCTCCAGATCCACTATCCTGCAGATCCTCCCTCTACCAACACACCTGATCCACACCATCAGCCCATGATCACGCTCTGCAGACCCTGAACAACCACTCAGTCCATTTACAGTCACATCTGAGTCCAGCTACTGGCAGTAATAAGAAGAGCAGGAAACATCTCACAGCCACTGCTATCTCTCCAGAGCAGAAGGGAGGAGGCGACAGCGAAGTGTCGGCAGTGTCAGGGACATGCATGATGAGCAACACCCTCTGTATGACCTGTGACCCTAAACCAGAGGAAGCAGGACCATCTGGAGTCTGAGGAATCATTATCACCTGTCAGAACCTGAACCCAAGGCTAAAACCAACAGGGTGAAAAAGTAGCCTGTATAATGATACCTGTTAACGTGCTTTTAAACATTATTTAAACAGACACCTGAACTGAGAAATATCTGATCTTGTTACTGACTTGAAATGTACTTATTTTTTAACATGAATTGTTTTTTATTGTATACATTTTATATTTTTATGAATGTAAAGTTCTGCAGTTTTTCAGTGGGGCCCTTGCTCCTCTGAAAACATAAATTAATAAAGTATTACAGTATTATTAAAGTATTAATCTGGATAAGGACTGAACTGGAGTTTCCCAGAAGTCCCAGTTCACATATGAGCGAACATTACACCAAAAAAATCTAATTATTGTTGGACTCCCAGACGCTACATGTTGACACTACGTGCCCTGTAGTGTTAAGCATTGGTTGGCGCCATAGAAGAACAATCAGTAAACAAAGGCTCAGTCAGCTTTGAAGCAGACGTAGCAAAAGGAGGACAACAACACCCAGAGAAGATATGGACTACAACCGTGAAGATATGGACTACAACCGTGAAAATATGGACCACAACCGTGAAAATATAGACCACAACCGTGAAGATATGGACCACAACCATGAAGATATGGACCACAACCATGAAGATATGGACCACAACCATGAAGATATGGACCACAACCATGCAACTCAATATATTTGGCACAAACTGTTTCAAACTCTGATTTATCACAGTAACATACATGTTATCATGGTAACCATTGACTTAGTTAAATCCAGTGAACATCGCCTGGAATTAAAACCAAAGGTGAAACAATCAAATATCACATGTGTAACTTCTTTTTTCAGGGGCTGGCCAATATATCACCCCCCCACACACAAAATAAACAAGTATTAGTTATCAGTATTATTAGTAGACAGTATTTTACCCATGCATCCATTGTTCACATTCAGGCCCAAATGATAGACTATAGTGTTTCATCTGTCCTTCTGTCCATTCCTTCCTCCACATCAGCCTTAGGTTAAATAAGCACAGATGTTTTTATCATCAATTTTCCAGTTTCAAAATGTTCTTTATAATCTCTATTAGGTGTTTTTAGGAAGGAAAATACAGCTGTTTTATCCTGCCCTAAACTCCTGTTATTATAGTGGTGTTAAATAAAGTGTTGAAGAGCTGATAGTCCAGCAGAGGGCAGCAGATACCAGCACCTTCTACTGCCTCTGACCCACTGGAAGCAGATACAGGCAGTACTGAACTCAACTTTACAGCCTATTCATTCATATATGAACAGCCTCTGTAAATAGATGGAAACTTCTTCAATGACATAAGAATTAAGGCTGGATAATTTAACACAGATTAATCCATCATCATGATTAATCTGATTAATAATGTTAACACAATTGACCCATTTTCTGCAGCAGAATGACTCTGAACATCTCCAAAACATTTGGTCAGTTTGTCCAGTAGAGTTAGCGTTAACGCATATGAACTAATGATCAAACAGAACCAGCCCATAAAGACACAAAAGCACAGACAGCATGTGGATGGAAATATGAGGCAGAAGAGTCAGTACAGTTTAGTGCAGGGGTGCCCAAGGTATTGTTTTTTTGTTTTATTTTATGGGGCCCGATTATTTCACGATGTGTCTATTTATTTAATTTTTTCACTTTTATTCCTCCATAGTTACACACACGTGAGCTGATATTTCTAAAACCGTACTGATGCTGTCGAATGAAAACATCAGAAAAATTGGCCTTATTTACTATTAGAAAATATAAATAATAACAGTTAAACTGGATTACTGGGGGCCAATGGTACATTTTTAAACAGTAAAAATTATATATAAATTCATTGTTCTATAAAAGTTTTATCTTCATTGTTACAAAATTATATATAAATTCATTGTTCTATAAAAGTTTTATCTTCATTGTTACAATGTAGTTTTTGTTTTGTTTGTTAAAATGGGAATATAACCAAATCTAAGGCATTCAGGTGTGAACAAATAAAAAAAATTGTTCTGTTTTTATTTTCCCTCTGGAATCAGTAACAGAACAAACTGTGGATGATCTGGAGTTGATAAAGATCTGAACCCCATGTTCATGTTAAACACGACTTATATGAGGAATCATTATTCATATATTACTTTTTAATGCAAAGTCTGTTCACATTTAATATTAAAACATATGATTATTACTGTTGTCTTTTATAAGATCATTCAAAAAGTAATATTTTGTTTTACATGTACATGTTCATAACATCAGCAGTTATGCATAGCTTCATGGTGACGTCACTTCTGCTCGTATAAGGGGAAAACAACGGCGTAGCAACCACTGTGTGACCTGTACTTCCCCATCCTGCATGCTTAAAACTTGGGTGTAAAATGCCCAAATCTTGTGCCGCCTTCAGGTGCAATAACCATGCTTGGATGGAAGAGAAGCTGTCTTTTTCTGTGTACTGACAGAAAAGGATGAAAAACGTGCAGCACGGCTTCAGGCGCTGAGAAGAATATCTCCAGATGATGGCAAGACCTGGAGTCTGAAATCAAAGTGGAAGTAAAACTAAAATAGTGGAGTGTTCTGGAGGCTGGGTGAGTGAGGGGCAGAGAAGTATTTCAAATAAATGTATGTAACCTACCTCAAACAATACATATGCTTTCAGGCTCTTATAAGTGCGCATTTGTTCTCGTGTATACGGTATATGCCAGGACTTTCGACGAGATAGTCGTAGATGGCTGACCACTCGATATGAGGCCACGCCGTTCGGTCATTTCGTCAATAACTTCCCAGTAATTCATACAGACAGCTCTCTGGTTGATCCTTACTAATTTCCATTCATACCAGTCTTTTCTGGAGGGCAGAAGTTTATCAAAATAGTCGTAGGACATCATAACAGAGCGATCTGTCTAGTGTTTTCCCCTTTTAAAATGGCAGCATGTGTTACTAGGCGATGCGGTGATGTCACGTGAAGCTATGTATAGACAACTATTATGGAAACTTCACAGGTTGCCTTGGTGACAGATGAATTTAACTCACAGGCTCAGAGCAGTAACTCCATGTTAGTTTGTCATACGTTAGCATGTTTTGTCTGGTAGTGTCTTTTTGCATTTAATTTGTTAAACAAGGCAACAGTCTCTGGACAAATTATTCCAGCAAAAGTGTCTTAATTTTCAAATAAAATATTATAATTACCTTCTGTCCTGGAAGTGACAGTCGTCAATGTCAATTTTCCTTTTTTATTTACAGGTGTCAAAGGTTCACAGCAAAGTCAGATAGAGTTAGAGTGTTGCTGCCACCATGAGGTCAAATGAGGAACTGCATTTTGAAAATTTTATGATTTCTTTCTTGTGTTTGGATAGTGTGAGTGGGCCATCATTAATACATTATAAAACTGAAGTTGCAGGGCCGTATGAATTCTGACCATGGGTTGTGATTGGCCTCCGGGCCAGACTTTGGACATGCCTGGTTTAATGAAACTGTTCTGTTAAAGTGTTAAAGAAACCTGTTTAGTGCAGATACGGTCCGTGTTTCTTAACTAAACGTTTGCTCATGCAAAATGAAACATGATTAATATAGATGAAAAATAATGATATTTAATCATGATTAATAAAAATTTATCACAGCAACCCTCTGATTAACAAGTTGTTCAACAGCCTTATTAATAAGGTATAATTGATCGTTTTAATGCCCAATCAGTGTCGAAATGTATGACTAACACATGCTTGATGTGAACAGGACTCATGAAAAACACATTCATATCAGTAAATCAAAATAACATTATTTAGGTTTAATCATTACTTACCCTCCCCCCTCTGAAGGAAAACCAAAGGCTAATGTTTTTATTTATGATTTTATTAAAAAATTATTTGTATTATTTATCTGTCAGCAACTTTACACAAAACTACAGGACCCAATTCCATGAACTGTTCAGGAAACATGCGAGGTGTTCCAGAACAGATCCTCATAAACTTGGTGAATGTAGGTCAAAGGTTATCCTCCTCAGAAGCATCACCAGTCATCTGTCTGTTCCAGCTCCAGATACTATTACTCACATCTGGATTCTATGACAGGAAAGTTCCCACTATCACCATCCAGAAATGGAGACAGCCCACTACCTTTTCACTTGTGTGTGTGTGTGTGTGTGTGTGTGTGTGGGGGGGGGGGGGGGGGGGGGGGGGGACAGCCTTAAAAGGACGTTTTGAATTTCAGCTGCAGATCAGCAGACCAGTGTGAAAGGAGGCTGTGTTTGGGTGATCAGTCCATCTTCCACAAATAACAGGATTTTATTGCACATTTCCTGTGTGCAATAAAACACACAGGAAATGGAGTTTTGGAAGAGCTGTGTGTGTGTGTGTGTGTGTGTGTGTCCTTCCTATTGTGTAGAGTCCAGTCTGACAGACGCCCTCTGAGCTAACATTTAACAGTTGTGTTCTCTTTGAACACAGCGCCGACACGTGAGTGGAGAACCCACAGAGGAGAAGACATTCCACTCATTCCACCCATTACCAGTCCACTCTGGACTTCAAACTCTCATTTCCTGTCCTCTGGGATACTGACGGCTTTATGACCAGCATACTGTTTCCACCACAAGCATCTGATGAGGACAGTAGGAGCAGAAGGACACACTGTCCTGAGGAACAGCACACATTTGACTCAGTACTAGGGTTGGACACAGGTATGGAACTGGGACAAACATTAACAAGAGTAAACAGACTGAAAACTAATGTGACTTTCAGTATCATATATCGGTACCACACATATATGCAGCTGTTTAATTACACCCTCTGTCCACTGTTAATGGCAGTGTGCACATGCGTCAGCGCAGACGACATCGACATATCAAAGGTAAAGAGGTTAAGCATGTGGGTCCAGTTCACAAGAAGATCCAGAGTCTAACATGTGCTGCCAGTGTCTAAAGACATTTACATGCAAAGGAAATATGTCTAATTCAATGCACTTGTTGACATACGGTGTTTACCTTAAAGCAGAAGCTGCACCATCAACGAAAGCAGCAGTGATGTGCTAAGTAGTCTCATCACTGTGCTAACAGCACATCAGAAATAGAAATGACAGACCCGCTACTGTGGTGGTACTGAAACATGACTGTGACCGTCTGAGTCAGTTTAATACAGACTATAAATATTGCTAATTAACTGGTGTATATGAATTCCTCAACTATTGACCTGACAGGTGGTGCTATCTTAATAATAGGTTATTAATAATAATACAGTGGAAACCACTTATAATGTTCATGGACATAGTAATCAACCACCAATATAGATCAAAAGGTTTGGGACAGAATCATTTCAATACAAATGCTGTTTAAATCATTAGTTTATAGTAATCAAGAAATCTGCTTATAATGTTCATTTTTGGCCATTTTATGAATGTAAAAGTGAAAAAATTATTTAAAAATTACATGTAGCCATTTTATTTTTACTCCCATGATTCCTTCCTGGATGTCTGCTTCTGCCTCGCTAGCTAGCTAACGTAATGAGTTGACACTTAAAAAACTCAAATATTGGCCCGATATATCGGCCGGCTGATGTATTGGTCGACCCATAGTTTATACACAGAGTTTTTTCAGCTGAAAACACATCTTTATAAAAATTCCAGCAAGAGTTAACATTTTTGAAAACTCTGTTGTTGCATTATTTATTTTTTTTTACTAATTTCTTGTCACAGAGAGCAGCATCGTACATCTGGCAAGCATGAATACACTCTGAAGCAGCATTTATTTTATTTACAGTTATGTTCACAAATTTGCTTTTGAAAATAAAACTGATCCAAGTCATAGACCAGCAGAGACGCTTCAGGGTTCAGACGGCAGCAACTGCACATCTTCTTGTGACCGATCAAAGCACGTATCCGGACCACCAACTTTTGTGATTTTGGGTCCGATCTGGATGGACTGTTGTCTGGTGGGAGAATTTCGTGAATGGCGTTGTCGTCAACGTCATTGTCAACATCGTTGTCAGTCCACACTAGGGATGTTAACTGATCACCGTTTGATCGTATCAACATTGTCTGCTCATAATTTTATGTAATCGGTTAAAAAAAAAAAAGCCATCCTGCATCAGTTGTTCCACTGCACAAACTCTTTATCATTGTAGTGTAGGTTATAAAGAGGAAGCTTTGTGATCTCTCCATAGCATGTGTTTAAAAATTATGAATTTGAGCACTAGCAATACAAGACGAAATGTATCAATATCAAACTCAGAGCTCAGTTAATCTATGTGGTACGAACATTTCACACCAGTTTAGAACATTTACTCAAAACATAAACAAAACACAAAGTTGATGTGAGATAATAGAACTTCTAGAGCTAGCAGCTAGAGACTGGGACAAGTTGTCACCATGACAACCATGACATGACATGATGAGTTGTGTTATCCATGTGACAGACCTACATGACGGGTGGGCTACGTGCAGAACTGACGCAGGCTGCTGGACGTCACTAAGGTTATTTTCCACCAAATTTAGCAGCAGAATTTACTGTAACATCTAATGTTTAATATTTTACTTACTTTATATTTTACTTAATCTTATTCTAGTCTGTATCTTGTATAGTTGTATAGTTATTTTGCATCTTTGCACAGTCTTAAGGGAGTGTCACTTCCATTTCACTGTGGATGAATCATTCACATATGACAAATAAAGAATTCCAATTCTCATGTTTTCTCTTTGTGTGTGACGGTATAAACAATGTTATTTAACATAACATTGTTCGACCTCACAGTGTGACTTGTGTCTAAAAAGCGAACTGAGCGCACTGCGGTATATAAATGGCTCTGTGTGTGTGTGTGAGCCGAGAAAGTAAGTGTTTTCTTCAACCTGATAATGAGGCTCAGTGATTGGCCAAGATTTTTCTTAGAACTCTCGCTATCCCTGGTCCAAACACATGACTTTGCGATGCTTTGCTTCCTTCTGTGGAATGGAACAGGAAGTAGGAGTTTTGGTGATTCTCGATGAGGCTTCTAATTGGCTTGTGTGGAATTGGCATTTGTTTACCACTGCCCCCTACAGGCTGGGCGTGGCAGTGTATTTATGTGGATCAATATGAGCGTAAATAAAAAGAAATCTATTCATATATATTGTTTCTTTTAAACTGGGCTTAAAAAGTATGCATTTCAAAAATTATTGTGTAAACAGGCCCTAAAATGTGCCCAGAATTTTAAAGATCATATAAAAATGAACAACTTTTGAATTCTGACCTTATTTAAAATCTGAAAAATAACATAATAATAATAATAATAATTAACACAAAGAACAAAGTGTGTGTAAACAGCACACCTGGATAGCAAAGAGTTAATTAACGCTCACACAGGGGAGTCTGGTTTGTCTACGATTCTGGTCGGATCATTATTTCTTTGAAAGATAGACGGCACCATGTGATCAACTGGTCGTACAGAGCGCTGGAGCAGCGTCCGTGTTTACATTCACTTCATCATAGACGCCTTTTATTGCGTGGGAGCAGAGAGCCTCCAGTGGAGCTGCAGAGGGTGTGTGATGTCACCTGAGGACCAAGCCTTTCATATGGAAGTGTGTGAGAGCACTTAGAGGGTGAAGACGCCTGTGCTCTTCATCTCTTTTCATCATCATCATCATCATCACTATCATCATCATGGCTGTGTCTGTGCTGGAGTCTGAGCTGAATACAGAACACACTCCGCCCTCTCCCTCACTATGCTAATGCACTTCCATCCATCCTCCTATACATTCATCTCTGCTCTCATGTCCTCTGCAGCCGACCTCCAACTGTGTGTGAGTGAGAAGCAGAGCGAGTGAGCGAGAGAGAGAGCCAGTGTTTGACATTCCAACAGCATCCCACTCAACCTCATCTCCTCTGTCTGCTGGGAAGTCATCTGATACACACACACACACACACACACACACACGCACGCACACACACACACACACACACACACACACACACACACACACACACACCTACTCGTTTCTATATCTCATGAGGAACCATGTTTGTAATCAAGTTGCTATTGAATAGTGAGTGGAAATATATTTTTTAATAAAATAAAACAATAATAATAATAATGATAAACATTAAAAAATAAAAAAATATTTGTAATTTAAATAACATAAAAATAAATATGAATGAATAAATAAAATAATAATCATCTCAAAAATAAAATAAATAAATACACAAAATAAAGAATATTTTAAAAAGATAAATATTTTGCACCCGTTTCCCCGATGCTTTATGAGGACCTCCGGAAAACAACAAATTAATGTATTTATTGGGCCACATCATTTCGATTTGACTAGTGGGGACCTTTATTTATATTTAACCACCGTGGGGACCTAACTTTTGGTCCCAGTAGTGTCAGAGGTCCCCATGGTTTGACTGTGTAAACATATTAATGTCCCCATAAAGATAGGACTACACACACACACAGGGCTTTCATTGAAATGCCAGTGGACCTGCAGCTCTTGTGAAGAAGTGAGGAAGGTGGATGAAAGGAAGAAGAAAAACAAAGAAGAGCTGAAACTGCTCTGTGTCCTGATACAAACACAGTGGACATGTGTCTCCTGTACAAAAACTCAGGTAAGATTAGGGCTGGGACGATACGCTTTTATGCCGATTCCATTTGTTTAACATTTTTTAGGTGTCGATTTGATTTAAGTTGCGATTCTTTGATATTCCCAATTTTTCGTTTGCCTTCTTAACACCAGACCAAGTGAAAAAGCTGAATGATGATGCCTACAGATCATATCAGGAGCCATATTTCCCCCAAAAATATGCATCATATGTGAGTCAGTTCAGATTTATTCAGCAGTAATATATTTGAACCAGTAAACTGCGACATTTATCTGCACACAACACAAATAGGAGCCGTTAAATTAACACACTTCATACCAAAGTGAACTTAAACTCTCATTTCAAAGCCTGGGCTGCATGTAAAAGAGGAAAACAATGTACAATATAAAATATATTTCATCACATCATGATTTAGCTTGTTTAGCAGTAACGTTTGTGGTGTTTCCACAGTACGCCACATGTGTGTTAAAGAGTTTACAAATGTCACACATGTCCAGCTCTGCTCTTCCCTTCTGTTACAAACAACCACACTTTAATTGTTCTTGATTGTTTAACTATATTTATTCAGGAACAACAATTTTCAGATATCCCGCACTGTTGAATGCACCACAAATGTTACGACGGTCCTGAACGCACCACCTCCGTGTTTAGAAATACCCGCTGTGTTGTTGCTAAGCAACTGTATCCAGATCGCCATCTCACCCTCTTCTTCCCAACTCTAATTCATATACTCCTGGTTTATTACTGTGTGTAAATGCCACAAGGTGACATTAATAACACAATACAGTTGGAGTAGATATTAGCATAGTGTAACTTTTTGTTAATTTTGTTGCTCATTGTTTATTTTTTGACATTTTACTTTTTATTTATTTATTTTTTCTTCAATTTTGCCCAATTTGTGTCTTACTTTCTTCATGTTACTAATTATTATGTCACTTTATTATTTATTTTTGTTCATTTTATTGCTTATTTTAATTCTTTTTACTGTGGAACTGCTAAAGATTCAGGAGTTAAAGGGTTAAACTGAATCATGTGGAAGAGGGAAATATCTAAAACATGTAGGACACCGGCCCTCGAGAACTGGATTTGGACACCCCTGGTTTAGTGGGTATGGACAGGACATTTAGCAAAAATAGGAGTCAAATAGGAGATTTTTTTAAAGCTTAATTGTGAGATAAAAAGTCAAAATAATCAGGAAAATCTGAATTATGAGATAAAAAGTTTGAATTCTAAGACGAAAAGTCAAAATTATGAGATAAAAAGTCAAAATTATGAGATTAAAATATCCAAATTATCAAATTAAAAATTAAAATTATAATTATTAAGTCAAAATTATGAAAAAAAAGGCAATTGTGAGACAAGAAATGGATATGAGATAAAAAAGTCAAAATTATATCGTAATTGTATTTTTTCATAATGTCACATTTGTCCAGTTTGAAAAAGTAATGAGCTAATTCTGAGTATGTAAAGAGTATAAAGTACAGATATTTATACAAAAATGTAGGAAGTAAAAGTAAAAAGTTGACAGAAAAATACATTCTCTAGTAAAGTACAGATACCTAAAAACTATACTTAAGTAGAGTAAAGGAAGTACTTGTACTTGGATAGATAAACTGGTGTGTTCTGCTTCTCTGTCTGGTGTTGGGTCACATATAAAAAGTCTCAGAACTCAAACGCACCACCAGACGCCACATGAAAGCATTCTGTCGTCTCATTGGTTAGAAGTGTTTGGGGTGGGAGTGACGGCAAAGACCACTAAAGAAAAAGGAGAATTCAAAGCATCTGAATGTATTTGGAGTCTGAAGTTGACCAGTGTGGTTGAATCACAGGTGTCAAACATAAGGACCGGGGGCCAAATGCTGCCCGCCAAAGGGTCCAATCTGGCCCCTGGGATGAATGTGTGAAATGCAATAATTACACTGAAGATAATTAATAATCAAGGAAGTTCAAATCATTTATCATTCATGTTAATTCAATCTAAAGTGGATGAGGTGAGTAAAATACTGTCATAATCTAGAAATACTGGAAACCAACCTTACACTAATTTTCCTTTCTATTTTAGTGTAAAATAAAGTAGAAAAAATGGGCTAGCCTTTTACAAAAAAATGCAAATAACCTGAAAAACTAACATAAATCTTACTAATGTGTCCACATTAAGACTTTTGAAAATTCGATTTATTCTTATTTTTAGAACAATCAATTCAATGCCTTTTAAGACTTTTCAAGGATCTGTGGGAACCGTATATTAACTGATTTGGACAAAATAACTGATGTAACGTCTTCAAGTCACTGCTCTCATATGGCGTTTTGAGGATATCGGCGCAAACCTAATTTCTTCCAGAGGAATCAAAATCGGAAAAAAAAAGTAACATAGGTAAGTAGAACAATTTGAATTACATCATAATTCAGGCCCCAATTGCAAAACAAACAAACAAAACAAACATGTTGTCCTTTAAGACAATATCAAATGATCAAAATTTGACTTTTGTACCAAAGAGCTCACACATTCATATGAGCAGATTTAACCACACACTGCTGCACAGAATGAATAATAATAATAATAATGATAATACTACTACTACTAATAATAATGATAATACTACTACTACTACTAATAATAATAATAATGATAATACTACTACTACCACTACTAATAATAATGATAATACTACTACTACTAATAATAATAATAGTAATAATGATAATACTACTAATAATAATAATAATGATAATACTACTACTACTACTACTACTAATAATAATAATATTAATAATAATAATAATAATAATTCAAACTTATATAGCACTTTTTTGGATACTCCAAGACACTAAAGTCTTTTTAAAGTACTAGTGAAAAGTACTGTCATCTTTGATAGAAAACTAAACTAGTCGAACATTGTTCAGCTTGTTGACGTGCACAGACATATTTGCAGGTGTGTGTGTGTGTGTGTGTGTGTGTGTGTGTGTGTGTGTCTGGTACCTGGACCGTCTGCAGCGTCGGTGCTCTGGGACCTCCTCACAGCAGGGTTGGCTGAGTGGGAGCTGTACGGGTACAGCTGGGCTCCTCTGTCGTCCTGCTGGCTGATCTGGGTCAGGTCATGCATACTGAGGCTGCGGAGCTTCTCTGTGATGGCACCCTGGCCCTGGGGGGGGGGGGGATACGCACACATGAATCATCAGAGTCACAAAAGAAAGCAGCTTGAACAATTCAGGAATAAATCCAAGACAGCAGTGAGGTGAGTGGCAGCTGTCCTACTGTCCTACTGTCCATCTAGGACCAGAGGACAGCTCCTTCACTGACCACAGACAGATCATCACTAGATCACGGGTTTGCACATTTTGGGAGAGTGATAGTGAGCCTCCCCTAAAAAAAATCAAAAGCAGCCTCATCTAAGACATATATTATATATAGACTTATATTTTCTAACATTTTAAACATCTTTATCTTCACCTCTATATGTGCACAATGTCTCTTTGTAAAGACATTTTAACATCTTTGTGTGTTTTTAGCTATTTTTTTTCCCACATATTTTAACATCTGTTTTTTGGTATCTTTTTAAATACATTTTAACATAGTATTTTTTTTACATTTCTTTTTCATTTTTCATATATGTGTATGGTTTTAATTTCCTTTTCCCCTCAAATTTTAACACCTTTGTGTGTTTTAAAACATCCAAATTTAATTAAGCTTCCAATCAAATAACACCTCACTGAATGACAGACTGTGGAGGCGGAGCTAACACTAAATAACATACTCTGGGGGCGGAGCCAACACAAAATAACAGACTGTGGGGGTGGAGCCAATACATCTAAATATAGGGGTGGAGTTTTGTTAAAACTTGTCCATGAAAAGAATTTTTAAATAATTAGGCTCAAATTTCCTCGCCCCAGACTCACTTGAGGTGTGATTTTGCCCTTTGTATGTACTATAGTCTGTTCACCATATATACTGTAGTTACTTAACCACGTGTACTGTAGTTGACCAACTAATACTACACTGTTTTTTTTTTAATTCAGGTTTATCTTTTTTCTTTTCTCACACTACACCTCCCTTGTCGCTCCCCCCAGGAGAGGCCCGTCTCACACTTTAATAATCACTAATCTCTATTACAGGTGTCAAAGGGTCCAGTTCAACCCTTGAAATCAATTTGTGAAACACAAACATAAATATTAAAATGTTAACAGTCATTTTAGTTAATGTTCAGACCAGTCACATCCCATAATAATAACACTGGGGAACAGTTTTTGTTGAATTAGGTCTAACAGCTGTTTATAACTGATTTTTTGGGTGCAGAATACACAACTGTACTTAGTTTTTTCTGTATCATGTAATGTTTTTTTTAACTATATGACCCCCCATAACACCACCAGCAATGTACTTTGTTCTATTTTTTCTCCACACATTTTACTTCGATAATATAAATACTGTTGAACGACTTTATTCTAAATTTGTTTAGGCTTATTGTAAGGACAGGAGTGAGTATTTTAAATATTAATTTGTTTAATTATTTGATGATTTATTTATTTATCCATCCAATCTACATGACTGCAAAGGAGCAGGATGAAGTAAACCTATTACTATGATCCAAGCTCCAACATCAGATGACTTACTGTTACAATAAGGATTGGGGGGATTACTTTTTTTTTCTTCCCACTGTTCTGTACTTTTTCTTTTTTTTTACTTGCATCGTATTCTGCTCAAAATAAACAAATGACATTAACTTCTAACCATAAAAGTCTGTGATGGGTTTGATGTTAAACTAGTGCACCTCCAAATGTAAAGGCTTTGTGTTGTCTTGAATATATTCATAAACATAAACAGTGAGTGGAAACACATGATTCACATCATTACAGACAAAGCTATGACCTTTATGGAGATTACTGAAAAAAAAAACTATCAAAATAAACAACAATAAAAACACAAAACCACTGCATAGAATGAACAAGTTAAAAAGAAGAAAAAAGGAATCAAATTGAGGACATTTGTGACTGAACAAAGACAAAACCAGGAGGAATATGTCATATGTTATTGTGAAATGAATATCCAAAACATTAGGAGGAAGAAATAACAGAAAATGAGATGAAACTAATGAACACATGACTAATTTATTTTCTTTTTTTTTTAAAGGACCGCTCTAAGATGACTGCTCTGCAGCGACAGTATCTTCTTTTCAGCTAAACAAAGGGGGCAGATGGGGATGGAGGAACATGCTGGTATAATATGTCCATGCTGCTGACAGACAAATGGAGTTTACCTCCCACAGTGGACTGTCCAAGCACAGAAACCCTGAAGAAACAAGCATGTGAGCAAAGAAAGAGACAGAGAAACACAGTCACTACAGTCCATTTGTCTGGTAATAAATACTAAACATTAGAGCGAAAGCCTCTGATTATTGTCTCCACTGGAATAGAATAGAATAGAATAGAATAGAATAGAATAGAATAGAATAGAATAGAATAGAATAGAATAGAATAGAATAGAATAGAATAGAACACTTTATTCATCCCAACCTGGGGGTAATTAGTTTCAGCAATCAAAAAATAAAGTGCAGTTATCAAGAGCAGAGAAGATGTTATTACACTCCAGTGTTTCCCACAGCGGTGGGCACCTTAGCTAACTCGTCCCACCATCTTTGCCAATGTTCCTCAGAGAGAAAAAGAAAAAAGTCCCTCCGAGGAAAAACCCTCCCAAAAAAAACCAAGTAGTCATGCATTGTCGATCTCCGACACTTATGTACTATTCACACAGGATAAGTATTACCTACCTACCTACCACTGGTAATTCGCAATTACCCCCGTACCTCTGTGTTATTGTGTGACACATTTGCACAGGATAAACAAAAGTCTGTAATTCAGGTAAATTACAGACATTATGACCGGATATGTTTTAATATGTTTGGTCTGAATACATTAATAAGGTATGAAAACAAAGTATGCATAAGAACAGCACTGTATCGACAAAGGGAAAAATCCTATTGATATGGATTCAGTCTGTAAATCTGCTCCACACCTTCAAAATAAGAGCAGGGTCAGTGCAGATTAAAGCAGTCTTGAGGTTACAATGGAAGTGAATGGACAGTTCTTAGCATAGACTTTCCCTCTGGTAAACAGTGACTGAATCTGTAGAGACAACCTCAGCTAGCTATAAATGTTAGCCTACATGTGGGTTGGCCTGACCATATATTCCTTATCGCATGCTGCCACACAATTCCGGCCGCTTCCTGCATTATTAACTCCAGAAAAAGACAAGAAATGTGCAATTGAAATCAGAGACATTCGCCATCACACTGGACTTGAATTACCTCTGGATGTCTGTTTTTCGCCGAAACATAGTAGGGTCATTTGTGGCGGAATTATTACTGAGCAAATTACGGACATGTGGCATTCACACAGGACTAAGAACTGAGACATTCTTTGCAATTATTCAGAATTACCAGTGGTTCATAGGTAATACTTATCCCGTGCGAATAGGACATTTGACAGCATTGCTGGCACTAAATTTGTGACACCTACTGGTTTGATATATTACTACGCCATGTCTGTCATCCTCGAAGCCCAATTTTTTTTAATTCAATGATTCAATTGAAGAGATGTCTCAAAAACACCTCCTGTCATCATCATCATCATCATCATCATCATCATCACCAGTGGAATGTGAGGAGGTAGTTAATTTTAACTGCTACCTGTTGGATCAAATTCATTTTTATGTGCTATGTTAAATTTAGATATATATTTAAATTAAGGCTTTCGATATGTTTGCACGATTAATGCCAACATGTGGCGTTCTTGGCAGGAAAAAAAAAGAAAAAAAAAAAGGGGCTTCTTTGAGCCAAGGAGTGGTTCAACCTCTCCTTCAGAATGGGGCTGTCGTCCTCCATCACCAACTGAGTCACAGCCCCAACCATCGACACACAGGAGTAGTGGGTGGAACCCAGAGTGGGCTGTGGACCGGAAGTATGCCGGTTGGCTATAACACACCAACCATGGCGTGTACTGGTACTCATTTCATTAGAGGGTGAGCTTTAACGTTATAGGGGACAGTATTTGACAAAGACGTTAAGCAGTGGAGTTACAACTACTGTGTCCTGAAGGGATGTTTTGCAGATTATGTAGGACCAACCAGCAGTGAGCGACAAGGGGTGGCACCAAGCACCCATTTGTTGAAGGGACGCTATCTGTGCAATGCCGGCGCAACACCAACCCCTCTGCCCCGAACTCACCCACTCTGACAATTATTGTGTTGCATGTTCGAAATAAACTGAACTACTACACACACACACACACACACACACACACACACACACACACACACACACACACAGTATTTACATTGTATTGCCCTAATGCACTTATCTTATCTATTATGGTAATAAAGTGTATGTGTGGGTTTAGTGGGTGCTCTTGGGAACTGTCTTAACTTGTAGAAAATAGACAAAATATGTTCCTTTTAAATCCTTCACTCAGTCATTGACATTAGACTTTACACTGATTTGTGAAAGTTTTGAAAGTAATTGCAGAAAAACATAAAAGAGCAGAGGTTTCATGTGAGCTGAATGTGAGTCTGAGAGGACAGAATGTTAGAGACACAAAGAGAGGTGGAGCTTTAAAACAATGATTAATAGGCAGTTGAGTCTAAGCGGACAGAGGGGACTTTCCACAAAACAGTGGTGTCAGCATGGACCCACCACTTCTACGACCATCTACAACAGACACCAGCCCATCACAGGAGGAGCCCAGACTGTTTCATTACACACCAAATATTTAAATTCTAAATTCTCCAGTGAAATCTATTAGAACTGGTTAAAGTCTACTCATTTGTAAACATGTAACAGGCGCAACAAACCCCACCCCCTTTGCAAATATTTCACCTGACTTTCTAAATCTCTTATTATTGTAAAAACACATATTTGGTGACTGTGACCTTTGACCTACATTCATCAAACTTTAATGGGGTCTATTCTATACCACCTCACACCTTTCATGAAAATTTCACAGAAATTGGTCAATTAGTTTTTGTGAAAAGCTGCTTACAAACAAACAAACAAACAAACTGACTCAAAAACAACAATACCACCCACTCCTTTTTTTTTTTAGGGGATGGGGGGGTTAATAATAGGTACATGTGATTGTTTTCAGAGCATCTTGACTTTCCATGTGGGTGTAGATCCACAGTGCATTGAATTATGCGAGTGCAGTCAAGCCTTCGGCGGCAGATCAGGAGGGATTATGGGATACACACAGGTGTTCACGCAACACTGATGAAACACACACCTACCCTTGCATTCACACCAAACACAGAACTGCCTCCAATGTTTAAAACTGCTTTCATCGACAGCGATAGAACCTTTTGTCTGGGTCTGTGTGTCGTCCTCAGTGTGATTTTGGAAGCAATGAGACATTTTAGATTTAAGCAAAAGCTGGACTGTTTTAACAGAACACCTGCAGGAAAAACAACAAACGAAAATACTGATCGACTCATGTGGATTTTTTGGGGCCGACACAGATACAGATTTTTCTTACGTCAGCCTTAGCCGATGATTAATATAGGCTGCCAATATTTTTACGCTGATATTACCGTACATTTTGGACTATAGAGTGCACCTGAATGTAAGCTGCAGACACTAATTTTAGAAAGAAATGTAAAAATATATATATATATTTTATCTAGTGCAGCTAGGCTAACTTTCACTGTCACTTAACTTTGATCACAACTTTTCAAAAAAAGTAACAGTTCGTTTTAGTTAGGGCGGCTGAAATAATCCATAGCAGGCTCAGCCTCGGACATAATGCTCTCTGAAGGAATGTCAACACTCGAAGTGCTATCATGAATTTGAGCACGATGAACTTTAAGCTCTTTAATCTCCACTGTTTCCCTTCCCTCCACCTGATCACTGCTGGCACGGAATCCTCTGATTCCGACCCAACATAGACGTCTCTTTAGGCTTTGAGTCTGGACTAACCTCTCTGCTCTCCTCATTTTCTTCATGTCAGGAGCACTAGCAGCAATGCTAGCAGTAGCACTACTGGCCGCAGCAAACAAATTACCTACTTTAAAACACATGGAAGTTTCAGCTTTAAGAGCTATCTGCTTTTTGTCCTGAATCTTCTCTGCTCCCCTCTTTCTCTTCTTGCCGTCTCTTTTCATGATTTATCCAGTGAAAATATGTGCAACATGTATCCGTCATCACATCAGACGACAGCCTTTAATATTAATAAATACACACCTTCTGAGAATACACACCCAGTACAGTCCCAGAATTGGGTCATATCAAAAATAAACACTGCCCATTTGGCCCTTGATGCGGCTTAGAAATGCGATATACTTTTGAGATATGATGCACAGTTTCAACACCAGAACAATTTCTGAATTAAATATAAGGACCATTAAGAGTTAAATGACATTAGCTTTAGCATCCCTGTCTTGTTACTGCCTTCTTACTTGGTATGAAACTTTAGAAAATAGGAGTAATACAAAGCAAAAATACAGTAACTCTAAAAAGGGGGTAAAATAAAAAGTTTATTAAAATTAATGATATCTGCAAAGAACTAGGTAATATACAGTAACAATACGACCTTGTGTCCATTAATCTACCTAAAACTACTTGGGCCAAACAAGACAACTTTAAGGTAATTTTTTTCAGTTTGGTTACTGCCTTTTTACTTTGTAGGGCAGGATAGTATGCAGGGGATGTCCACAATAATGCATTTGCATATTCCCCATTCGACAATCATGGCAGATGACAAATTGAAGATTGCTGTGTCCAGATTTCCTTGTCTTTACGACATATCTTCAGAATCATACAGGGGCAATATTATGCACCATGAGGCATGGAAGAAAGCGTCAGAGATTGTTGGGAATGATGGTAAGTAGGCTAGTTGTTCATTTGTTTAAATTAGCTCTTCTAAAAACCAACTGCTGTGTTCAGGAAAAGTGCCGTTGCGGTGCTGCAGTTGTTTTTTATTGAAGGAACACCCACCAAGTGTCTTCGGAATGACCACCTAGCGTCTGCAGGACGGGTAGCATTGCGAATGAATGCTGCAGCTATTAGATTACCAGCGTTCTTTTTTTCCCCCACCTTTTCCTTTGCCCCCTCTCTTTTTTCCACCCGTCAATAAATCAACGCATTTATTTTTTGAATGCTATAGTTTCTGTGATGTTTGCAAATGTTACTGAACCAATGAAACTTGATTTGAAGAAACTCGTGAATTAAATTGAAATTGCAATATCTGCTAGAAACATTGCAATTCAATTTTTTTCTTAAAATCGTTCAGGCCAAGAGTAGATTAAATCTGAAAAAAAAAAAGACTTGCCTTCACAGCTGCAGAGACGGCAGCGGTGGCGGCGATGCTCAGTCCCTGCTTCCCAAAGTTCACCATGGTCTCATAGCTCCTCTCCTTGGCCTGCACGATGTACTCATCTATTTCCTAGAGGGAGGCAAATCAATGATAGTTGTACGAGACCGTTTAATCGAGTAAAAAGCACTGTGACTAGAATATTCTGGGACACGTACACAAAGACAATCAATCCATGTCTACAGAGTAGCACAGACACGGACGGATGATCTTACCCTCTCTTTGGAGGACAGCAGGGGATGAAGACACTTCCTGTAAATGAGACTGGCTCCTCTGGTGTACGGAGACAGCAGCCAGATCACAAAGGCCACCTTCAGCTCATAGTATAGAGGAAACCTGCACCAACACACACACAAACCATTAATAATAGCCCACATCCTTACAAGGATCTGTGGCGAGAAACAGAGCCACTGGGCGGAGTCAAGAGAAGGTTCACATCTGCTTAAAAACATTAAATAACCCTAACCTACAGAAAAACTATGGTAATTACTTTGACTTTCAAGCAAATATATTTTCAAATAAGAAAACATGTGAAAAAACTAGTGCTGTCAAATGATTAAACTGTTTTAATCAGATGAATGCTATGGATTAATTTCAGTTAATCATGATTAATCATTTGTAACCTGTGATTAAAGTTAACTGGTTAATCTATATTGTCCATAGGTGTGAATGTGAGAGTGATTGTCTATATATGTTCAGTCCTGAGATGAATTGGAGACTCATACAGGGTGTACCCCGCCTTCACCCATTGGAGCTGGATTAGACCCCCAGTGACCCTCGTGAGGATAAAGCGTGTTCGGATGATGAGACGAGACAATCTATGATTAGATGTATTTAATTTTTCATGGGCAAACATGATGGGATGGGGGAGTATCAATTGAGAGTTAAACACAATTTTAAGATGAACAGAATACGTTCATACAGGATATTATTTTGCATTTTATTTTGTGGGGTAAAAGTGTGGAACAGTTTGGGGGAGGAGTTCAAGAAGTGTCATAGTCTACATCAATTTAAAACAAAATTTAAACGATATATCTTTATACAGTATGAAGATGGGATGGAGCTGTGAAGGTTTTCTTTGTTCTGTGTTTATTTATTTTTTGTTCACAGTGGGTCATTTTGGCATAAGTGACCCCAGAGGAAGTAGAAGATCGGCTGTCGTGGTGGATTTACGGCTAAGCTAAGAGCTAACCCGTTTCAACCGCCGCTTCCATCAGTCCTGCTCGCCAACGTACGCTCACTGGAAAACAAAGTGGACTACCTGAAGCTGGATTTAAACACCAAACATGATCCACCAGACTGCTGCATCCTTCTAACAGAGACGTGGCTCAACTCTTCTGTCCCGGACACTGCCATTAGCCTGGACGGGCTAACATCTAAATCTACATTTTCTTTTAACACATATTTCATACAAAATTGGTAAATTTTTATAATTTTTAAAGGGTTTGAGGGGTAGTATTTGGGGGGCTTTAGAACGAATCGGGCCTTTTACATGTAAAATGCGACTATTTATGAAAAATTCACCTTACGAAAACAATTCTGGAACGAATTAATTTCATAAGTAGAGGTACCACTGTTTCTAAAATGTAAAATCTACAAATTTGAAATGTAAAATTTACATGTTACTCTGTAAATCTATTTAAATGGGTTTTTGCTTTTTTTTTAATAATTTTTTTTTAAACAACCACAACTGTGGGGTTTTTTCCATTAAAAAAATAGTTTTTTTTAATATAGTGTAGTTAATAACAAAGACAGACTGACGGAGGAGGTGTTTTGACGCTGTTGTTTCTTGTATTGTCCTTTGAGGGTCATTTTTGGGGGCTCAGACACTGATGGTGCTGCTGTTTAATGTATCCATTAGTGTGTATGAGAACATTGTTGTGGTTATGGTCCTCGACTATTTTCAGAGGTAGATCAATAAATCAGTAAACACAGTCCACCATACTTCCTGTCTGCTAAAGAGGGTCTGAAGAATAACTCCCCTCCAAGGAAAATAACAGCTCACATACATGTGGTTCTGTAATGTGTTAGTGTCTGTAACACAGAAAACAACCTACAATGACACGTTATGAGAAGCTCTGAACATATGAGCAAAACCAATCAGTTAAAGGAGTCGCATCTTGCGTTTGAAAATGAAATTCTTCATTTTGAAACAATTCCCATTATGTCAATAAAAAGTAAATGCTCTGGATATTCTGGTCACTGCAACAAAAAAGAAAAAAAAAAAAAAAGGTCCTAAATAAGTTTTATTATTCTTAGAAAAGTCTGAATTCTGGCTTTTTTTGTCTATGAATTCTGAATATTGGAATTATTTTTATTATATTTTAATCAGTGTGTCTGTTTGTCTGTGTCTGTCTGTGTCTGTCTGTCTGTCAGCAGGATTACGCAAAAAGTTCTGAACAGATTTCAATAAAATTTTCAGGATGTTGGAAGTTTCACAACAAATGATAAAATTTTAGTGGTGATCCAGAAGAGATTCTCATTGGGGTAAATGGAGGATAAATTTCATGGAGAATAAATTTTTTTTCCTTAAACTTGTAGTCGATTGGAGCATGTGCAACAAGCAATTTCCACCTTGGGGATCAATAAAGTATTCCTGATTGTGATTCTTATCATTAGACATAGCCCACCTTTTGTAACATATAATTTATTTATTTTTTTTAAAAAAACAGCTTTTTTAAAAATAAATTGCACTCGGATGAGCAGATAAGTTTACGCAAAAATCCCCGGGTGGGACCATTACCGTCCAGATATGAAATTCCTTTCCGCAGGAAGTAAGTTTCTCATTGTTTGCTAATGTAAACAGACTTCGATTGATAGCTTTTAATGAGCTATAGTGTCCTGGGAATATAGTTTAAATACTTTGTCTGGAGCTGGAGTTACCCCCCACCCGAATTTAGTGCAGACCTGGGAGGATAATATGACGACGTGGCCCAACGTAACATACAGTAAGATTTGTGTGTATTTCAGAGACTCCATTGCAATAGACGGGAAAGATATGGACAATCTGAAAGCCTCCGAGGTGTATCAGTATCTGCATAGTGACAAAGTTGGTTGTGTTATGTCGTACAAACATGATCGTTTTGTGTATTTGAAAGCAAATGTAGAGCCTAGTCAATGTTTGACTAGTGCCTGGCATAATGCTTACACACACACACACACACACACACACACACACAGATAGATAGGGCTGCTCACTATGGCAGACCTCTGATTTTTTTTTTATGTAATAAGAATTTCATCTCAGCTCAATACCGGATGTAATTTTGTTTTTAAATACAGGACGATTCCATATTTCAAGGGACATTTGTCAACCCTACACAGAGCACTCTAGACTATCAACCCGTACACATACAGCAATGATGTAACGTTAGCTCTACTGTCTATGAACATTAGCCTATGGTGAACATTGTCTCATCTTCAATCAGCTGTTTTAACAAAACACCAGTAGCAAAGTTAGTGTATGACAACTTCTTCACAACTAACAGTATTATCAGTTTCATAGCTAAATCTTTCATTTCATAGCTAAAGTTGCTAAATTTACCATCAGATTGAAGTTTAAGTCACTTTGGGGGCTATAGTAGTCTGCTCGGTAACTCACCGCCTTTTGTGGGTTTTTTACATTTAATACCTTCAGCCAGAAGGCATTGAATTTCATCAGGCTTGCAAAAGAGTAAAACAACGGAGGGCAGGAACATTGGCTCTTTGTGGCAGGATTGTGGTCAAAACACTCTCTCTGGTATCTAACCAGTCATTCAGGTGTTTTCTCACAGTTTTATAACCAACGACAGCACACATAGTTCCCAAACACTTGTCCTCTTGAAGTTGTCCATTATGTTTCTCACTGAACCACTGTGTTTATATCGGAGTTCTCTTCCATTATTTCGGCGCGACACGTCAGCGTGCCGCAAAGGTACCCCTGGTGTTGCTATATTGCTATAACAAGCCGCCATGTGTATGGCCGTGTGTATGGGCGTGTACAAATGTGTGGACGTCACCATTATTTATTCATTCACCCGTGATTGCAATGGCATGATAAAGAAGGCACACACCCAAAATGTTCCTGGGTGAGAAAAAATAAGGAAAGAGACCTGAATAGTGATGCCCAATTGTTTCATTTGTTTCATATACATAACATAATATATCCAGCTGTTAATCAGAAAGACAGTCGGGGGAAACAACATATTACATTATGTAATATGTAGTAGTGTTGTACAGTTTTGTATAGTTCACACACATAACATCAACTCACCAGGGAAACCCAAAATTTAGCCACTTTCCTTCATGCTTCGTCCTTTAGATAAGTGTCTTTATATGTAATTATAATAATAATAATAATAATAATAACAATAAACTTTATTTATATAGCACATTTCAAAAGCATAAAAGACAGAAGGTGTTTTACAAAAGCAATCGAGGAATAAAACACATAAGTAACAAAAAAGGCATAAAACAGACAGGAAAATTAGGAAACGTCATAAAAACAATAGAAATAGACCTAGGACAGTAAAAACAACTCAAACACAGTTCAGTCTAAACACATGGTCTTTAGCTGCTTTTTAAAAGTGTCCACACTGTCCACAGATCGTGGTGAGGGAAAGATCAAACTGTACATTGACAGCGGTGATTAAATCTGCTGCCTTTTTGTGGTTCTTCATCACGGACACACCCCCAACGATCCACTGTCATTGGATAACGGACGTACCATCGCCGCAGTACTTTGCATAAAGTTCAGCTTCGCTCAGGACAGATTGTATAGACAATGAATGGAATGGGTCTGGTGTGGCATGACGTGTCGCAATAATGGACGAGCGCCCTTAACCAGCAAAACAAACTGGAGGAGCCAGAATGGAAGTGAAAAACATATGCAGGAGGAGTTCAGGAAGTAAAGCAGGAATGGGTCAAAAGCTTGTATATACACAAAAAGGAAACCAAAGATAACAAAAAGACACACACATACACACACACCAGTTCACATTCATTTAAACCTGGGTGTTACAGCTGTTCTCTTCTGTTTTCTACAGATGTTTCATCAGAGGAAAGGCTTCCATGGAATGTCTAATTATCAGTTGATCTGAGAGAAAATGTGATCTTTTCCTGTTTCATTAAAATCATTCCGTCTGTTCTCCAGCTGTGTTCTGCTGCAGGTTTAGGCCACTTCCACAGGAGGAGGATACTGCTACGTCCAACCACAGAAGCCAGTGCTCATACATTTAGTTTCTAGGATCATTCAAGGACACTCCAAAGATGGCAGTAAGTGAACACAGTGTTCCATCAGTGTCGACAACTATAGACATTATTGTGAAAAACCAGAGCACCTTGAACATGACCAACAGGTGTGTGGGCGAGATGGGATGGGACAGAGGCACAACTATTACCTGCTTCATTAGTACCAGGAAAACAGTTTGGCAGTTTAATTTTGCATAAGTGTATTCTATGTAGCACCTTAAAAGTGTATTAAGTAGAGACATGCACAGCATGAGCAGGAGCTGACTTGTAACTTTGCTGTATCCCACCAATCAACTTGGAATTTAACAGTTCAGCTGGAATTCTGACATTTTTCTCTGAATTATGACGGTTTTAAATATGTTTTTTTATTATTGTTATGAGATTAATGTCAGATGTCTGGAAATGCATGTGTGTGTTATTTTACTTTATTTCATTCCCTACTGTATCATATACCTGTCATGTTTATCTGGAGCCAATTATCTTGTTTAGGTTTTGTTTTCTGTGTTTTGCTGTTAGTACCAGGTAGTTTTTTTAACCTGTCTTTTGTATATTTATTTATTAAAACCTAACAAGATGAAATGTAAATAAACATCAGAATTCAATTTTTTTTCTTAGAATTCTTAATTTAATCTCAAGCTTCTGACTTTTTCACTTTTTTCCTTTTTGTTCAGAAATTAAAGTCCGATTTCTGTTAAAGTGGAGAAATGTTGGTCTGAAGCCTGGACCTTATATGCGCTAATGTGGAGGCGGGGCTAATTAATGTGGGGCGGAGCTAATTAGAGACAGAATTAATGATGAATTAATTCAAACAGGTTGTATAAATAACAAAGGATTTTTACCAAAATTAATCTAAAGGTTTTTTTTAAGCCGCTGGAGGGTTCAAATTCAAACTGTCTGAACTATTAGGATCCAAATACAAATGTGAACCACTGACTCAGAGAAGTGGACTTAGTCAAATGTGAGGCCTTTAATGACTTTAATGAGCGTCTCACCAGGCCAGTGTCAGGTCAGTGATGGTCTCCACCACAGTGTAGAGGGCGTACACGATCCAGTACATCATCCACCGCACCTGCACACATAAACAATAATAAATAATAGATTAGATTTATATAGCACTTTTTATGTACACACATACTCAAATCACACAGTGGAGCCATTATTCATTCACTCTCACATGCTCCCTCTGCTGGTGATAAACTACATTTGTAGCCACAGTTACCCTGGGGCAGATTGACAGAAGTGTGGGAGCCATTTTGTGCCTACGGCTCCTCTGACCGCCATCAAACATTCGTATGTGTGAGCACTGGAGGCGAGGAGGGTGAAGTGGAGGGCTGAACGATTTTAAGAAAAATTTAATCGCAATTTTTCTGCCAGATACTGTAATTTCAAGTTAATTCACAATTTTTGTCAAATCCAAGTTTCAGTGGTTAGTAAACATCACAGGAACTATACAATTCAAAGAATAAATGGCATATCCTGTCATGGTTTACTGACAGGAAGAAGAAACAGGAGGAAAAAGAAGAAAAAAAAGGAAAAATTAACAAAAAAGGACAATAAAGAAAAAAACTAAAGAAAATAGAAACAGTAACAAAAAAGGGAGGAAAATAAAAGAAGAAACCAGTAAAAACGATTTGTTTGGTCATATTCACTATTTAACTGTCATTATTTATAACTATAATTAAACATTTTCTGACATTTGTTTTTATTTAACAGAGGGGAAATAAAAATCAGTTTTAGCTGATGTCTGAAGGTGAGACCATGTGAATGAAAAAAAAGTGAGATTCTATCTTGTCTGAATCCTGAAATATTACCACTGATGTGTTTTAGCTGTTGACCTTTAGTATGACCATGACCTTTGACCTTTATTGCTATAAAATCTAATTTTTGCGTAATCCTGTTGACAGACAAACTGACCCGAATTTACAACCGTCAGACAGAACTCAACTAAAATTGTGTTCACTAGTGTTATTTACACGTACTGATAGAATTAATGGATGAACAGCTGTTTAGACAGTTAAGATCAAGGTTATAATACTTTAGGATTTTCATAGTTTAGTTTTGTCTTTTTTTTCTTCAATTCTTCTTCAATAACTAGTTTTTAGAGCAGATTTGCTAGTTTTTATTCCTTTTCCTTTCCCCTAAATGCTTAGTTTTTAAGTTTAGTTTTAGTATTAGTTTCAGTTTTTTCTTTTAAACCCCCCCCCCCCCATACAGGATTCACCCATAATTTTTAGACATTTTACTTAGTTTTATAAGCATAAAATACTGATCCAGTGAGTTATGTTCATTATATTTTGTTTTATTTACAGTTTGTATTTATTTCAGTTAATGAAAATATTTTTTAAATATAGATTTTTTTTTTCCATTTGCTTCTTTTTCGTGAAGGAAAATAACCTTGGTTTGGATGAGTGGATGTTTTTGTCAGACAGTGGATGTTTGGGTCTTTATGGGTTAAGGACTGTTCTACTGAACATATGAAGGGCAGCAGGAGACAGTGGCAGGCAGACAGTCACATGGCAGGACGAGGTATTAGTTAGAGCCCAACCACTGCCGCGTGACTCTACACACATACACATACACACACACACACACACACACACACACACACACACACAGCAGCTACTCCAGTGTGTGTGTGTAGATAATAGACATAGTAAAAAAGTATGTGATGGAAAAAATGGGAGAACAGGAGAGAGGGTCAGTGAACACAACACTCATCACTCTCACAAGCACAAACCAGCAGCACAATTACACACAAATATGCCTGCAGACAAAGTCTTACATTGGAGAGACACACACACACACACACACACACACACACACACACACACACACACACACACACAGTCTCCTACTGCCAACACATTACTGCTGCACCACTTAATTGGTGACCTCATGGTGAACTTTCTCCACACACAGAGGCTCATGGGAATGAGAAACGTAAAGGAGAGAGACTGAAACTGACACAGAGATGGAGAGGACGTCTCATTTAGACATTTCACTCTACTTGTTCCTCCACTGTCCGCCTTTCCCTTTCATCTCACACCTCACAACCACTTCTACGACAGTGCCCCCCACCACCCCCACCCTCCCATCTCCATCTCCATCTCATCAGTATGGAGGACATTAAAACATGACCTCAGTGAAATGTACAGCAGCCATTTTGCCTACCTGAGGCATAACCAGACATTTACTGGCCCCATCTGTGGAAAAACTGCCTCCCATTAAAAAGACTCTGGGTTTGGAACATGAGGTTTTTAAATAGTACGATAGTGAGCCTCTTAAAAGAACCGAAGAGCAGCTGTGTCTACCCCTCCATCTTTGTTAAAACCTATTTTAAATGTATTATTTCTTAAAAATATTTTTTAAACATCTTAAATGTCTTCATCTTCATCTTGAGGGCGGCTGTGGCTCAGTTGGTAGAGTGGGTCGCCCAATGACCAAGAGGTTGGCGGTTCGCGTCCCGGCTCTGGCTGTCCACATGTCGAAGTGTCCTTGGGCAAGACACTGAACCCTGACTTAGGCCCCCAGTAGGACTTACTGTAGACCTTAGAAACCTACTGGTGTATGAGTGTGTGTGTGTGAATGGGTGAATGAGAGGCTAATGTAAAGCGCTTTGAGCACCATGAAGGTGGAAAAGCGCTATATAAATGCAGTCCATTTATCTCTACATGTGCTTAAATATCTTTATTATATCTTATCTTTATACTTAAAACATTTGTGTATGTTTTTTGTCTTATTTTTGTGTTTTCAGCATATTTTTAAATATCACTTTATATTTGTGTGTATTGAACATATTTTAACATATTCACAACTTTTTTTTAATATCCGTATATGCTTTTTAAATGTCTCTCAACACATCTTAAAATGATTGTGTGTTTTTAAATTCATGTCCACATCTCTGTGTACAACTCCTCACTCAGGGAGATGAGGAGAAATGGGACGGCAGAGGACGAGCAGTAGCCACTTTTTATTTTCTCATACGTATCTTTATATGTCGACAGTTGTTTTAGTCTTGATACCTCGGTTTATGTTCAGTTAATGATGCATTTTTTCGAAAAAGTTACTTTTCACAGGGCGGCTGTGGCTCAGTTTGTAGAGCAGGTCATCCAATGACCGAAGGGTTGGCGGTTTGCATCCCTGCTCTGTATGTCCACATGTCCAAGTGTCCTTGGGCAAGACACTGAACCCTGACTTAGTCTCCCAGTAGGACTGACAGAACCATACAAACGTACTGGTGTATGAGTGTGTGTGAATGGGTGAATGTGAGGCTCATGTAAAGGGCTTTGAGCACCATGAAGGTGGAAAACAACTATCGAAGTGAAGAACATTTACATTCTTTTCATTTTTCACCGTTTGTAATATTATGTCAATTAACTTTTAATATGAAATTTTATGAACATTTACATGATCAGTAAATTAAAAGTAGGACAATGGCAAATTTAAGAAAAGTTATGAAGAGAAAAATTCATTGTGGAACTGCTGCAAATGTCACACTAGGTCTTTATGGGTACTGTCAGATGTAGCAACCAATCCACCCTGTACAAACAAACAAACAAACAAACAAACAAACAAACAAACAAACAAAACAGTGATGCACAGTAAGTACTATGTCATCATCTGACCAGGAACATGAATACACAAAATACTGTATGATTGTGAAAAGGAAAGAAAAGAAAAAGGGAGGAGAGGAGAGAAAAAAGAAAAGAAAAGAAAAGAAAAGAAAAGAAGAGAAAAAAAGCCTTTGGTCAAATCTGAGTTGTAGCGTAAAATTGGCCCCATGTCAGAGCTGTAGGCTGAGCCTGGTGCACTATGGGAAAATACTCTGAATGAACATTTTCAGAGGAAACACCTTTTGGAGCTGTAGACACACCTGACCAGATAATGATATTCAGTCCCGTATGTGTGAAGGATCAGAACAGTTTAAACGAGTAATGGTGTCATTCTGTTTAATGATTTCAAATTGGGAGCCAATGATGGGTTCAGAGCGGAGACTAATGGTCCTTGTTGGAGCGTGAGTGGGCCATGGTGGTTGTGACTGGGGGACCAGCTCCATCTACATAGGAAGAAATATCAATCTGTGATTTCACATGTGTGACATTGATTATCAGATTATATCTGACAATCATTGTGACTGTCGGAGTAGAACTGACAGACTTCACTGTAACTCTGCAAGATAATACATTAGCTACATATTGGCCAATACCGATCAATTATTATATAAAAATAATTGGCCCAATTAATCAGCGTTGGGCTCTGATACATACTGTTGTTACATTCACTCTACAGATTAAAACCATTGTTCATTTTGTTACCCATCTTTTATTTTAGTCTTTTGTCAAAGTTCATTCTTAGTCACTTTTAGTCTTTCACAAATCATTTTTGCTAGTCATATTTTAGTCTACTTTTAGTACTTTTAGTCGTACTTTAAGTTTTAGTCCAGTTTTAGTCAAAACATGTCAGTCTTTTTCTATTTCTTTCAGGATTATTCTTGTGTATTAATCCCAGTTGTGTTCTATAACTAACATATTGATTACACGTCTGATTGAATTGACTTGAATGAATAAATCCTCAGTGCTTCTTCAATTTAGGTTCCATTTATTTAATTTACCCGATTCAAAAGAGAAATGGAGCGCTACAGTACATTTTTTCACGAGCAAATAAATAGAAAGAAAGAAAGATAACTCAAAAAGTTATGGACGGATCTTGATTAAATTAACAGGGGTAGGTTGGTAGATTTTGGTGGTGATCCTGGGGGGGGGGGGTCCACAAGGAACAAATGGTTACATTTTGGTGGTGATCCAGAAGAGAAAATCTAATCATTTGCAGATCTCCTCATTACCATCCTACCCTGTAAATGTCATCAACATCAGTCTATAACGTTTTGAGTTATCTTGCTAACAGACAGACAAAAATATAACCTCCTTGGTGGACCTCTCTTCATTCAAGGGGGGGGGGGGGGGTCTGCCTCGGTGGAGGTTTGCGCTCTCAGAGTGCTTTTCTAGTGTTTTTAATGTTTTATATAAAGCACTTTGAATCGTCTTATAAATGAACATGTGTTACATAAATATCCTAACGTCTGAAAAACAGACAAAAACAATCTTTATTGCAATAAAATAATTCTATAATACATCTTATTGTCCCACCCAACTCCCCTCTGTCGACCACTTCATAATTACCCATGCAAGACAAACTCTGGCAGAATAACTGAAGAATAATTACATCTGAGTATGTGAGTAATCTGGTGGTGAGGACTGTGAGGTGACTGCTGCAGAGCAGAGTTCAAATCCTTCTGTGGTTTGAGCAGTAAAAACACAAGTCATTGGACAAGTCTACACAAGTGGGTCTGTGGTCTGGGCTGTTCCGCATAGAGCCCCATTTGTCTGAACCAGAGCACAGTCAAACATTTAGCTGGGCGGGGGGGGGTGTCAGAGTTGTCCCTGGCCTCATTCAGCCCTTCATCATGCCTGTGTGTACACCCAACAGGTCGCACTGATCTAATACATACGACTGGAACGCACATAAATGTCACTTTCTGGGGAAAAAACAGCTCTTCTCCATCTAATATCATGTAAAAATGCAGAGTTTCAACTTAATTTGCCAACACTAACAAGTTGTCATGACTTACTTTGAGGCACTATTTCCTTCTGACAAGGACCCATATATTGTAGTGTAGTGTTTGATTATTGTCCATATGTTTTAAACAACTGGAAAAATGATGGAATAAAGTGTCATCTGCTAAAGGATTATATCACTTTAACTATAGATATGATGAATTAAACTGACCATAATTATAGAATCTGACATCAAATAGATTAAATATTCTTAATGCTGCTGTTGGTCCAATATGATATGAGGTTCTTTTAGTTTTGCACAGAAACAGTCAGTAGAAACATCCTTCAGACAGATAGATTTTATTTTAGGAGTTCATTAGAGGCAGCACTTTTTCCCCATTTTTAAATTTACTCTACTCTATAAAGGTAAGGTACTTTATTTGTCATTATCCACTGTACAACTAAATATGTCCTCTGCATTTAACCCCTCCTTTTTTTGATGCCATTGGGGCAACTGGTAAGGAGCAGTGGGCACCCATGGGCGGCACCCGGGGACCCATGGGCGGCACCCGGGGACCCATGGGCGGCACCCGGGGACCCATGGGCGGCACCCGGGGACCCATGTCCTGCTGTAGAACCAGACTAATGGTCAGAACCACATGGCTGGAGGATGTTACCCTAACAAACATGTTTTTGGGTGATGGGGGAAAGTGGAGCACCCAGGGTAAACCCATCCAGACATGGGGAGACAAACATCCACACACAAAGGCTCGCATGGTCCGGGAATTGAACCTGGGTCTTTTAACTGTGAGGCAAAACCGTGCTGCCTAAAGAACCTTAATCAGTATTTCTACTTTTACCAGATTTTTATACACAAGTATCTGGAACATGATCTACTGTACTTACTTTCATACCTGCTGCATGGAAATGACATAACTTACTAATGTAGAACAAAGTTCACTAGCGTTTTAAACAACTGATCTCATAGTCCTGACCCCTCTGACATAGTCTACCATAGTTTATATGTGACCCACCACCACGAAACCAGGCATAAGTCGCGCTGAGCCGTTCAGAGCTACAGCCAAATTTAGGCTGGAAGGCGATTTCTTATTTGTGTTTACACCTTATCAAAAAACGGTACCTTAACACCTCTATGTTCAGTTCCTGTGGTCATTACATTGAAATCCAATCAATAAATGTGTTTATTGAGTCAATTATTTAAGCGGCGACAAAAGTTCAGGGATCGCTGAGCAAAGACAAAACCGAATTCCACCTCTTTTCGCCGAACAAACCGATCTCCGTTCCGTGGGTAAACATCCAAGTGTTTGGTACGAGGTAAAAGCCTATATTGAATGCTCTGTCCAATGGCGTAAGCCAAATGATTGTAATACGTCGCACTTCTGTCCTATTATTATAATATATAAAACTTCTGTGACATGTCCATCAGAGTGTCCTTTAACATCTGTGAATATTTTGTGTCAATTGGATACAAATTATTATGCGTTGCTAAGGACTTCCTACCTCAAAACAGTCCAAAACTTTAACGGATAATTTCTAAAAATATGCAAATTACAAAATATGTCCAAATGTGGATATTAAAATGACCATAACTTTGGTTTTACTTATGATAGAAACATAATTTTTTCACCATCTTAAACCTTAGTTTCCACTCTACCAAGATACACAGATAACTTAGTTTGGATTTCCAGACACATACGCCTGGTTTCATGGTGGTGGGTCACATATGTTTAGGTCAGTTTAAATTAACCATTTATAAAGTTTTACAGTTTAAACTGACTTAAATGAAGCACTCACTACAGACATACATTGTTGATTCATAATCTGCTAAACTCCTCTTTTCTGAAGCTTAAATCCATTTCCTCCTCCTCTGTGGTTCAGTTATTTTTATTTGAGCTCATTTAACAATTTTACATTACAATAACAACAATTTAGTGAATTTCATTTACATCACTCATATCAATGTCCATCTTGACCATATGTTTTAAGACTGAACCTCCTGCATTATTGCAGGTGGTCTATTTTTGCAGCACTTAAACCTTTTTATTTATAGACATATACTTTATAATAAAGGAAAAGAAAACAAATGAAGAGCTTCCTACCACATTTTATATATATATATATATATATATATATATATATATATATATATATATATACATATAGTTTATTTTATGTTATTTATGTTGTCAGTAAGGAAAGTATTCCCTTATTATTATTTGGTAAAATGCACATCTTTAATGAGTGATTTTGTTGTTTATTTGTGGTAGAAAAGGCCACGCAGTAACTCTTTAACATTAAGGTTAATTGCACAGAGCAGATTGTTTTCCCCTACAGTCCTAACTGGGTGTGCCGCTTGTGGGCGTTCCTGTCATTGCTGCCAGTATCTATTTCTACCTGATACCGACTCTGTTAATATGACAGTGGCTCCGTTTACATGATGTTTTTCAACCCAAATTATTTGTTCTGAATAAATATTTCCGTCATGTTTACATGGAAATGTTAATGCCGAATAAAGGTTTCCATGGAAACAGGTGTATTCCTCTCTAGTTAATTTGGTTTTAAGAGCTGGGGGTACAGAGGGTTCTGATTGGACAGAACGTCCACTTCACATCTTGATGTCTAGCAGAAGGAAACTATCACATTCAGTTTTTGCTTTCATTTAAACTTTCAACATGTTGGACCAGATACTACATGTAGCTTTTGTATTTATTTTTGTGATAATTATGAAGCAACAGCTTGACTGAATCAACATACTAATGCCGGCAGCACGGAATATGTGTCATCAATACGAAATATGTGCGTCATTGTGACAGAACCAGGAGCATGTGCAGAATGACAGGAATAATGTGAAAGAGGAATTAACTCTTTCCATGTCAGAGGAATTATCAAATTCAAAATTAAAACTGGAATAAACCAGTGACTTTATTCTCAATTCAGTTTAACTGGGAATAGTCATTTTCAACTGGAATTAGTTGTTTACATGGTCATCTGAAAGAGGAATTCACTTATATTCTATATTAAACAGGAATAAAACCTCATGTAAACAGGCCAACAGAAGGATGATGTAATGGGTCTGTAGGGTCACGACACATCGGGCTGTTTTAAATACTCTGCTCACAGTGACACACACTCATGCTAAAGTCATGAAAACATGAAGCCCAGGGCTGAGTCTGAAAGGATTTGAAGAGGCGGTGCTGTTCTGAACTGGAGTAACCTCTGGCTGCAGACACATACTGACGCTGCCTTTGTCTAATGTTTAACATCCTTCTATCAGATCTGGAACAGAGGGTACGTTAACCGAAAATATTCAGTCATTGACAGATTTAGCTTTTTTTAATGACAGAAAAATCTGAATACTGTCCATTAATTTGACAGATTAAAATACTGACGATAATCTATAATTGAACCGACTGACAAGAACGATGCTCTGTAAACAGAACCTACAGAACCACTGTTCACTATGACACCGAATGCAACACCGTTCACTATTACACCGAATGCAACACCGTTCACTATTACACCGAATGCAACACCGTTCACTATTACACCGAATGCAACACCGTTCACTATTACACCGAATACAACACCTTTCACTATTACACCGAATGCAACACCGTTCACTATTACACCGAATGCAACACCGTTCACTATTACACCGAATGCAACACCGTTCACTATTACACCGAATGCAACACCGTTCACTATTACACCGAATGCAACACCGTTCACTATTACACCGAATGCAACACCGTTCACTATTACACCGAATGCAACACCGTTCACTATTACACCGAATGCAACACCGTTCACTATTACACCGAATGCAACACCGTTCACTATTACACCGAATGCAACACCGTTCACTATTACACCGAATGCAACACCGTTCACTATTACACCGAATGCAACACCGTTCACTATTACACCGAATGCAACACCGTTCACTATTACACCGAATGCAACACCGTTCACTATTACACCGAATGAAACACCGTTCACTATTACACCGAATGCAACACCGTTCACTATTACACCGAATGCAACACCGTTCACTATTACACCGAATGCAACACCGTTCACTATTACACCGAATGCAACACCGTTCACTATTACACCGAATACACCACCGTTCACTATTACACCAAATACAACACCGTTCACTATTACACCGAATGCAACACTGTTCACTATTACACCGAATGCAACACTGTTCACTATTACACCGAATGCAACACTGTTCACTATTACACCGAATACAACACTGTTCACTATTACACCGAATGCAACACTGTTCACTATTACACCGAATGCAACACTGTTCACTATTACACCGAATACAACACTGTTCACTATTACACCGAATGCAACACTGTTCACTATTACACCGAATACAACACTGTTCACTATTACACCGAATACAACACTGTTCACTATTACACCGAATACAACACTGTTCACTATTACACTGAATACATCACTGCACAGTCCTGGACCAGCTCAGGTATCCAACGGCTAAACCACAAAAATATGCAGGGACGAGTAAAAAAAACAACATAAAATTCAGGGGTACAGGTAAAATTAAAGGAAGTGCGGGTGTGTAGTGGGACAGTGGAAAATAAAAGATTCACGGATGAAGCTGTGGATCTGTGGTTGAGCCACACAGCCAGTTTATTTTATTTTGAAGGAGCTTTATATACAGATGTCACTAATGGTGTGTGTTTTAGCCAAAAATAAAGCCAATAAAAGTAACTTAAGTAGACACTGTCTTTAAGGATGGATCTGGTTGCAGATCTCATGTACACAGGTACGAGCAGGTGTGTAAATTAGACCGTACAGGACTCTGTAACACCAGTACTTGTGTCACATGACTCCTTCAGTCCACCTGCAGTAGACCTACTGTTGATTGTGAGTCTGAATGTTAGTCAATCATTGTCAACTCTAGTTGTTTCATGGAGTTTAGCTGAAGCTAGATGCTACTTTGCTAGCGCTGAATATCAAAACAGTGGAGTCCCATTAATTCTTTTCAAATGTCCAGTAAATGTGATGAACTGATAAAAGCAGTGAAAAAAGTGGTGAAGAATGAGAATCATCATCCAGCAGATACTAATTACTGCATCACCCAGATGTTTTTCAACATTAAATACTTTTCAAAATTAAATAGGACTCATTAAAAATGTAATTTGAAATGATTGATAATAATGCATGATGACGTAATTTGTATGACCCTGGTCATTACAATGAAGGACAACGAAAATGTCTGGCACAACCTCTGATCTGGAACATGGGCCAATGACACGGGGCATGTATAATTCAAAAACAAACTCTTATTTCAGTGTCATGATCTCTTGCTCATTCAGGCAGTCAGCAGTTTTAAAGGTACGCCCGACAAGTGCAGGTGAGGTTCTGAACCCGTCCACTGATCCACATAATTAACTGTAGACAACAACAGACCACATGTGATTTAAAGCTTTACCAAGGACTGCACTAAAATATCAGCTGGCATGTGTTGACACTGGCCAATGGAAGATAAGATATTCCTTTAGTAGTCCCACTAGGGGAATTTTTACACACTAATGTTAGCACTACTTGTAAAAAAACAAACACCGATTAGAAAAGTAAGGGACTTTCTGCAGCTTTAAGAAACAGTGAATTGTAAATACCAAGGTTTGCTTTTAGCTTTAAACTCAACACAAAACTACAGGACTGAACACAAGAAAGCAATTTTTAAGATAAAAATCACATCCCTTTTATTCAGTGGATAAAAATGCAGTGGATAGATCACTTGGTATCTTACCTTACTTTACTCACCTCTCTTTCCAAGATAGTTTTTATCTCAAAGTAAATACATAATGTAACCAGATTACAGAAGAGATATTTTAAGCTTTTTAAAAGGAATTTTTTAATTTTCCCATATTTCTGTGCTGTGGTCTGCATAAATGTTCTGTTTGGGTCCACTCCACAGGTCTATCTTTAACTACTTTTGACTAATGACAGCGGAAAGGTAGTTTGGAGCACTGGCCCTTTAAATGCACAGGAGAGGAGAAACTTCTGGCCCCGCCCCCTCCAGGTTATTGGCTGCGCTGTTCTGTCCTGTTAAAGCAACATCTGAATGTTTTCAGTAATGGGCTCCAAGTTTCCAGTCTGGACTAAAACCACCGCCGACGATCAACTATAGGGTGGAACTGGACAAATGTTGGTCTGAAGTGTGGACCTGAAAAGTGCTCATGAGGGGGCGGGGCTAGTTAATGTGGGGGCCAAGCTACTTAGACAACTAATTAAGAAGGAATTCAAACAGTCTATACCTATCGGCTAATGAAGGGGCGGGGTTAGTTAATGTGGGGTGGAGTGAGTTAGAGAGACAACTAATTAAGAAGGAATTCAAAGAGGTTGTATAAACCCACTGGATTGTTTTCCCAAATTAATCTAAAGATAGTTTTGTAGGATCTGGAAGTTTGTATGAACCTATAGGATCCAAATAAAAGGTAAATTGACTGAACGTCTATAGTTCTTTTCCATCTTCATGGTGCTCAAAATGCTTTAAATTAGCCTGACATTCACCCATTCACACTCATACACCAGGAGGCGACTGCTGCCATGCAAGGTTCTGCCGGTCCTACTGGGAGCCTAATTTAGGGTTCAGCCCAAGGACACTTCTACATGTGGACAGCCAGAGCCAAGATGCGAACCACCAACCCTTCGCTGATTGGACAGCCCGCTCTACCAACTGAGCCACAGCCGCCAAATACACAAACAAATGAACCACAGACTAAGAAATGTCAGGTTACATAAATATGAGTGCTCTAAAAAAACATTTTTTAATTCAAGTTTATTTATGTAGCATATTTTAAAGAAACATCTGGTGACGGAAGTTCTTCGCAGAAATGAGTCACTGAAAATCAGTAACACACAACAGCATATCTGAAAGATAAAACACAACACACTAGTATTATCCATTTGCTATTTAGACTAGGGCCCGACCGCACCGATTAATCGGTATTGGCCAATATGAAGCAGAATTAACTTTTTTTGCTGCCGAGTTTGTGTCCCATGCTGCTCCTGTGCAAGAGTGAGAATTAGAGTAAAGCCTGTCAGTTCTGCTTTGACTGACAAATAACCCCACACATGTGCACATGAAGTCACAGGCTAGCTAGCTCTATCCTTATCAGAATGCAGGGGTAGAAGAACCACCATCTGAACCACCCCAGACCCACACACTCTGGCCCCTGACCAATGACAGCCGATACATCAGACTGATATTTACATATTTTTCTTCTATCAGTATCAACTTGTTGCATTGGTCAATAGGTACATTTTCCCTCCTATGATTTACTGACAGGAGAAAGAAAAAGAGGAAAGTTAAGGTGGGAGAAAACAAAAAGGGAGAGAAACACAAACAAACAAATAAAAAGGAAAAATGAAGTGAAAAGCGATGGGAGAGAAAACAAAAAACTAAGGAAAACAGAGAAAAAAGGAAAAAGAACAAAAGAAAAAACAGGGTAAAAATCTAAGAAAAAAGGAAAAAATAAGAGGAAGCAGGAGAAAATAAAAAAGGAGGAAAACTAAGGAAAAAGGAGAAAAAAAAGAGAAAAAAGAAATAAAGAAGGGAAAAAAGATGGGAGAGAAAACAAAAGAGATAAAATAAGGAAATATAGGAAAAAAGACTATTAAAGCGGGAAGTTAAAAATATAGGAGCAAAAATAATAAGTGGAAAACAGAAAAGAAAAATGAAAAAAGGTGCAAAATATAAGAAAAGAGGCATCTATTTGGTGATATTGTCACTATTTATATTTTGTAATTATAATTAAAGACTTTGTGACATTTGTTTTCCTTTGACAATTTTTTTTCTTTTTAAATCAATATGTCTCCAAATATCAAATTAGAAATACTGACCTAGAAAAACCTTCAGCCTGTATCAGTTATCGGCCAAGGCTGATGTTAGACGAAAAAAATTTAATTGGTATTGACCTCCACAAAACCCATATCAGTGGATGTGTCGTACTGATGCTTTCATAGCTGTACTCAGTGAAATACAACATCTGTGTCTTTACAGTCGTTCATTTTGATTTCCATCCAATCAGCTTAAGCAGTTGCATCAGTTCACTCAATAAGCAATGAAAAGGCAGCAGAATCAGACAAAGACAAAGAGTGGAGGCACACAGTGGAGCAGCTCAGCCAATCAGCTGCTGCCTTCAGACTGTGTGAATGTGTTACTAAGTCACTGGAATGAGATTTCACTGGCACTGACAGAGATTACATCACCTGACCAGCTCTACCAGCAGAACAGCCCTGCGCTCTACAGTCTGCATGCATGTGGAGCTCCATCACAGACGCTGTTCAAATGGAAAAACAGGCCATACATTCAAATATAGTGATTCCAACACTGGGAAAACTACACACCAGGAGATGGGAAAGCCAGGACAAACCCTGATCAACTCCATCAGGGGTGTCAGACTCATTTGACTTCAGGGATATTAGCACTTGTGTGGTTTAGCTGTTGACCTTTAGCATGACCTTGATCTTTGACCTTCATTGCTCAAAATCTAATGGGTTCTTCCTTGACCCATTATCTATCATTCCTGAAAGTTTAATGAAAATCCATTCAGCACTTGTTGCTTAATCCTGCTGACAGTCAGACAAACTGACTTAAATTTAATACCTCCTTGGCAGAGCTAACTACGCTAGCTTGTTGCAAAATTCATACACTATTCATGGAGTGCACAGTGCGAGTGTATGACAAGGAGAGCACTTCTTTGTGTGTGTGATTTGGAACCCACCCTTGGATTCGAGGTGACGTCCTACAACATCTCCGACAGTATCAGTTAATATGCTTTCGACGCCCCCCCTCACCTCTATACCACTCATCTTACACAAAATTTCCACAACTTTTAACATTTATCCACTCGGCCCCCTCTGCTGCTCTATGAACCCTACACCCTATAATGTGCCCCATGTTGCCCCCACCCTTATCGGCGCCCCAGCACCCCCCCCCATGCAAACTTTACCAGCATAAACACTGGAACTACGAAGCAGTTCCACACATCCACAGTTACATCACATCTACTGAAGCGTGTCTAATCATTGTTTAGGGGGGGGGGGCGGTCAAAAATACTCAGGCATGGTTTGGATCACATTTAGTTATAATTCCAGTGCATGTGTGCCAAGTCATACTCATGAACTTACATATTCTTTGACGTTTTTGGTCTTGACAGCTTTGTAAGAGTAGTAGGCAGGATACAGCGTCCCAAACACCAGCCTGCAGACAGAAGAAGACAAACTCAAATCAGGTTTTTACATCAACTTAAAGAGGAGACTGATGCATAAATACCTGATGCATTTTACCACACCGGTATATAACAACCCCTACCCATTAAATATTTGAGTGTTGAGTGTTTGGTTAAGCCATAAACCCCAAACATCCATCGCCCACCAACAGCATCTATCAATACATGTCAATAATTGGTGTAAAATGCAGTCATTCATCTTTTCGTGGTCATCAGATATGACCCATTCAGGATCTCCATAGTTACCATGGAAACACTGTCATCTGCTACAACAGTGATTCACCAGTAAAACCCACAGAGTTGGATTGATGCCAGTGGATGGACACATGTCGACGTTACTCTGAGCTTTTATGAACATCTACACAATCAGTAAATTAAAACATTTACACTGGGGAAAATAAATGCTAAATGCAGAGGATCATATAATAAATGGTGATAGTTCAGTTAAGAAAAGTGAAGTAGAGAGAAACTGATTTGGGAACAGACACACACATTACCCCTGTGAGTCCTCTTCTGGTCATGATTACGACTTTATTTGTACTTTGTCTATTATTTATAAGTGAGAGGCACAAATTCAGAAATAAAACAAGGCAGTCAGAGACAGCAGACCTCCACCAAGGCTTGATTTTTCATTCACACGTGACGTGATCGAGCCTTAGGTGTTGACCCGTCTGATGTCTGAAGATGAGATGATATGGGGGAAAAAAACGCTAGATTTTAAATTGTCTGAATGCTGAGATATTACCACTGATGTGTTTTAGCTGTTGACCTTTTGTATGACCTTGACCTTTGACCTTCATTGCTCAAAAGTTCCCTCAGAATCTGTTCAGAACTTTTTGCATAATCCTGCTGACAGACACACAAACAGACTGATGTAATACCTCCTCAGTGGAGGTAACAAGTAAAATTAAAGAATGAAAATGCTTATATTGACAAACTACCTGCTCAAACAATGTAATTAACATGAAACAAATGAAAGAATAAGCAAAATGGTAACAATATCTCGCTTCCGTTTATCATTTCCACATGTTCGTTATAACTTATAGCTCAGTGAATCAAATACAAAATACACAAAATATTTAACATCAGGCAGAATATTCTTAAAATTGCACTAAATTCTCTTGAAACACTTCAGGTTCTTCATATTTGTTCTAGATTATTCAATTATTTTTTTAAATTACACTTTGTTTTCATGTAAATATGTGAAAATATTTACATTTACAAACAGAGAAAATTAGAGTTGTGAATATTTATAGATTATTATTATTATAATAGGATTTGACTGGTCTGACCAACTGCAGATTGAATTGGTTTGACTGTGGAACCCGACCTAAACTGATTATTAACATCTTAACATCTATTTTTGCATTTCAAAAATTCATCCCAAGGGTTGGGCTGGACCCTGTGGCGGGTCAGATTTAGCCCAGATATGTTTAACACCTGTACCATACTTGCACCACACTGGAGCCATTTAGTGAATTACGCTCAGGGACAGAACTTACAGGGAACTTTGTCTTTGTCGACCATCAGTAGCGTACCCATGTTGTTTTGGGGCGATGCGGGGAGAGTAAACAAGCAGCAGTCAGTGAGCAGACTGAGTGGAAAGAACGTTTGCACTTGTTGCTTGTACAGCCGTGATCTTTGCACTCTGCCATCGCCCTGGTGACATGACCCAGCACTGACTGATCCCACTGTACTACAAATATGTTTTACATATGTGACACATGTATCTGGAACCACAATTTGAAAAGGATATAAAAAATGCTGTTACTTTTTACAAATTTGTGTTTAAAAACTTGGCTGCTATGTCCCTAAAAATTCATTTCCTAGACTCTTATTTACATTTATTTTTCCATGAAAAACTGTCTGATGTGTGGGATGAACATGGCTTTATATTACTGCAGGTTATCTACAACCTGTGGTTCCCCATGGGTTACATATTAGTCTGATATCAGAACATTATATACATTTTGAAAGTACATTATACTGGTCTACACGTCAAATTCTTCCAGAGTCTAATTAATGTGTGTTCTTGATAAAGAAAACTCAACTCTTAAATGCTGGTTGGCTCAAGTTCCCAACATAAGTCTGGGGTCAAAATGTGAAATTCTTCTAATGAACAATAGAATAGGTTTTAGTCCAGGGGAATATTGGTGTCAGATCTACTTCCAAACACTGTCTGTACATTTTGATCCATTCACTTTACAGGTTCTTTCTAGTGGAATATTTACTAATCCATGGTATAGATGTATGTAAACCACCTTATATGTGGAATAACACACCATCATATATATTAAAAACATTAACTAACCAGCACAAAAGTCATTTGTTTTCTGATTCATCTGATTAAAGTGGGTAAGATTTAGCTGAAGCAGATATTTTGTAAAAAAAAAAAAAACAAAAAAAAAACTGTTAATCCACACGTCCACAGTTACCCAATATAAAATGATTATATCCTGTGTAGATAAAAGTTCTTTTTTCATATATCGGTCAATATATTGAATATCAACTTATTTTAGCCTTCAATATCAGTTTTGACTCCAAAAATCCCATATCCATCTGGCTCTAATATTGATGTGTTGTTTTTTTGTTTTGTTTTATTTTTTAAAAACACTTTTCCACGCACCTTTTGGAATCTGATGGGTCACCCAGACTTACCAACACATGCTTCTTTGACAGTGGTTCATCACCTCCACTGGCTGCATACTGCATTCACACAAAACAACAAGAGGAACCAGGGACCCAGAAAAAGCTGGTCCGTCTGATGTCAGATGGACTTTAGTGTCACCCACGTGGGGTTAAGCCTGTCCCCGGCAGTGAATCTGAAGTAGCATTAGCATTAGCATCTACAAGAGAAGACGGCACCACAGTAGCTGCTGCACAAACTGGAAAAAAATGGCGGATCAAACTAGTTCATGTGCTCTCTGTGGAAATAAAGCCTGTTTTCTTCCCTGCACATTTTCAGAACAAGCAACGGCACGAAACCTGGATGGATGTTACTTGGGTAAAGGTAAACACAGACACAGCGAGAGGGAAGAGGGGAGTGTTCCTTCACACATTCTGAGCCAATCAGAGATGCCTCGTCACCGCGTCGCGCACATGTATGAGGAAGTACCGGTGAACTGTGTTGTCCGACCTCAAGTCATTTTTCTACTGTGAAAAAACAGCTGGACACAAAACAATCTGGATATTTTTTAAATAGAACCAACACACAATGTATTCAATAACAATGGAGAACACAACAATATTAATGAAATGATGTTGGAATAACACCTTGAAATAAATGGTGTTACTCATTTTGGAACCTGGGCTGTACCAAATTCCAGGTGTTTTTCTGGTACTAGAGTTAATGAAGTGCCTTAGATTACCCCCGTCTCCTATTGAACTCCTCTCATGACTGACTGAAACACTGATGCACGTGGGTAAAATCAAATTTGAGTCCTAAACAAGTACAAACAGCATGATACTGAGCAAGATGAAGAGCAGAGACGACGCAGGCATGAGCTGCTGCTTTTAAAGTCACAGGAAAATTCAGGTTCTGACTGTTCTGAACACAGAGCCGAGTACTGAGACCACAGGAGAGGGCACGCACTCCCAAACGTACCCAGAACTCACAAGACAAGTTCCCTCTATGACGATCAAACCAATTAGACAATCAAGGCCATTTGTTGCTAAAGGTCAGGGGTCTCAGAAATACAGCCTGAAAGTGGAATTCTTTTTAACAGAAGAGACAATCCCCAATTTTGTTTAGTCGTTCGTAACTTTCAATGGAGTCCTCTGTGAACTTTCCGGCGCTCAAACTATGTCATCCTAAAGATTACGCTGATTGGTTGTAGTACCGTCCTACTGCAGACAGAGGTATTTGAAAGACAAGCTCCACCTCCCCTGACTATGAAGCATGACTAGATGCTGTCCCCATACATACAGGCTAGGTAAAAGTTGCAGTTCAAGTTCTACATGATTCAAAGCAGCTGAGGGTGCAATTGAGTTTGTCCAACTGTCAGAGGCTGCTTCTGGAATGTTGTAGGACATGGTGTGCCTTATAATCACTGTGGTGGTTCACCTGTTACCGTCAAACTCACTACTATTATCAGCCGTTTCACTAGTGAAAGGATTCACGATGGAGTTTTTGGGACCACTGCCGATGCAAGCCACAATATTTCAAAACCGATGTTTGGAGCCGATACTTCTTTTTCCTTTCAACTGATCACAAATGTGAGAAAATCATCTTTACTTACAAATTTGAAAATAAAAATTGTGACAGTTAACCTAATAAATATTAAAAAAAAAAATTTCCAGTGTTTGGACAATGGCATCTGGAAGAACGATTTTCAGATAGGGTGGGGGTCCATGTTGGAGCATGTGGGTTGGGGGTTTTTCAGACTGGTCCTTGTCAGAAGGGACGTCGTTTGGAGCGGTGGATGAACGGTCCATGTCAGAGCTCGCACAGGTGAGATTGTTTCAAATTGGTGGATGAAATGCGGGGCGGACGAAATTCGGATCGGCGGACTAGAAATGTGGGGTTACCTGTCTGTGATTTCACGTGCACATGTGTGAGGGTGATAGTCTGATTGTCAGAGCACAATTAAAAGCAGAACTGACAGGTTTTACTTTAACAGTGAACACATGCACACAGGGGCAGCGAATAAAAAGTTAATAAATCCGTTACACAGCCAATACAGATTTATCTGTGTAACCCTATAATCAGGCTGATTAAATCAGCCTGACAATTTGTCAGTCAAGCTCTCCTCCATCGTCCCTGTTTTCACTCCACACTAGAAGTAACACCAACTAACCAATGAAACAGATCCAAGAATGAACACAGAAATATTCTGCCTTTGGTATTTCATCAATCCCAGAAATGTAATGACAGTAACTACGTCATTGTTTCTGTCCTCAATCATGCACATCACTCTACAAACGACACAGCTTTGGAAGTTACTTTGGAAATTTTCTGTAGTCTTGTGTCCTGGCATTAATCTGAACTGATGTGGGTTCAGCAGACCAGGCTTTAAAAGTCCTGTCAAGGTCCAACTTTCATCTCATTTCATCATGAATCATGGCATTCCAGTTCTTCTACTTTACTTCTTCCAGAAAAAGAGACGTTCTTGGCAGAAAAACTCTCACCTATGAACTTAATTTAGCTTCCCCCTCGGGGCAGGGGGGGGGGCATATGCATGAGCCCAGTTATGTTAAAAGGTTACTATATGTGCTTGGAATTCCTGTCTGCTGTACATCAAGGTTAGAATTGTTTTGGGTTTAGCTGTAGTTAGTTTAGTCTATTTTTTTTCCTCTAATTCAGTTAGTTTTAATTCATTTTTAGAGCAGGTTTGAAAGTTTTTATGCATGTTCTTTCTGAAAGCTTAGTTTTACTTTTTCATACTCTTTACCATCCTCACCGTTATATTCAAATGGTAAACGGACTATACTTATATAGTGCATTTTATACCCCAGTGGGTTCCCAAAGAACTTTACACACTCATTCACACACTCATCCACCAGTAGATGAGACCAGTATTCAAAGTGAGATGCAGGCCAGTGGGTTTTCCCTGGACATTTTATTTGGGGTCAGGTTGGGGGGTGGGTCATTGGCTGAGTGGACACAAACCGATGTACAGTGCAGAGGTCGCATTAACCAAAAATATTCTGTCATTGACACATTTTTTTTCTTAAGAAGGTTGAAAATTCTGAAGGTCTTAAAGTACTGAGGAAAATTGACCAAAGAAAGTTTCACATCGAACCTACTGACCTGCTAATCTGTCTGTAAACAGAACTGACAGCACCACTGTTCACTATTACACTGAATACAACAGCACACTGTCCTGGACCGGCTCAGGTATCCAACTGGGTAAACCACAGAAACATGCGGGACAGATAAAAATAAATAAATAAAATTCAGGGATACAGGCACATGAAATGTGGGAGGGTAGCACGACAAAAAGTTAAAAAAATCGGATCTGGTTACAGGTCTGATGTATGCAGGTACCAGCGGGTTTGTAAAGCAGACCGTACAGGACTCTTTAACACCAGTACTTCTGTCACATGACTCTGTCAGTCCACCTGTTGATGGTGAGTCTGAATATTAATCAGTCATTGTCAACTTTTGTTTTGTTGGCTTTAACTGAAATTAAATGTTTCTTTGCTAGTGCAAAATGTCAAAGCAACAGGTTCTCATTAGTTCTTTACAAAAGCGTACTGGTAAAGACACTGAAAAGAACATGGTGCAGGATGAGGATCATCATCCAGCAGGAACTACAGTTACTGCATCACTGAGAAGTTTTTGAACATTCAATAATACTAAATATGATTCCTTAAAAATGTCATTTGAAATGGCGGATAATAATGTGTCATGATTAATTTTTATGACCCTGTCCTTTAAAATGACAGACAATAAAAGCTCCTAGCTCCTGGGGTCAAATATGAAATATTCCAGCTAAAACTGATGGAGTGAAATAAATTAATTGTTCACTTCACTGTGGCTCAGTTGGTAGAGTGGGTCACCCAATGACTGAGAGGTTGGCGGTTCGCGTCCCAGCTCTGGCTGTCCACATGTCGAAGTGTCCTTGGGCAAGACACTGAACCCTGACTTAGGCCCCCAGTAGGACTGACCTTAGACCTTAGAAACCTACTGGTGTATGAGTGTGTGTGTGAATGGGTGAATGTGAGGCTAATGTAAAGCGCTTTGAGCACCATGAAGGTGGAAAAGCACTATATAAGTGCAGTCCATTTACCATTTCCAACACTAACAAATACAAAAACTAAGGGAATTTTAGTCATAATTTTTATGTTTGTTAGTTTTGTAAGCACATAATACAGTTTGTTATTTACTTCAATTTAAGTTTTTATTTATTTCAGGTAATAAATTAATCCGTTTGAATTTTTGTAATTTCATCAATTTCATTGACGATTACAACCTTGCTGTATATGGAAAAAAAGACAAAATGATTGAAGAAAATTCTTGAATTTGTATGACTGTAGTTTTATCATCATTTTGTTGTGCATAATTAAAATACCGCATTATGTATTAGTTGTAGTTTAATGCTAAAATTCTGAAAAATATATTGTTTGATTTTTAAGGTAGTAATCCATATGTAGAAGCATTTGAGGGGTAGGGTTACATAACTTTATTCTTCTTCCTACTCCATTTCCACAATGCAAAATTCAGACTTGCATGTACCTGAGGATAGATTCTCTTCATTTAAATTTTCTTTTCATCTTAGTTTTCCTTGTTTTGTTTTCCTTGTTTCTTTGCATGTTCAAAATAACTAAATTAAATTAAATAAAACTGAAGACAGTGACAAAAATAAGGTGTCAAATAAATCAAATAAAATGTGCATGGTGGAATTGCAGTTCAGAAACTGGCTTCCCACCAAAGACGAATGAAACAAAGGCAGGTGGCGCTGGCAGATGTGCAGGGAGTGCAGCATAAGGCGCTTTTACTTTTTTTTTTTTCTAGGTGCTGATATTCAGGTCTGACTATGTTCACCTATGCTGTTAACATAACCTGAATATGGAAGACCCAGGGTGTAAAATCACTGACGTATAAAATGGGAGGTCCTTCCCTTGCTTGAGAATGGAAACCTTTCACTAAACCATAAAACTCCAGAACTGTGATGATTTCACAATAGCAGCCAGCTCCAAACACAGTATACAGTGCTGTCGACAGACGTATCCCTCTGACCACAGTCCCCTCAGCAGCAGGCCAGCAGCCAACAACCACAGCAGTTTATTTTCCTGCTGTTGCTATAGAAACAGCCAGGCTGCCAAAGCTCCCATACCCTCTCGTCATGGCTACATCTGTCACACTCCCTGTAAATTCAACCCACCCTGCCTTATTAGCATAAAGGTAAAGAACAACACCAAAAATATGAAGTGTTTATAGATGCCGTTTCCTCTTTAACACTGGTGTGTGTGTGTCCATCTGTGTGTCCGTTCGTCTGTGTTTGGAGTGGAGACACTGGCGTTTTGTGTAGAAACAGCTCAGACCCAAACCCAGTCCACACACAAAGAAACAGCAGTTTGGGTGACTGGCTGCGTTGTCATGGAAATCAAAAATATTCTGTATTAAAGTCTATATTGTTGTGTTGTATCGATGTGCAACAGTGAAAGCAACTCTTTCCAACCGTGTCATGAGCATGGTAAAGGACAACGCCAGTTTTTTTGCAGTTAGAGCCTTAGTTATGATGTAATTTGAATTATTCTACTCACCCATGTTGCTTTTTAAAAATTTTGATTCCTCTGGAAGAAATGACCACAAAGAGATATCCACAAAATGGCACACAATGAGAGTCGACGAGGCAGCGACTTGCAGACGCTACATCCGTTATTTTGTTCAAATCAGTTAATATGTCCATTGTCATATAGTCCCATTTCAACTTTGAAACCACCGGGATGAGTTAAAACAAATAAATAATGTAACCTGAGACAAGTGAAGAAGCTTTAGCTCTTTGCTTTAGCTTAGCTAGTTGGTACTCTGCAGTTGACGGCAAAAAGTCAAGTCTGAGCTCTAGTTTTTCATTAACGCTACAATGGTTTGAATGTGTGCTTACCTTCACATTGTCATTTGTGTGTCTCGAGTTCCATTATTTTAGCTCATCCCGGGTGTTTCAAAGTTGAAATGGGACTGCAACAGAATTAACATTACTCTATCACAATGGACAATAAACATATTAATTAATTTAACGTCTGCAAATCCCTGCCACGCCAACTCTCATTGTATACTGTTTTATGGGTGTCTTTTTGTGGAGATTTCTTCCAGAGGAAACAAAATGGAAAAAAGTAACATGGGTGAGTAGAGTAATTGAAATTACATCATAATTAAGGCCCCAATTGCAAAAACACAGTATTGTCCTTTAATGAAGTACGACCGCTGATGCTGTGATAATAGTAGGTGTTTGAGTAGAGCCCGACCGATTTAATTTGGCCATAACTAGGGCGTAACTAATGCATCACCTAGCTTGGACAAACACATTAAGTGCAGATATATTTGCTTTTTTTCTTGAGTGTTTGTTCATGAAAAATTAAAGCCAACTAATACAGATTAAAATTACATATCTAACTCATGATTAATTGAAATTAATACAAAGCAACCAAGCGATTGATATAATTATAATTTGTAATCATTTGACAGCCCTAATGTTTTCACACATGTAGCTGTACTTCTAATTATGCACGGAATGAGAGGACTTTTGCTACTTCTGGGTATCATTTATGGAAAGTCTCCACAGACGTCTGCACCTACCTGCTTCATGTGGTGCCAAAAGAAGTGTCAATTTTCATTACGCAGAGCGCTCAAAAACTATCTATGGTATGTTCCATTCGTAGCTTCTCTCAGTCATGCATAAACCGCACAATAGAAGTTACTTAAAGCGAAATGTTCTTGAAACAATTTAGTGTGAGGCAGGGCCCCTTCTTTACCTAAACTACCATCCATTTCCCTTCTCCTTTCCCCTCATTTCCCTTATTCCCATTTCAACACCTCCCCCTTTCTCTCTCTGCGTGCAGCTGAGAAAATAGCCTCGGTGCTTTTTGACGGGCCTCAGTTCGGGGTTGCAGGTCAATTTCCCTGGTTTTCTGACATCGTACACCACCAACAACCAGATGGAGGGAGGGAAGGGGGGGCATGTCGACCAGAGAGAGGGCGATGGGAAAGACAGGGAAAGAGAACAAGAGCAATAAAAAAAACAAGAGGCTGACTGTGAGGGAGGTGGAGAGAGAGAGAAAGAGAGAGAGAGAGAGACGAAGGGTGAAGAAAGAGGAGAGAAAACAAATCCAGAGATCTCCAAGATTTGAGCTCCCACCATCTGGTTTGAGCTTCAGGAATAAGAATTTGATTACATGACTTTTCCCCTAAAAACACAGAGAGTGGATTGTTGAGAGAACTGCTGCTACAGCAAATGGGACTGGTTAGAGTCCAGGTCTGTGCACCCCTGGAGAATTTAATCATAGAGGATAAATAACATACACCATTCCAACTGCTCTAACAGCTCTGTGAATCTTCCCACATTGGTGAAGTCAAAGAAAACCTCCCACACCAAGTGTACACTAGAGCTCTGCGGCCACAAAAACATACCACCACTACCTTCCACCTCGTCCAAAAGCAGCAGGAATTCAACAAATTAAGGCTGTTTCTCAATCTGCGTTCTTGTCCGTACTTGTGTTCTTGTGTCCCTCTGAAATGTCATCAGTTGCAGCCCAAGTACTGTCCCAATACACAAGTTCACATATTCACGCTGAGAACGCTTAAAATTCCCCGAAGTGTTCTCGACGCGCCCATTTTAACAAGGATGTGTCAGGTGGTGACTTTTGTGGACTTCTATCCCAGCAGCCTCCTATCCCAGAATGCATTTCGCACCAACGATGGCAGAGGAGAGGACCTACAACTGTAAGTTAAAAGTATGGAAATACTACTCTTGTAGTATCACAGAATGTAATTTTAAAATTACGTTATGTGAGAAAGTGGGCATTAAACCTTTAAATCTGTGGTCAATTCATCACGATGGCACGTAGCTTAAAATTTGCTCTGAAGTTTTCGGAGATGTGCTATCCTGCTAATGGGACCCCCACCTGAGAGGAGCTGAGTTGGTGATGTAATCAAGTACACTGCCGTCCCAATTGCAGAATAACTGCCCAGCATCTTCCCATCCTCAAGAGACTGTACTACCAGGTCAAACTTGCTCAGTCCAAATTGCCAAGTGTGCAGATCCAAATCTGACGGAGTTGGTATTGAGAAATTGCCCTAAGTTCAGGTGCCAGCAGGTAGTTCAAAGCGACCAACTGCTAAAAACATGACGGCGAAACGTCTGCACGGAGCATCAACAGCAGCTGCAAATGAGCCCCAGTGCATCAGCAACTGAACACTACCAACAACTGGACGATGCTGTGAAAAAACTTGGCTTACAATGACTTACATTCTGCTTCATATTAGAAATGAAGCAGTTCTTTGAGGAATTTGAATAATTACAGTAGAAAAAAATACTGGAGGCAGATTCATTTCCTCAAAGATCCATTTAATTGAAGTCACAGTTCAACTGGTTTCTATCATATCACTGACACCTGCACAATTATTTTTTCACACAGACTATTATAACTGTCGTATTGTACGTCTTTTGTACACATCAAAGATGTTCAGTGGTGCGGTACGCTAACCACGTCTGTCCTCAACTATCAATGGAAATAGCAGAAAGTAGCGATGTGCGGAAAACAGAAAAAATGTCTGAAGTTTGAGACCATTTTAATTTGAATGGATAGGATTTATATAGTGCTACTTGGTCACTCAAAGCACTTCACCTTAGTGACCCATTATTCATTCGCTCTCACATGTGCACTCTGGTGGTGGTAAACTACAGATGTATCCACAGTTGCCCTGGAGCAGACTGACAGAAGCGTGGCAGCCATTTTGCGCCTATGACCTCTCTGACCAACACCAAACTTTAATACACGAGTGTTAGTGGCACTGGAGGCAAGGATGGTGAAGTGTCTTTGCCCAAGGACACAATGGACCAACTACGACAGAGCAGGATTCGAACCACCAACCCTTCAGTTACTGGACAACCTGCTCTACCAACTGAGCCATGGCCGCCCCATTTTACACTACCTAAGACAAACAACAGTGTGCACACAGAAACAGCTTTAGCCCAAAACTGCAGCATTAGCCTAGTACCACAGCAACAGCCTCCCACTGCAGCATTAGGCTACATTTATATAGCAACGATGAAAACAGAAGACGCAAAATTGGCATCCCATCTTCAGTTTTTTCATCTGCATTTAGACAAGCGTATTCAGGAGAAAATCCTTGTTTATACGAAGACGCAACAGTAGGCAAAATACCATTGAATAGTCATGCTAGGCCGGCTATGTCCTTTTCTGTTTTTAACGTGTGTAATTGTATGCCCGTATGTGTTCAGTTATGGTATGTTTGTAGTGTCTATACAACAGCTGAAATGACTCCTGTACATTTACTAGAGCTGCTAGTTCTAGTGCTAATGTTAGAGCAGCTGGAAGATCTGTGGGTTGACCCACATGTTTGTTGCTTTTCCTGCTCAGTGTATGAATGTAGCATGAAAGTGTATGTGACATAAAGATGCCCGCAATGTGAACATGTTTGTTTCTTGCCATTTAGACGAAGACGTGACCCAGCGCACCTTCAATACGTCCCGCTCTGGAAGGAGTCTTCAGATTTGTGCGTATTCACACTCTGACGTTGTCGGCTTTGTGTAAATGAAAGGCACTTCTGATAAAATATGCCATCATATTTAGCCGCAAGCGTCCTCATGTAAATGGACCCTAAGACTGAGCCTCCAACTGCAGCATTAGCACGAGCATAGAACTGCAGCACTTTATCAATGCTGTAACTGTGGTTGGGTACTGAAAGTCAGAACAGGTACGGAACTGGAGCAAAGATTAAACAAATTAAAATTATTGGTGAACAGACGAAAAGCTAATTTGAATTTTGGTACCTTATTTCGGTACCACACAAATATGCAGCCGTTTAATTGCACCCTCTGTCCAGACAGATACTGTAGGTAGGTATTTTATTCATCCCCTCAGGGAAATTAGGTTGCTACATAGCTCATCACCTACAAATAAACACACAGCACATACATACAATAAATGTGAATAAATAAATCAATAAGAATAAATAAATAAATAAATACAAAAGTGAGCTGAACTGTGATTAAAAAAGCCTAAAAAAATGTTAACAAAAAAAAAAAAACAAGCCCAAAATACAAAGTTTTAGAGTGGGCTGCACCAGTGGGGTAGAGTCAATGCTTGGGTTGGTCAGCGGTCCCGGTCCACTGTTAACTGCAGCGCACACGAGCAGCAGCTGCAGACAGGCAGCAGTGTCAACATGTCAAACGTCAAAAGGTGGAAAGTATAGTTACATTTAACAAGATCTAGATTCTTCCATATGCAACAAGTGTCTAAAGACATTCACATGAAAAGGTAGAAATGAGTCTAATTTAATGAAGCACTTGGTGACACAGGGTGTTCACCTTAAACCAGAAATCTGTACCATTTTTGAAAGCTTCCGTTTTGAACCAAGTAGTCCTAGCACTGTGCTAATGGCACATCAGAAATGGAAATACCCAGAGTGGAAATGACAGACCCAAGAGATAGGAATGGGCAGTATGTAAGTTATCATACTTTATGGAAACATTTTTTGTCCACAGTAGAGATTTTTTCCATACTGTTCATCCTGTAGATGGCAGTAATGCAAAGTTTTGAACGTCCACCGGCTGCCTCTAAGAAGCAGCTAGCACCACAGTCTTCCTAGATGCCGTTTTAGCACAATCATTTAGTTTATATCCGTTACAAATATAAAATATATAGTTAATGTAGTGTACTGTTGGTTATAATGGTATATGATGCCAACATATTTTGATTCAGGACCCCACAATTTATTTTACAGGGGGTCTGAAAAACGAGCCATCAAGCTAACAGCCATAGTCATGACAGCCATAGAGTTGATGCTAACAAAACAATTGTGCTAAACGTTAACACTTCGCCAGCCTTAATAACTGTATGTTACTATATCCAGTTGAGTTACTATCAGTCATGGTATCTGGCTGGTGTTAGCAACTAAAGTGACTGTTCAGAGTTACAAACAATTTCGCTAACATTAGCATACTAAGGGCTGCTACAGTGATTACTACTATTACTTGAAATTTTACATTGTGGTAGATGGAAAGTAAATCCAGAATCCAGTTTCTCTTCCAGATCACCACCAAAATTAAATCATTTGTTCATTGTAAACAACCTACCCTGAAAATGTTATCAAGATCCGTCTATACATTTTTGAGTTATCTTGCTAACTAACAGACAGACAAACATACTCTGGCAAAAACATAACCTCTTTGGCAGACGTAATGATAAAATAGCCTGCGGTGGACAACAATAATGGATTATATTTATATAGCACTTTTCTATGAATGCATACTCAAAGTGCACACAGCCGATCCCTTATTCATTCACTCTCGCAGTCTCCCTCTGTTGGTGCTGAACTACATATGTAGCCACAGTTGACCTGGGGCATTTTGACAGTCTGGCTGCCATTTTGCACCTATGGCCCCTCCCACCACCACGAAACTTTCATACACATTCATACACCAATGTGAGCAGCAGCACTCGAGGCAAGGAGGGTGAAGTGTCTTGCCCAAGGACACAACAGGTGTGTCAAACCACCAACCCTTTGGTTATTGGACGACCCACTCTACCAACTGAGTCAGATTAATAAAAGACAGACACAGAGGTTCAATATCTATATCGGAATTGAAAATGTTGTATTGGGATATCCAAATTTTTTATTAGCAATTTTTGTATCAAATACTAGAAATTTCAGATGACATGGGTTCACCCCAGGGAAACCCATGTGGAGTCATGACCCAAAGTTTAAAAGATAGGGCCACTGTCACTGTGCTCCTCTGGACCTCACAGCTGTGATTTCTTGTTATCAACAAAAGGATAGATCATAAAATCATTTCCACTGTGTGTTTTTATCAACAAATGCCAAAAACAAAGTGAATGGTATAGGAAGCCCCCAAAGCTCTTCTGGGGTAACATCTGACTGAACTAAAGTAGGTAACTGGGTAACTGTGGTTAAAGCTTATAAATACTAAGGCAGAAGGTTGTTGGTGGAAACCAATATTGAGACAATTACTTTCTAACGAATCAATCTGAATTGAAATCTGAGAGAGCAGTGATTTTAGTGCCAAAATATACAAAGCTGTAAACAAATTATTTACAATTTTATATTTCAACAAACAAAGAGATAAGTTTTGTGCCTAATGCTTCGATCTGTCTAATGAATCAGTCAGAATTGAAATCCATTGAGAATTGAAGGAGAAGTGATTTTAGTGAATTGTGGACGACAACAGACAACGGACGGATGGACGGACAGACAAAGCACAATGGCAACAGCTCGTCTTGTCCGGATGAGCTAAAAACACAGATGTACACCTACACTAGAACAAGAAAAGCACTCAGACAGCACAAAATTTCAGCCAAATCCATCCATAATTTTTTGAGTCATCTTGCCAAATGTCAGACAGATGGACAGATGAACACCGGTAATAACATTACTCCACTATTCCTTGGTGGAGTAACAAAAGAATTGGAGTTTCTGTTCATGCAGTGTATTATAATGCAAGACCATTGACCTACATAATCTTTATAAGTGTTAGAAATTACACCGTAATGTGAATGAAGACAAATATTAGTATATCACAGGTTCTGACAGGTAATAAAAAGGAACAGTATGCAGCTTACTGATCCTGAAAGGTTTGTTGTTGATGGCAGAGAAATGAAAGCAAGCTGAAGCAGGCTGATTGTATGCTACATTCCAACAAAACCAGTGTCTTTAAATGTCACGACATCTATCATCATATAAAACACTTGTAACCAAAGTTGTCAAATGTAATTATACAGTAAATAATGACTGCAGTAATGGCACTAGGGCTGCACCATATAGCAAAATAAATACCATATTCATATCAGAATAACATGTAGTCATTATGAACAAAATAATATTGCAATGTTATCATGATCGCAGAACTGTACGACCTTATTTCACACTGACCTACAGCAGCCATCTGTCAACTAACTTTGAGTTCTTGGGTTGATCCTTGGGAAAAACAACGGCATAAACAGATTGATTATGGGACGTCTGCAACCACTAGGACATTAAATAGGGACTAGTCTGAAGTCCATCATGATTTCAGTGTCTGAAAAAACATTACACAAAGTCTTTCGGGATAAAATGAACATGTGAGGAGATAAGACGCACAGATTCAACAGCCTTTTTAAATCATTTCTTAACATATTTCTTCAGCTTTACTGTGATGTTTTTTTGTATTCTTATTAACTTTTTTATGTTTTGGTTTAATATTTATTTTAATTACTAGTTTATTTTTTACTTTTGTCCTAATACTTTAACCACCTACTGCTGCTTTATTAGTTTTTAGGCTCTTTCTATCTTTTGTTGCGTAATCACATTATTTCTTTCCCAGTTAAAAAGACAATTTTTGGTATGGACTGAAAAGACAAGAAGCCCATGACTGATGACATGACTGATTCATAACTTTTGAACCCCAAAAGTTTCAGGCAAATATTCCACATAATTGTAAAGATCTAAATGCATCTGAAACAGACTCAAAGGGAAACATTTAGTTAAAATATTTTTAAGTGAAAACTATTTAAAAGTACTGCACCTCAGATAAACAAAAAAATTAAGATCTATATTTTTCCCAGAACCCCAAGGTTCTACAGTGAAGTTCTTCTCAGTGATTTTACCTTTAATCATCTACTTTACCTTAACCCAATAACTGGTTAGAGGACATAAATATTAGATCAGACCGAAATAGAAACAGTTTAGAAAACTAGCAGCGTCACAGAAGGACAACAAAAGTAAATATCATTTTTTTTTATTTCAAATCAATCATATACATTTACTCACAATATTTACAACACAAATATTACCGTAATTCAAATGTATTTTTCCATAGATATATGCACTGTCTAGAATATAATAATATAACAGTCAAATATCAGTATCTTCGGAAAAAATATAGTTTATTTGTAGAGTTTATAAAATTAACTTAGATTGAAACACACTGCTTTCACAAGTTTTTTTGTCATTTCAAAATATAACTTTTTGAAAACGTAAGTAATTGCCTACCCTAAAAATATTTTTTTGTAGATTATTGTCCTTTTTTTTTAACTAGACATTAACCTTCCCTATAATTTTGCCCAATAGTCAAATAAATACTAGTGTACTGTGTTATACCAGTATTGGTGCAGTACTTTTCTCTACTTTGAACTATTTGCACTTTCAAGCTCTGAGCCCAAACTGCACTACATGTCCATTTGTACTTGTACAAACCAAATATGTCACTGAAAACTGCTTGATTTCGTTGCATCAACATGACAATAAAGGCTATTCTCTTCCGTACAGTCAGAAAGAACAGCAATGTTTTTAAAAGAATAGGCTTAGTCATATAGGTTGCAGCTAAAGAGCCTTTTCTACCACTCCCTTCTGTGTTCTGCACCGTCCATTATAGAATGTTATGTGACGACTGTTTTGACAGGAGATGGGATGGGCTTCTGTAGATTTTGTGCACATAAAATATTTTTTCTCTGGAATCCAGCCCCTCCAGGTTAATAACTCCTAATGCTTCACTTCTGTCGTTTTCAGTAGGGAATGAAGACAAATGACTGAGGCCCTCCCTCTGAAGTATCCAAACAAATACGTGCAAAAGCACTTCAGAGTTCGTACACACTCCCTTCCTTCCCTCCCTCCCTATGACTCGAAGCTTAAATTGGGCAGGGTTGCTTAACAATAACTCAGTATTACAGATGTGTGACATTCCTTTCTAGGTGTAAATGTTTGGAATGTTTGGTCCTGCCCAACCTGGTCAAAACATATAGATTATTTATTTGCAGGTGACGCAGGCGCAGTGTGTCCCAAGGCCATGGTTCAAAAACAGGACAGTTTACTTCAATCTGACTCAACTACACACAAATACATACAAGTATTAGTCACAGAAAAACAACACTGCACAATTTTTTCCGTTAAATAAGTACTTGTTAACGCAAGCGGGGTGCGTTGTTCTCATTGGTCATCCCTTTTGTCTTGTAAAGGGCTCACCTAAGGTCATAACTTTAGCCAGAGGTAACTTAGCCTAGTATGCTAACAAAGCTAACAAAGCTAACGAGCATCGGCTACCTGTGTTCAGTCTTCTGTGGAATAACATTAGGAATGTTAGTGGAGTTTGACTTGTGTTTATACTTACACGACGCTCCTCGAGATAATCCAGGACACCATGGTAGGCGTCTTGTGTTCGCAGGAATGTGTTAGCAGGAGAAAACAGCTCCGGTGCTAAAGCTAGCGCTGGAAACTTCTACAGCCCAAACTTCGGTCCGCGGTTGTCCGTCCAGCTCCAGCCCTCCGCTTCCGTTCACATCAAACATCCAACATGTCAGAAAAGCCTTCGAGTTCAGTGCTTAGTCTGGGTGTCCATAGTTCCGCGGACACCTCCTCCGCTTTGCCTGAACCAGTCGCTTCTTCTTTCCGTCAGCTTTACTTCTTTTCTTGGCTCCTCAGTTCCTGGCACAGCATCGGGGGCGGGGCCCGGGTGGCTGTGCCGTCAGGAGGAAGAGCTCGACTCCTGACGCCTCCGATTGGCTACAGGAACGTGTTTACAACAATGACTCAACGTGATTGGTCAAACAGATTAACCCATGTGACTTTTATGTCTGGCAGAAGCGGTGGAATTTTAAAGTCAGCGATTTTTCTTCTGATTGGTCTTCCTTCGATTCGTGGCGAATTCTGACCAATGAAAACGTACTATGGAGACTGGATGTCATTTTTGGGACGAGCTGCAAATATCGACTATTTTTGTAATCAATTACTTTTTTTTAAATTTAACTCCTTTACCGTTCTGAGATGATTTTGCTTAAACCCCACCCCTAAAAATCTCCAAATGTTATTTATTTATTTATTTATTTATTTATTTATTTATTTATTTATTTATTTATTTATTTATTTATTTATTTATTTATTTATTTATTTATTTATTTATTTATTTATTTATTTATTTATTTATTTCCTGTCTTGTAAAGAGAACACCCCCGAAGTTTGAACTAAAACACGCACTGTTACTGTTGAATGATTCAAATAAACATATTTTAGAAAAATTGGTTAATTGTTTGTTTGTCTTCTGTGATTTTCAGCAATCTTACTCAAAAACTACTGAACCTATTTCCATGAAATTTTCAGGAAAGGTGCGATGTGGTCGAATAAAGATCCCATTAAATTTCAGTCAATGTCAATGTCAAAGGTCAATGTCACCAAAAATATGTTACAATGACCAGAGACAGGGTCAGTCAAGACTTGTGTTTTCATTCCTGTATACTCAGTTTTATATATAGCTTATTTTTCTCTCTCTGTTGTGTGTATGTGTGTGTGTGTGTGTGTGTGTGTGTGTACTTGTATACCTATTTATATGGGAACATTGATATCTTTACACAGTTACACCATGGGGACCTCTGACACTATTGAGACCAAAATCCAGGTACACATGAGGGTTAAGTATAATTAAATGTCCCCACAAGTAAAATATAAATAATGTGAAATACATGAATAATTTTTTTTTTCAAAAAGTCCCATTAAAGCATGAGGGGAACCATGTGCAAAACCAAACAGGTATTTTTGAAGAATCAAAGAAAAATTTCAAGACACTCTCTTAAAAGTGAAGAATAAAAAGCCTTTATTAAACTGGCTTGGTTACAAAAACCTATAAAATCATATAAAAACATGTAAAAACACCAACGCGTTTCAGCATAAATGGCCTTCATCAGGGAGTCAGGTATTTTTGAAGGTTTGAAAATTAGTTTTTATGTATTTATTTTTATGTATTTTGAAAATATATATATTTTTTAAATGTTTTATTTATTTTTTATTTATTTTATTATTTTCTATTTATTCATTCTTTTGTGGTTATTTCGTCATCTCGCAACCTGGTTTATCCTCACTCGGGTCACGGGGGTCACTGGGGGCCTAATACAGCTGGGTGAAGGCAGGGTACACCCTGTATGAGTCTCCAGTTCATCTCAGGGCTGAACATACTGTATATAGACAAACATCCTCACATTCACACCTATGGACAATTTGAATTAACCAATGAACCTATCAGTGCATGTGTTTGGATGGTGGGAGGAGCCAGAGTATCTGGCGAAAAACCCAGTGCACACGGGGAGAACATGCAAACTCCACACAGAAAGGTCTGATCAAACCAGGAACCTTCTCGCTGTGAGGCATGAGTGCTAACAACTGCTCCACCGTGCTGCCCCTATTATTATTATTATTATTATTATTATTATTATTATTATATTTTAAAAAAATTATGTGTTTACTCTCACTAAGCAATGGCTACTTGATGACAAAAGTGGTTCTCCTGAGACATGGAAATCGAGTGTGTGTGTGTGTGTGTGTGTGTGTGTGTGTGTGTGTGTGTGTGTGTGTGTGTGTGTGTGTGTAAAACACAGAAAATATTTACAGAAAAAAAAATTGCAAATATTAACAAAAAATGGCCATTACACTGCACAAAAAAATACAGAAATATTTTGTTGCCAGGCAACTTCCCACTGTGAAAATAAAACACTATGAAATGAGACCATTGTGCCAAGTGCCTGGCCCATGGGCACTTGGGCACTGCTGCTGCCGCTGCTGTGTTTTATTCATCTGTCTCTGCTCCTTTGACTGTCTTTCATTCCATCGCCTCCTGTCCTCTTCTGTCCCTCCCTGAAGGTCGCTCAGGGCTGATCGTCTTCTACATGCTTCACACAGCTCACACACACTACCCTCTTTTACCGTCCTTAACCCTTTAACTCCTGACACTTTAGCAGTTCCACAGACAAAAAGAATAAAATAAGCAACAAAATGAACAAAAATAGCCAAAGTTATCAATAAAATACAATGAAATGAATAATAAACTAACAAAACAATAGTTAACATTAACAAACTAAGACACAAACAGAACAAAAGTGAATAAAAAATAATAAAATAAAAAACAAATGTAGAAAAATAAAGAAAATATGTATTATGTATAAATAATATTGTAATTTAGTTCCAGTAGTTTTAGTTTTCAGTTTTTCTTTTTCCAAATCAGTTTATTTTTGACACCTGCTTATCTCCATACATCAATTCCATCAACAAAACACAGTAAAAAAGGTTTAATTTAATTAAAAATAAATGTAATTAAAACTACTGAAACCAAATTACAATACTAGTTATTCTTTTTTTTTTTTTACTTCATATTGGTTAATTTTTTAAAAATTCTTTTCATGTTATTTATTATTTAGTAACTTTGTATTAGTTTTTGTTGTTTTTTGTGCTAATTTTGTTTATTTATTTATTTTATTTTTTAAATTTTTTTTGTCATTTTATCATTTTTTCTTCCCCTTTGTTCAGTTTGTGCCTTGATCTGTTCATGTTTCTTATTATTGTGTTGGTTAATTATTGATTTTTGTTGTTTTTTATTGATCACTTTGGCTGTTTTTGTTCATTTTATTGCTTATTTTCTTTTTTTTCGACTTTGGAACGGCTAAAGACTCAGGAGTTAAAGGGTTAAACTAAACCATCCATTCAGAATGTGTCAGTGTTGACACATCAGGAGTTGCATCAACAAAATAAATAATAAATGTAATTAAAACTACTGAAACCAAATTACAATACTAGTTATTAATAATTTTATTTTACTTCCTATTGGTAAAAAAAAATATATTCTTTTCATATTTATTATTTTCCAACTTTGTTTTCATTTTTGTTCTTTTTTGTGCTTATTTTGTTTATTTTTCTACATTTTCTTGTTATTTTATAATTTTTTCTTTCGCTTTGTTCCATTTGTGTTTTGATTTGTTCATGTTACTTATTATTTTGTTGGTTAATTATAAATTTTTGTTGTTTTTTTATTGATCACTTTGGCTGTTTTTGTTCATTTTGTTGCTTATTTTCCTTTTTTTTCTACTGTGGAACTGCTAAAGACTCAGGAGTTAAAGGGTTAAACTAAACCATCCATTCAGAACGTGTCAGTGTTGACACATCAGGAGTTAAAGGGTTAAGATCTCTCTATTTGGCAGATATACACACACAGTCTGGTCTTCTGTGGTCTCCTTCACAGTTCAGGAGGTTTCAGTGGAAGTCCATTCAGACTGGAAACTGCAGTAAAAGAACACAACCAAACATAAGAGCCGTGTGCACACGTTCACATGTTCATTTAATCTGTTGGTGTTGAGTTCAAGAGTCTGATTCTCAGCTCAGTGTCAATGAAGTCACTGGTCCCTGGACAAGTGGTTCTACTCGCAATATTTGGCTTTTTTTTCTTGAATTACACAAAAAAATCACAAAAAACTAATTAAGCAAAAAAAAAAAAAATTGCATCTTGAATTAAGCAAAAAAAAAAATTCTTGGAGTGTGACTGAAGTGCTGTATGTTTATGAGGGAAAATGATATAATGAATGATAATGTATAATAAATAAATACATACATCTATAAGTTTAAGAAAGCGTGCATAATTGAGTAAATAAATAATGTGGAAATAAAAATTTAAAACATACACATCAAATTGTTTATTTATTTCTGCATTTATTTATTTATTTATTCAAGTACAGTGGTACCTCTATGTATGAAAGACCGAGCTAATGAATGATCCAAGTAATGAAAAATCTTTACCTTCAGTTTTTGTCTCTGAATACAAAACAAAATTCTATTTACGAAACGAAATACTATGTACATTACTGTAACTATGTAATGTATGTAAATACGTCATGTACGTACTGTACGTAGCATCCCATTGGCTGTGAGGGAGCTACCCATGATGCTTGTTGTGAGCGTTTGACCCTCATTCATTGATCCGTACCTGTGCCCATAGACATATAAACATAGACGCCTCATAGGCTGTCAGAGGCATCCCACAGCACCACCATCTTGAACCGAGGCCATTATACATTATATTTTCTATTCTATTATACTTCTGGACTCTATTTAAAAAAAATTGACCGTATGAAACCATTTCTGGAACAAATTAATTTCGTAAAAAGAGGTACCACTGTATTTATCTCAACATTTATTTCAATATTTCTTTACATATTTCTGTATTTATTTACAGTATTTCCTCATTTTTTGTCCCTCATATGCAAGTTTTCACCCACAATACCGATGAAACCTTCTGCACCGACAAAAACACATGCACCAAAAGGCAGAGGGAGATTGTTTACAAGGTTTTACAGCCTTAAAACATATAGAATAAAGTGTGTGGTGAAGGGTTTTACAACTTTAAAGGGGTCATATCATGTCCATTTTCTGTCTGTCACATGCTTTGGGTTAAAATACCACACTGATTGAAACACTCTGTTTTAGTGCCTCACACTTTCATGCAAATGAGCAACAGCTGACTCCACCCCTTTCTTCCATCGGCTACTGAGATGAACAAGAGAAAGAGTTAGGAGAAGAAAAAGAAACTGGACCTGAAAAAGTTGAGGCACAGAAAAAGACACTTAGACACCAATGAAATAAAACCAGCTGGAGACAATCAAAGTGGACCGAGTGCTGAGTTTTACAGCCCCGGTGTCTTCAGGTCCTGGTCCGTTACCAGTCCTGGTGCTCATTCAGGTCTGGTTCATCTTGACGAGCCACAACACCCATGGACCAGCCTGTCAGATTGACTGTGGACCCAGACACACACTGGGATACGATAGAAAACAATGGTGGATTTGCAAGTCTGAGCAGAGGTCATGTGACCAGTAGGTGGGGTATTCAAATAAATCTATGCATGTGATGTACGTACTCGTACTCATTGTCTCCCACTTCATTCGGGTCAGGGTCGCGGGGGCAGCCGCCTCAGCAAAGTAGCCCAGACTTCCCTCACCCCAGGTACCTCAGCCAGCTCATCTAGGGGAATCCCGAGGCGTTCCCAGGCCAGCCAAGAGATATAATCCCTCCAGCGTGTCCTGGGTCGACCCCAAAGTCTCCTCCCAAATGGACATGCCCGGAACACCTCCCCAGGGAGGCGTCCAGGAGGCATCCTCACAAGGTGCCCGAGCCACCATGTGATGTATGAAGCATAGAAAATACAAACCTTAGCATTTCCACCCCCCTCCAACAAGCAAAGGATCAAGAAACATGAAAAGGAGAGTGCATGTTTTCGTTCATAATTTAAGAGTCTTCTCACACACAGACACATGCTTGCGTTGGAAAAACATCAAAAAGTCCATTTTGCATGATATGTCCTCTTTAAAGGTGTCATTCTGCTGAAAACCAGTTTTGGAATCTGATGGGTCACCTCGAGCTGAGTGATTTGTCACCTCCACTGGCTGAAAACAACAAGAGGAACGACGGACCCAGTGTTACGCTCAGTCTAGGGGTACTGAGACATTAACATGCAATGAGACTTCCCACCTTCCATGCCACTTAAACACCAGTTAAAAAAAAATCCAGAAATCAAATAAAGTGCAATTTAAACAATTTATTTAATCCAATAATATAACAAAATCAAAATGGGAATCCAAAGCAATAAAACAACAAACAAAAGAATCTTCAAGCCCTATATTTTCCTACCAAACAAGAAAGAAACCAAAATACAGAAAATCTTACCTATGCTTCTAGTTGAAAAAACAGGAGAAAACTTAACCAAAGAAAAGGTTCCCACCATCAGGTTTTTAAACACAGTTCAGACCACAATCACAGGCTGCTGGTGCAGTGCAGGATGGAAGAGAGAGAAGTCTGCTCCATGATGGGTGTGTCTTCTTTTTATGGCCTCCTGCCCTCTCTGAGGAACCAATCAGGGAAGATCACTGTGTCACCACACCTGCATCACATCTTCAATTGAGGACCTACTCTCAGAAACAGACATACATACATACATATCTACAACTAAACAGAATTACACAGACTTAACACCCAGAAAAAGCCGTCACTCACGTAGCATTAGCATTAGCATCTACAAGAGAAGACCGCGCCACAGTAGCTGCTGCACAAATTGGAAAAAATAGCAGATCAAACTGGTTCATGTGCTCTCTGTGGAAATAAAGCCTCATTTTTTCCCCTCTGCACATTTTCAGAACAAGCAACGGTACAAAACCTAGCTGGATGCTACTTGGGTAAAGGTAAACACAGACACAGTGAGAGGGGAGGGGGTAGTGTTCCTTGAGGCATTCTGACCCAATCAGAGACGCCTCATCACTGCGTCATGGACATGTATGAGGAAGTACCGGTAAACTGTTGTTCGACCTTAAGTCATTTTTCTACCGTGAAAAAACAGCTGGAAACAAAACAATCTGTTTTTTTTTTAAATAGAACCAACACACAATGTATTCAATAACAATGGAGAGCACAGTAATATTAATGGACTAACCATGGAATGACAGTTTTAAAACATATAGAATAAAGTGTGTAAAGTGTGTGGGGAGGGGTTTTACAGTGTTAAAACTTATAGAATGTAGTAATTAAGTCTCTATCTCCACTGGTTACCTTTGCGAAGGAAGTTATGTTTTACTGTGCGTTTGTCTGTCTGTCTGGTTGTTTGTTTGTCAGCAAGATAACTCAAAAAGTTACGGATGGATTTTGATGAAACTTTCAGAGATGATTGATAATGCATCGAGGAGGAAACCATTACATGTTGAGCGATAAAGGTCAAAGGTCAAGGTCACGGTGAAGGTCAACATCTACAACACATAAGTGACGATATCTCAGAATCCAGACAAGATAGTATTAGGTGTTTTTTTTGCATTCACTTCATCTTACCTTCGGACATCAGATGAGGTAACACTGACAGGCGAGATGACATCATGTTTTGACTTCATATGACATCAAGTGAATATTTGAAAAATGTATGACCTTTACTTTAAAGCAGGTTAGCGACATATTTAGTTAAATCCAACAATATCTTGTGTTTCATAATTAACATTAGATCTAACATGTGAAATTTGGTCATTGTGCGACGTCGCATAATGTCAGAGTGACATCATACGTGGTCGAATATTGAAATGGCCATATGTCAAAAATGGGACCAAGGATTTCTTGTAATTTTTTTTAACCCTCTAAGGGATTATTAATGACTAATAAAATAAATCATGAGAGAACATGGAACACTAGTTTACAAATAAGTTACGAACATCGAGATCCATACTTTGGCAGACTTGTGTTGTTTCGCAGAGGTCTGTGCTCTCTGAGTACTCTAGTTTTTTCTGTTGTAGTCCATTTTAGGTTTTATGTATTGATCCAGTGACCCCTGACCTCTTGGGTCAACAAGAAGTCACAATGTATACACACAAGAGATGCAGAATTGAAAGACCAATATTTTGGTGATCATTGGAAGTCGCTTAATTGGCCGCTGTGCGTGGAAGGCTCCAGTGGCTCTAGCCAATCACAGCCCTCGAGATAGATTTTTGTATTTTTCTCTGAGGAGAACTCGGCAATTGTACAGTTTAGGCAAGGTGAGTCATCTGTACCTTGAGACAGTTATTTAGTTGGGTAAAATGGGTATTTTTAAAAGCAAATGAGTTGTCAGATAGTCAACAAATTATGTGTGTACGGTTCATAGATGAACTCTGGCAACTGGTGAACATCAGCCAAATGATATGATTCAGATTTTGTTTTTCACGTTCAGAATTTATAAATTACAGGAGATTACCAGGAGAAATTACAAAACAGGAGGGGGGCGGGAGATGGGTCTGAAATATGGGAGAGTTTTGGGAAAAACGGAAGTGTTGGAAACTCAGCTGTAGATGGATGATGATTAAATGTAGGAAACTGGATTTCTCTACATTTAGAAAGTGTCAAAATCACTAAATACAGTTTACTAACATTTCCTTTTGTTAAAACTATTCCTGACATTCTTTCCGATCTGTATCCATTCAGTCATAACCAAAACATGATTAGAAAAGCAGGTAATTTGATCATTTTTAGATTAGATGACAAAGACAGACAGCTCAAATATGAAAGGACGACTTCAACTGTTTGGACCACAGGTGTCAAACATAAGGCCTGGGGGCCAAATCTAGCCCAACAACGGGTCCAATCTGGCCTGTAGAATGAATAATAATGGAGATATTAATGGTCAGTGTCATAAAAATGATCTTAGCTCAGGTTCTACATACAATTCAATTTAATTTTATTTATCAAGCCCCAAATCACAAGAACGTCATCTCACAGGGCTTTACAGGGTTGATTGGAGAAAACAATCAATCACAGAAATAGATGAAGTCCCAAGCCCCTCCCCCTATCCTTAGACCCTCCTACTTGGCAAGAAAAAACTCCAAAACACAGTGGTCACGTATAAACCTTGGGGAGGACCACACTCAAGGAAAGATCCACTCCCATAGACAGATGAACATTCATTTTTAGATGAAAGGAGTGGGGGGGGGGGGGGCAGGTCCATCCATCAGACAGGTGATGGTGGGGGAGGAGGACTGGGGTCACAGGTCAGCACAGGACACAGGTGACTCACTGCAGATCCTGTTGTCGTTGGCTCATTATGCAGATACTGCTGAGAGTTGACCCTCCCCCTAGAGGAGGGAGTGGGGATAGGGGACACTGGGTGAATAGTCATGAACAGGCTTGGTATGTAAGATAGGTTTAAACAACTACAAATACAGAGGAGAGAGAGAGAGACAGAGAGGTGATAGGACTCAGTGCCAGTACTTCCCCCAGCATTCTAGCTCCTAACTTGACCTCACTAGACCATAGGCTTTTTGAAATAGGAATGTTTTCAACCTAATTTTAAATGTAGAGACTGTGTCAGTATCTTTAATATTAAATGGAAGATGATTTCATAACAGTAACCATGGTAACTAAAGGCTCTAGCTCCTACTGTATTTAACAGACCCTGGGAACTTTCAGTAGATCTGCATTCTGAGAACGAAGGGTTCTATTGGGCTGGTACACTACCAAATCATCTTTAAGATAAGAGGGGCCCAAAGTAATCACAATTATGAAAGAAAAACTCATAATGAAATAAAAAAGTCTTAATTATGAGATAAAGTATTTTTAATAAAAGTCATGATAATGAAATCAAAAATTCTAATAATGAAAAAAAATATATGAGGAAAAAGTAAGATAAAAAGGTCACAATTATGAAATGAAAAGTCATAATAATGAAATAAAAAGCCCTAATTATGAAATAAAAAGTCAAAATATGAGATAGTCATAATAATGAAAAAAGTTCTAATTATGAGAGAAAAAGTTGAAAATGAGGCAAAAGTCACAATTATGAAATAAAAACAGTCAACATTTTGAAATGAAAAGTTACTATTGTGAAATAAGAAGTTCCAATTGTGAGATAAAAAGTAATAACATTGAACTAAAAACTAAACTAAAAAAGTAAAAAATAACATAGAAAATAAAAAAAAATAATAATAAAAAGTCACAATCCTGATGCAAAACGTCATAACAATTAAATAAAAAGTCCCAATTATGATATAAAAAGTAAAAATGAAAGAAAAGTCATAATAGTGATATAAAAAATCTTACTAGTGAAGAAAAAGGGCAAAAATATGAGACAAAAAAATCACATTTATGAACTAAAAAGTCACAATTGTGAAATAAAAAGTCATAATACTGATCTAAAAAGTCCTAATCGTGAGCTAAACAGTCCTCCTCGCGCTACCAGGGGAACTCGTACCTTGGCATAAACACCGGCTGTCTTAACAGGAGACTGTCGAAAATAGTGCCTCACGGTTTGAGCGGAGCGGAAGGACACTGCCGTTCTGTGGTCTGTGAATGCCTATGGATCCTGCGGAGAAACACAACTATGGATGGCGGCTGTGATGCGGTTCTGTGTTTCACCGTTTTTTCAAGCACAGAGAAAAGAGCCTGACGCTCGCGCGGGTGGAGACTGCTACACATTTAAATCCCCCGGGTCGGTTTTTTTTCACCCTGGTTTTCGGCGACGATAACTTTTCCTTTTGGCTTTTCTTTCTAACGTTGGATTCGTTTCGAGCGGGTTTTAATGTCATAAATGACAGGTCTGTAAGGGCGTCGTTGTTGTTGGGAAGTTTTTTCGCGGGGGGGTGGGGGGGTTGGTTTGTGACCAGCCCAGAGGAGCCATGGCAGTCGAGGCTCGGCCGGAGCTGGTCGGGAAGCGGTTCCTCTGTGTCAGCGGGGACGAGCCCCCTGAAATCGGCGACATTGCTCGGTGGCCGTGGAGGTCCGGGGTCATACGAGCCGTCAACCATCGGGACAACGACAACCTCGACCTGACGGTAAGGGAAAACGCTGACTGGCTCCTTCGCTGTGGACTGTTACATGCAAAGCGAATGGGAAAATCTGTGTGGTCGGTTGGTCGGTTGGTTGGTTGGTTGGTTGATTGGTTGGTTGGTTGGTCGGTGGCTACTGTTGTAGCCTGGTCACACGGACATTATTTTTGTGGTTTTCTCTTAGTTACTATTCGCATAAATGGACCCAATCACTTGTCCATATTCTTGTTTCATTTAAATAATTGTCTCTTATTTTAATCAGTTAAGAAGCCAACTTAATGGGAAACAGTCTGAAAGCATTGTGTTATGGATATGGAAAGACAACAAACAGCACTTATTTAATACTTAACACTGTCCATTATGGCCAAGACAAACCTCAGTGTGTTCCTATGGTATCTACAGACTGGTGGAGTGTGTAGGTTATGCTATACTGTCTGAGCTGAGCTGTGCAGGATAATGCAAGACCATCATGTTGAAATAAGCTATTGGACAATGAGGAACACCTGGAATTGGTTGGACTTGGATATTTGTGTTAGTGGAGAACAGCAGCATTTATGAGGCATGTGCAGGAATCTGAGTCCAGAGCAGCTAAATGCTTTAATCTGTTGTATTCTGCAAATCAGCTGACAGAGGTAAGGATGGCTTTTAGATGAGCCTTTACATTGAAATAATCCCTATTATACCTCATGGTTAGTCGTCTCAATAGTACCTTATTTTAAAGCATGACAATCCTAAACCTCAAGCCCCGCCTGGCTGATGTTTTCCCCCCTATTTGTATTTTTTTTTTTTTCAACCCCTTCGACTTGGATGGGGACGAAGGAATGCTGGGACTAGTAAAAACATAAAACTGCCTTGCTGCAGGCTGAACAATGGGCAGTTTGTCTTTATGTTAAATATTGTTTGCAATTTCAAGACAGCTCCGTGTTGTTACTTAAGCAGCTTTAATAATTACATTCTTGTTATTATTCAGCCAATAGATCGTCAATGAGGGGTGAAAAATCTTGGCAATGTGTAGGTCAGATTTTTTCCCCCCCTTTTCTCTTTCTCTCTCTTCCACAAAAACATGAATTTTCATATTGGGATAACGTGCCAAAACCAGCAAACAATGAAATATTTGCCCTGACAAGCCCTTGGCTGGCTACCACACAGTACTGTCTCAGTGTACAGTGTGTCTGTTCCCCGTTTTCTTTTGTTCACAGAATCCTTCTATCTGCCTATGTAGATGACTCGCCTAACCTCACAGCTATAATGATGTCATTTTTTGGTGTCTTTTCTGTGTATAAACATTGACAGTAAATCAGTCTATCCCACTGCAGATAATCTGGATATAATTTACTCCGACGGTATTTTTCCCCCCCTAAATACATATATTTATATATGTTTGCCTTGAAGTCAAAAGCAGACAGCACAGTTATCTAGTCTTTTCTTGTGTCACACTGCTCCTGGTGCATTATGTATAAAGAGTAGATTATTCACATTTGACAGTTTCAAAGATTTATTACTATTCTTATTCTTATTATTACACTTTAGATGACATCCTTTCGAAGGGATGTCTGAAGTGTAATTCTTTCCCATATATGCGATGGTGTTTGCTGGTCTGTGCCGCATGTTGCATTTTTGTACTGCACATCCTTCTACTTTCCTAATTCCCTCACAGAATCGGTTGTTGTCTGTCTGTGTGTGATGTGATTTAGGGAATGAGTAGTGTTCTGGTGTAAGTCCATCCATACAAAGGGACACAGTCTCATTAGCAAGGGGCTTAACTAGCCGGCTGAATACAGTGGAGAAGGATTGAAGATTAGATTAGAAGAAGTGTGTCAAGCCAAGCTGTCAGGCCTTTGTCAAGTGTCTGCAGTCAGGTAGGCCAGTAGTACGCATAAATGCTGGGTTGGCAACGGCTTATTGGGTCATAACTGTCAAGATAAATACTGCATCTGTTTAGTAGTAGTAGTAATTTATTTGTCCATTTAACAAAACATGATGCATACGTACCATTCAGATCTCCATACAGGCATGAGCGAAAAGGTGTACGCTGAAGCAACACCTTATTTATGCCTACGCTGTTTACAAGAAATGTGCATAAACAAAACAAGATGACAAAATGGCACCGTTTTAAATAAAATAATAAAAAATTACTTAATCTGAGAAAAATCTTGGATTCATACTAATAACTGGCTGGCTTTATTCTAATTTTTGATAATTATTGACTATCTTGATGTTAAACATCCTTTTAAATGTGTGGAGGAAGTGCATGTTTTTAAATATTTATCCTGATGATTCCATAAACATTACAATTCACTAAGTGTGGCTGTAAGTTGCATGTAAATACCAAGTATCAACACCTACAGCAATGGCAGCAAGTGACTTCCATCACACTGTTTAGTAGTATTTGAAGACTAGAGCATTTCATGTCATGCTAATGCATAATTAAAAAAAATGTAATCCGTGATATTCAACAATTTGGCCTTCACTGTGAGCCAGCTGGGGTTGTGGTCGGAGAGGTTGTCAGATTACTGTACAGATGTTACCTGATGGGAGAAAAAGACGGGTTATACATAAACAATTGGAAACATATCCTGAAGTGGGAAAAAAAACAACGGGTGAAAACGGAACAACAGACAAACATCAGAAAAAGTAGAGTCACTAATACTAATATATAATCTAAAACTGAAGACACATAAACCATGCATTGGTTTGTGGATTGAAGCAAACATGCATTTTTTTTTTACCTTAGATCAACAGAATAAATGTACATATTTGTTGGTGTTGTCTACTTGGGGAAATATGTTTTGATTATTATACTGAGGTTGGACAAAAATAAATGAATATGGGATCTGAAAGATTGTTACATCTGTCACATTAGTTTAATAATCATTAAAATGCGTACCTTGTCAACATCCAGGTTTAGTGTTTTTCTGTTTTTGTTTTTTTGTTTTCTCTGAAGGGGGCTGGTAAAGTTTTCCCACATTGGAGTAGATTAAAATGACAATGGGAACAATTATGTGTTAGTTAACTTCTAGTTCATATTACCATTATGACTAACACTATACTATACAGTTGCCCCCCAAAAAATGAAACCACCTCGTGTTTTCTTCAATTTTTTATGCATTTTAATGCCTGGTCCAACTAAAGGTCCATTTGTTTTGACAAATATAATGATGCCAACAAAAATAGCTCATAGTAGTTTCTATTTCACAACTGATATCTATCCATTTAACATGTTTTCTGGATAGTGACCCAAACGACTTGAGTTCGTCTATCAATATCTGTCATTGTATTGACAAAACGTGTTTGTGTGACTGATCGTTTATATCATATCAACTCTGTAAAGCCCCGTGAGACAACCTTGTTGTGATTTGTGTTTCTACAAATAGAATAGAATTGAAAAAAACACTGCTTTTATTCAGTCCATGTTTTCTTTTCTGTGTGTTTTAGTCACATGGTACACACAGGAGTTGGGACTGGATTGCATAACCATTGTTTTTGATGGTGTAATTTCTTTTTTTCTGTGACTGTGTTTTTCTTAATATTTAATACATTGCAGGGCTTATTTTTTTGATTAAAAAATCCTAGTGTCTTATTATTTTGGACTGTTATTGCATATCTGTGCACACAGGACCTAACATTTGTTCCATAATGGCCTTCCATTCATTCAGCAGCATTGACGGTGCATGTAAACTTGACAGTGGTGGGGAAACCCTGATTTGGACAGAAACTGGACTGATGACTGAAATATCCATAGTATGCATCGGTCGATATGTGTAAAACTCTAACCTCAGCGGACCGCCTTCTATATCGTCCTCGTTTTTACTGCCTTGTATTTAATCATATGTCATTGAATCCAAAATACAGTATTGATTCATGTCGGCTTAGTTCAGCAGAAATAATTACCCGGGACTCAGTTCCCCAGACTTTACATAATGACTGCACACATTGTGATCATACTCGCCATGTCAGAGCATTCCTGTCATACAGTCCTGCTCTGCTTGGCTAATAAGAACGACAGAAAACACGAGGCAGTGCAGTTGTAACTCTGTTGACAGACGACACATTCACCACTGCAGTGTTTAGGTGAAAGGGAGAGTTTATCACCCAGGTTATCGGCTGGAATACACACTTCAACTGCATTTGATTTGACGTTAGAAGGAAGACAATAGGTGGGTTTTCAACACCGTCAACAGGTCTGACTATTCTGTGAAAAATAAGATTTGGTTCAGAATCCTCATGGCATACGTTCGCCTTTAGATGTCAGCTATTATATGTAAAGCTCTTTTGGTTTGATTTGAAAAGGTGACAGAATATCTCCAACATTACCATTCATACATATGTGATCTACCGGACTCCTTTTCATGTGTCTGTTGTCTCTTGTTTGCCTTTTTTACATGCAGCCCAGGCTTTGAAATGAGAGTTTAAGTTCACTTTATTATGAAGTATGTTAATTTAAAGGCTCCTATTTGTGTTGTGTGCAGATAAATGTAGCATTACTTCCCAAAGTCTGGTTCAAATATATTACTGCTGAATAAATCTTAACGGACTCTCATATGATGTGCCTCTATTTGTGAAATATGGCTCCTGATATGATCTGTAGGCATCATCATTCAGCTTTTTCACGTGGTCTGGTGTTAAAAGAACAAGCGAAAAAAATTGGGAATATCAAAGAATTGCAATTTAAATCGAATCCGCACCCAAAACATCATAAAAGAATCAAATCGGCAGAAAAGCATATCGTCCCAACCCTAGAGATGATTAAAAAAGGACATTTTTAAAGGAGTGATTTAAATTCTGGGCTGCTGGAGGATACAAACATGTACCATTTGACCCAAATATGATCAAATTTATCCTTCTGTCGATTGTTCCATTTTGAATATTTGCCAGACGGTCTGTGCAATGATAATTGGACTTGACATTATTTGATTACTTTCTCATGAACATTATTTGCTGTAGTTTCAGATTAGTCCAGGCATGTTCAAATACTACTGAGCTAGTGCAGAACAAACGTGGACCGTAGCCTTTCTAAGCGCTGTTGTTATGGGATCTCCTTCTGCTCAGTATTAAGCATTATGGCTTACAACTACACTGCTCAATTGGATTATGTGGTAAAATATGAAACCAGGGTTTTCCCCCTCACATTATGAGGCTTAGGTGCAACACCCAGAGCCAAATTAATGGAGAAAACATCGAAACTTACTAATAACTGTTCTCAGATCTATTCATCGTCTCCAGTGGACAAAGTTTGGGCCTTTTTTTCATTTAACCAATTAGGTCATGGAAATGATCCAAAATGACATGAAATTACATATTTTGAGTGAAATATATAAAATGTGTTTGTGTAGGGATTCCAGTTCGTCTGTAGTCTAGGTTTGTCTGGGGTTTCATTAACGTAGATGTGCAGGTGTTTAAAAAATGACAAAATGAACCTGGTGCTGGTTCTGGATCAGAATTGGTTGGATGTGTGAGCCATTCAAGGACCAGTTTGTGTTTTTATGGACTACACTCTAGCCCAGTGGTTCTTTAATTGTGGTCCTGGAGTCCCCCTGTCCTGCATGTTTTAGATGTTTCTCTCTTCCAGCACACCTGACGGTCCTCATCAGGCGTCTGCAGAGCTGACTGATAGGGTCATCATTTGAATTAGATCTGTTGGGAGAGAGAAACACCTAAAACAGGAAAATGGGCCTCCAGGACCAGGGTCAAGAACCACTGCTCTAGACCTCTGGTTCTCAACCCTGGTCCTCGTAACCCAGGGTCCTGCATGTTTTAGATGTTTTCTTCTCTCAGCACACATGGTTCAATTAGTGATTGGGGTCAGAAGCCTGATAATGATATAATGGTTTCCAGGTGTGATGGAAGAGGGAAACAAAACACAGGTGTCAAACATGTGGCCCGGAGGCCAAAAGCGGCCCACCAAAAGGGTCCAATCTGGCCCATGGGATGAATGTGTGAAACGCAAATATTACTCTGAGGACATTAACAGTCAAGGAAGTTAAAATCAGTTTTGGTCAATTCAATCTAAAGTGGACGAGACTCATAAAATACTATCATAATAATCTAGAAATAATGGAAACCAACCTAAACATGTTCCTCTTTGTTTTAGTGTAAAAAAGTCATCTTTTACAAAAAATGGGAATAACTTGAAATATCTGTGGAATTTTACCAATAGAAACCAGCCAGTTAATAAATGTAGTGTATATTTGTTGACTTACTATGTTGTGATGCACATGTATAAATGATAAACTAAAGCATAATACTGTCAACATTAAACTTATTTTTCATAACAATTTACAGGTTGTTTATGTTATGTTCAAGTTCAGTTTGTAGGTGTGAAAACATTTTTATTGCAGGTTTTTTTCCCCCCACTCAAAATCACAGAAAACTTTGGCGTTGACATTATTTTATACATTTTTATCCTATTATTTATATCATTTTACTGGTGCGGCCCACTTTATATCATATCAGGCTGAATGTGGCCCCTGAACTACAATGAGTTTGACGTCCCTGGTCTAAAGCATGCAGGACACTGGGTCACTAGGACCAGAATGGAGAAGCACTGCTCTAGACCACAGGTGTCAAACGCCAGTCCTCGAAGGCCGGTCTCCTGCATATTTTCCATATTTCGCTCTTCCATCACTCGTGATTCAACTAATGATGAAGTCGTCATCCAGTTCCGCAGAAACATGTTAATGATGTAATGGGTTCCAGGTGTGGTGGAAGAGGGGAACCTCTAAAACGTGTAGGATACCAACCATTGAAGACTGGAGTTTGACACTAATGCTCTAGACCAACATCATCAGTATGTCCCTGTCTGTGTTGTTCTTCATATCTGGCATTCCTTTTTACTTAAGTTTGTATTATTAGGTTTTTTTTTTTATCAGTACAATATTTAAATACAGTTCAATTGTTTTTTTCCAATCAATGTTGTGGATAATGGTGTTTCCATGGTAACTACAGAGCCTCTGAACATCCAAATGGGTCATATCTGATGACCATGAAAACATGAATTGTATTTACACCAATTATTTGCATGTATTGATAGGATTAGTGGACTGATGGGTATTAAACAGTTTAGATTAGTAGATGGTGTGGTGGTCAGTGGTGGATGTTCTTTTCCTTGACCAGCGGAATGCTGCTTTGGAACTAAACGGGTTGTTTAGTTGTCAAGACATAACTGGTTCAGGGTTTGTTGTCGCATCCAAACTGGCTGTCGAAAAGAGAGTAATGTGTTGGAGTCATTTGGGACCAGAACTATTAGCATACACTCTCCAGCGTTAGGCGCCATAAATAAACCTGCGGTGACCCAGAGCTTCAGTGTGAAACAGAAAATCCATAGCGTAGAGCGACAAATAGATTGAGACATTGAGAGTAAGTGTTGTAGCTCAATGACAGACTGATGTAGTTGCTGCATAATAGCACTGCGCGTGACTTTTTGGCGGTACTTGAAAGACACTGATGTAGGCTGAACGAAAAAGCCAAAACTCAGCAGGAGAAAGCTCCACTGGCACATGAGTTACAAAACTGCCACACTCATCTGGATTCCCCCTGAATGGAAAGAGAAGGGCAGCCACATCATCGGCTATAGGCGCCTTTGTTTGCCTTCACAGTCGACCGTGTGATACGTATACAGTAGCAGCGCCGCTCGGGTTTGTTTGGAGGGCGGTGGCCTGAGGTTCATCTCTGTGTTGCCAATCAGCAGAAAAATTCTGGTGACCTGGGAAGAACCTTCCACATACACAGTCCACGCATAGCTGTTGCACTGCAGCAGTTCATCTCACGTTGAAGCATTTCTGTGCTGCGAGTGTTGGCTCGTGAACAGCAGTGTCGTTTAAAAGGACAAACTCAGACTAGAGACGCGAGGAAGAAAAACACGAGGAACACACTCTTCACCACAAGCAATGCCAAAGGATCCACAGCTTTAAAGCACTTTACAAATGGAAGGATTGGTCACAGTACTGGGAGGGGGCAGAGCTTATTGTTTGGACAGATAGATAGAAGTACTTTATTTATCCCAATTTGGGAAATGTAGTTGTTGCAGCAGTACAGGCATTAGCGGCTGTGCTTGTATAGTATCAGAACAAATGACATTATAAAATGTTATATATACCTACAAGAATTAAATAGAGAGGTATTTGGCTGTGTACAATATATCATATAATGTGGAAATAATAATAATATTATGGAAGTACAATAAGCATTAGTGATTATTGTACCAAATGAACCAGTGCAAAAATGATCTGTGCAACTTACACAGTTACATACAAGTTGAACAGTTAACTAAATGAGTACTGTTTACAATGAGACAATATAAGAGATTCAACTGTACAGATTGACTTAGTGTAAAAAATAGCCAGTTAAAATATTTTACTGCTGGCCCATTTCATCCTTGGTTCGATCTTATCTTTGTTGGTTTGTGCTTGTCGTCGTTCACCACGTTGGTCTGTATCACTTATTGTTGGTCTGTAATATTATTGGATTATACTGTAGAATAACTTCTGCAGACGATCATTTCGATAGTTACTATGTTGGCTATGTGTTACTTTAGCAATAAGGAAGCAACAGTTATGTTGTATAATGGGAGAAGGGGGTGGGATTTAATACGTTTTCTTCTTCCAACTCCTTTTTGAGCAGCATATATTGAACTTATTTTGTTTAGTGTACATAGAAATTGCTAGAACATCTTGATTATCTTTTATTTATTATGTCTCCTCTCCCATTAGTTGAATTCGAAGTACAGTGAGATATATTTTCACGCAAAATATAAAAGGAGAGAGAGAACAGCAAGAACAATTAGCAAAAAATGAGATATGCTCAGAGGGATGGCCATCTCTGAGGTATAACAAACTTGCTTCTCATTATCGTTCATCAGCAGCAGCGGTTGTTGTCTAGACTGAAAATATGTTCAAACTTGGAGCCCATTACCTAAAATGTTCAGTTGTTGCTTGAACGGGAAAGGGCGGCACAAGGCAAGCACCAGGAAGAGGGTCGGCTCATGTGCATTTAAAGGGCCAGTGCTCCAAATAACGTGTCTCATGTTGAAGATGGGCCTGTGCACTTGAATTAATGAAGAATTCAGTCCCAGGCAGAGCATTTTCAGTTAATGTAGACCACAGAGAAATGTTTGAAAGTGAACAGTTCCATTTAAAAAAAGCAAAAAAATCACTCCTTTAAGATGTGTTAGCTCAGGAATGGCTTGACAGAAGTTTGACGCAAATATTAACCAATACTTACGGATGAAGGCATTAGATATTGGTGGCTAACGGACACCTAACAAATTGCATTATATTGGGGAAAACTTGCAATAAATTATATTACAGTAGGTCCTCATTTATAGTTTAATTTATTAGGCATCTATTAATAAATATTTCAGGAACCACATGAGCAGATAATGTAAGAAAAGTGGACCGATATTTGGACTATTTGGACGGATGGATGATGACAGTTGTGTTACCCCTCCCCTGCTCTGCAAAGACGAGCACAAAGTCCAGTTGCTGTGTCTCTTGACACACTTTGGCGCCAGTTTCTACACGGTAAAGATATGATTCAGCTCTGCAAATAGACATAACGGCTGTCAACCTCCTATTTTTATAGCTCTTTATAATGGCTAAAAAAGATGACAGTGTGAGCACTAATTCGAAATGACCCTGAGGAAATGGGAGAAAAAAAATTATTGGATGTGAGCTTTGACTTTTGTTGTTTGGCGTAAGTCTCATAGAACAACAGGCAACGATAGGATTGGATGACTGCAGCCAATCGCCAGGTGGTGAATGGCTGTCAAACTCCTGGCATGTGCACCACATCTATCTTTGACTGTTTGCTTCATGTGAGGAACAGCACTGTAGTCTGGATTGGTTTTGCTTTGAATGGTCTTACCATATTATATCCCTGCATGTCTGATGACCAATAAATTGTATCTTGACTGTTACTGCAGAACACTCACAAGGCTGCGAAGACAAAACCAAAAAATTACCAAAGCCAAAACTCTTTATTATATAGAAGAAGATACAGACCACTGGAAAAATTACATTAAATTAAGCTCATGAGCTCAATTAAGTTCTGAGGAAAAGTCAGAATTCATACATTTTCCCCTGAGAATTCTGACTTTAATCTCAAAACAACAATAATATTAAACATGTTTTAAACAGAATTTTGAGAAAGAAATCAGAATTTTGAGTAATTCTAAAATATAATGTCATGGGTTTAATTTTTTACCCCCAGCAAAACTAATCCTCCTCTGAAGTATTAAGTGATTTCAAGTGTTCTAGATTAACATATCTAAAGATTACAAGACTGGTGTTCTTTTATTGAATTTTGTACTTTTCCTGCTTCTGAGTAGGACATTTCAAATTCTGCACAGCTTTCAGCCCTGTCCATGTTCTAAAACATCCCCATCCTTGTTTTGTTTCACAGTCTGTCAGGGTGTATATGGGAATGATGAGAGCCTTTTTCGGTTTAATAATATCTGGCATTTGTGATCAGAAATGTTCCAGGTGCAGCTCAGAGCAAACTGGCAGCCTGGAAACTGAAACGCTACTGACTCTGATTGGTCGATAGATGATGGGTGGAGCTTTAACCGAAACCCTAAATGACAATATAAACATTATTCAGGGGCTGACGCTGAACTTTTCAAAGCAAATATTCTGTCTGTGATATCAGTATTTGAAATGAAGAGGTCTGGTGATGGGGACATTTTAGGATTAACTGGGAACAAAACTCCTACATAGTACAGCTTTAACGTTAGTCATGTCTGTTTCATTGGAAAGAAATGACTGAATTTATGCCACTACATACGATGTGGGTCCAGTTGTATAGTTGAGTTTGCACTTAGAGAAACACTCTGAAATCTAAGTACAGAGGTACCTCTACTTACGAAAGACCCAGCTAATGAGTAATCCAAGTAACGAGTTTTCATCTGAATGCTAAAGAAAATTCAATTTACATAACGAAACCGAAACTCCGAGACATAAATATGTACATTACTGTACGTAACTACGCACAAATACGTTGCATATGTACTGTACATAGCATCCCATTGGCTATGAGGGAGCTATTCATGATGCTTTTCGTGACCCATTGACCCTCATTCATTACAGTGTTACTGTTTGGTGAGTTTTTCCCAGTTTGTTACAGTATGTATCCATTATTCATCATGAACCCAAATAAAGTGATTCCCAGTGCGAATGAAAAGAAGAAGTGAGCTGCGTTATCAATAGAAGTGAAACAGCAGATGATAAAAAATATGAAAGTGGCATGTGGTTGAGTGATATCACAAAGGAATATGGCCGAAACCAATATATTGCATCGGTGCAGTATTGAATTAATAGTGCGCATTAAAAGCAGCGAAAAAGAGTCCATCACTGAACGACCAGATGGAGAGACTGTTACTCATTTGGATAAAGGAGAAGGACATTTAAGGAGATACAGTGACTGAGACGATTGTTTCAGAAAAACATCCACCATATTCAGTGATGTGATGATGGAAGGTGGGGGTGAGGGTTCTTCAAAACACCAAGCACCCCTGGACTTTAAAGCATAGCGTGGGTGGTCAACAAACAATGTTGAAGTTGAAAGTGGCAGTTAAAACAACCACAGTGATATGTAAATGAATCGCATGTCTCGTTAATTTTAATGGTTTAATACATTTTCTTTTACCTTTAACACACATTTCATACAAAAGTGGGACATTTTTATAAATTTTGAAGGGGTTGAGAGGTAGCATTTGGGGCCTTGGAACGAATCAGGCCTTTTACGTGTAAAATGCAACTGTATTTACGAAAAATTCACGGTACAATATCACTTCTGGAACAAATAAATGTCATAAGTAGAGGTACCACTGTATTGGGTTGATCCATGCAGTATCCATAAAGCATGCAGGCCAAGGTCAAAGGGCATCTTATGACCTGCTCAGACTGTTGGTATTGTACAGCACATATCATTGCATCTGTCGAGAACAGTTTGGTTTATTTATCTTTGTGTGTTTGTCCTCAGCCTCATCATTGATCGACTCCGTTTATTTTGTTCCCCATTGTTCACATTGGAGTGTTGTTGTGTGTACAGTACACCGACTCCTCAGGTGCTGAATGCTTTTTCATTTATGTATTTATTTTTAGTCTCGGCCCTCAAACAGTAGTTCAAATAAAATCAGCATGTGCAGTGTTGTCCTGGTGGTGTGTGTTTGTCCGGCTGCTCCGAGCACATGGAGCTGCAGTGTGTTCTCTGTGATGCCTGGGTTCTGTGGTGTTTGGGCAGCGCAGTAACTGGATACATACAGTGTTAGTGGTTTGTTTTCTGGTGCCTAAGGAAACAAAATGTAATCCGAATCCAGGATGGGCTGGCGCGCTGAATGTACCCCACCCCCATGTACCGCTCACACCCGCGCACGCACACACACACACACACACACACACACACACACACACACACACACACACACACACACACACACACTACATCACAGTCCTACATATGGCTGTCATAAAGTCTCCTATAGGCTCACAGGCTTCCCAGATAACTCTGGGAATACATGTGAACAGCTGCAGTGGTTTCCTGCTGGACTGTGCTATACCTGAACACCATACTGGGCTCCTCCGTCTGTTCTCACTGTACCGTACTGCAGTGGAACCATTAGCCTATCTTTAGAAACATGTTCTTAAAAGTCAATTGTGGTTATCTAAACAAACTGATGAAGGATTAGATGATAAAGACTGAACAAACCCATGAGTCATGACTGTGTGGCTGCATGTGTGTTTAGAACATGGCTGTATGGGTGATGAAAAAGAATAAGACTCATGGCCTGTTGCATCACAGCCCTTTAATTTTGTCCCTTAAGACTGGTAGTGAAGTTCACACTAAATAACTGGTTTAATAAGTACTTGGAGAACACAGTCCTCCACCAAGGCAGGTTACCCCCCCCCCCCCCCCCCCCAAAATCACCTTCAAAATGTAATCATTGGTTCCTTGTGCCAGGATCTATATTTCCTGGAAGCCTCACCCAAATATGTCCATAGGTTTTTGAGTTATCTTGCTAAAGGGACAGACAAACCTTTGTGAAAACTGAATATCCACTATTTGTTGGCACAGGTAATGAGGCTTACGTTTATTCCACCATCTTGCATAATACAAAAGATCCAATCAATGAAGATGATTCTTAAGTTAACCAATGGAATTATGTTGAGACTGAACAGTGTGTTAATGTGTATATGTATATATATATATATATATATATATATATATATATTAGGGCTGGGCGATTTTCTCTTTTAAAAAAATCTTCGATTTTTTTCCCAAAAAACTCGATTCACGATACGATTTTTTTCCCATGTGGGCTAAATGAAATGAAAACACTAGAAACGTGGTTTCTTTCGTCTTCTTTTTTTAATTAAATAACATGTAAAACAAAAATACTTCTACAAATAACTGTAAATAATAAATCAGTTGTGCAAAAGGTGCAACTGCAACCTGAGACTTTGCCTACATGAACTGTAATAAGTCTAGACATATCCACCACTGTTACTGGAAAAACAGTGCAAAAAAAAATTGTGCAAAAGATAAATTTTTTTGGAAAAAAGAAAGCTTAAAATATTTTAACAACTAAAACAATACCCATTAATACTCATATTGCAAAAAAAAAACATTGCAAAAAACGTAGTAGTGCAAAAGTAAGATAAAAAGAAAACTAGTAACATTTTTACTTTGTAAGAACAAAATAAAACAAAACCTAATTATCAATCAAGCTACTTCAATAAACCTGAACATGTTACCAATATTTTGGATATATGATGTTATTGCATCTGTTATCACTCCCCATCGTGCTCTTTGTTTATCATAAGGTGCAGAGTCCTCGGGTACCCGTGGGTGACCCGTGGGTGAACCGCAGATTTTCACGAAACGGCTGAAAAATGTTGTGCTGTGTCGGATATGGGTTCGGTTTGGGTCGGACGTGGGTGATCGCGGGTCTAATTTGCGGTTCATAGGCTAAAAGGTTAACAACATTTTTATTTGGCTCTGCCTTGGCTATGTCACTGTTCAGTGTATTCGTGGCAATAAATGTTTGTATTTAAGTTTGGCTATCTGACATTTTCTTTCGGGTTCGGATCGGATATCGAGTTCATTTATAGCGGGTCGGTTCGGATGCGGATTTTTTTTTTTCGTCGGAAAACCGGTCGGATACCAGTTTAAACATGACGGGTACGGGCGGTTGCGGTATGTCAAAATCAGAACTGTGCAGGACTCTGATAAGGTGTGCCGCCAGAAAGGCTTTCAGTCAGTGTTTATTGAATATTTTGAAGAAGTACTGGCAGCGTTAGTCTCTGCTTTTCTCCATTGGATGCTTTCGCTTCAGATGTAAACAGATTGGTCGTACCGCTACCGTCAACAACAACAGTCTGAAGACACAGCTTACAACCAGGCAGTAGCTGGGCTTCGTCAGACCCTAAAAACCCAAACCGATTCCACACAACTGAACCTTTAGAACCCTTTTTAGGAGTCAGCACGTGTGTGTGTGTGGGGGGCGAATCGGATTGCACGATTTTCCTAAAATATGAATCGATTTTGCCATAAAACTCGATTTTAAATCTAAATCGATTTTTTGCCCAGCTCTAATATATATATATATATATATATATATATATATATATATATATATATATATATATATATATATATATATATATATATATATATATATATATATATATATATATATATATATATATATATATATATATATATATTTGCCGACAGCCAAATCCAATCAGTTTTATTCTATCAATCAATACATCAAGTCATTCCTGCTTGTATGCCTTGAAAATGAATTGCGCATCTTTAAATGTATATTTGTCATTCCATAATTCAACCTCAATGACAGAAATGCATCTTCTTTTTATACATTTAATGGCTTTTTGTACCGTAAACGGACAAACACATGGCTCATAACTGTGCTGCTCTGTGTGTATTTAGAAATTGTCTGCATGGGTGATTAAAACAAGACTCATGGCCTGTTGCACCAGATACACATAAATTGTCCCATAAAAGTGGTAGTGAAGTTGACACTAAATGACTAATTTAATAATATTAAGGTTGAGTTTTAGTGAGTCATCTTCCATAATACAAAACATACAACCAATGAGGCTGGTTTTAAGTCGACTGACTGAATTCTTTTGAGACTAAAGAGGCTCAGGCAGAATCTAAATGCTTATATATGCCTTAAGTACTGTTCAGACTGGATTAGTTTACCAGGGGGTGTGGAGTAATGTTGGTTTATCACATGATCTCTGTAAAATAAATTTCCAATTCGCACGGGTCAAGAAATCTCCGTAATATTTATCTGACATGGCAGGAGTAACGTGTGTGTGTTTACACTCTGACGTTACATCTTCATTGCTGTACATGTCTTATTAGGACCTTAACACTCCGAATGTGGAGGATGTTGATGGAGCATCAGCTGAAGAATAGAGAAGTCGTGACTAGCTCATATGTGAAATATTGACCTACTCCAAATACTGTCCATATTCAGGACTGAAACAGTATTAATAATAGTTAAAACAAGCAGAAGTTTCCTGCTTCTTCCACCTGTTTTCCATCTCTTTTCTTTTTCCTAGTCATTGGCCGGCATCTTTGTTCGATGGGAAGAAAATTGCGATTGGACGCACAACAGAAGGCTTCCTCAAATACCTCCGTGCTTGAAAATTGCAGTACACAGGATGTGAGGAAATATTCCATAGTCTTTACTGAGGGTTGCATTCACACGGGGATAATATTAGCGAGGGTCATTTCTGAGGAGTGTTTCACAGAGGGTAAAATTCACTGTAAATTTATGTTATATTCACTGACATGGTGCATTTGGACAGGACCCCATGTCATCCTATTAACATAAAACTGTTTGTGTAGTACTTATATATGCCTCACCTTCATTCAAATCCAATCTGTTTTATTCTACCAATCAGTACTGGAAATAAATAATTTCTGCTTGTACCCCTTGAAAATATCTTTGCAAAATTTTTTTGAAAACCATTAGTGAATTAAACCACTTTAAATGTGTCATTCCACAATTAAACTCCTATAACAGAAATGCATCTTTTTTTAAATTTGTAAAAAAAATTATACATTTAATAGGCCTTTTTGCACTTTAAATGTACAAACACCTTCTTTCCTATAAAGGGAAAAAACGTTTTGAACAGAATCTGGGATAATGTTTTTTATTTTTATTTTATTCATTTTTTGCTCATAGGGTCATCTTAACTAATATTACAGCAGGAGATTACATTGTTACTTCATGTAGGCAATCGGGAAAAATATTTATTCTTCTTTTTGCTGTTTTTTTTCTACAGACCAAACCTAATACTTGAAACTTAATTATTTATATGATCAACGTAAGATTGAATTTTTAGATGGAATTTTCATTGTCAAATTTGAGCAATGGTGTAAAACTTTTTTCTATAAGTGGTATATATATATATATATATATATATATATATATATATATATATATATATATATATATATATATATATATATATATATATATATATATATATATATATATATATATATATATATTTTAAGATCACACTTCCCTAAAATAGAGAGATTTGGCAAAAAAATGATGTGTGCAAATGGACTTTTTGACTTTGATGTTGACTTTTGTTTGACTCTTAAGTGTAATTTCCAGTGTTGCTAGGCCTGTATCACATTGTGATACTGCACTGACTTTAGATTTAAGTGCATGAACATGTTGGTGATCCAAAACAGTTGCATAATTTTCTCTTCTTCACTCTCTACCTTTCACCTGTTTTGAAACAATGCACCACGTCAGCTCTTAATTTACTGAGCTCTTTCCGTCTGCTGAGGGCTAGATGGCAGATTTAAGTTGTAACTTGCAGTTATGTTGGAAGTGTTTCAGCTTTTGCAACTGTGGAAAATATTAGTGCTTGTCTTATCTTGTGTCCTAAGTCTGAAATTACAGAATAAGCCACAGATGAGCTTCAGCGCAGCAGATGCAACACAGCGGAGTGAAATTGTAACAAATTGTCAAATGATCAGGAGATTACAAGTGTGACAGAAAGAGATAACAGCTGATCATCTTTATGACCAGCTCAGACTTAGCCATAGTGATGCCAGACAAAACCAAAGCACTTTATAAAGCCTTAAAGGGGACATATCCTGGCCATTTTCCACAGTCAGGTACCTGTCCGTCACATGCTTTGGTCAAAACACCACCTTGATGCAGATACAGCAGCAGCTTCAACTTGGAGAAACTGAACTTTTCAAATCGCTCTCTTTCAGTAACTCCTTCTTTAATGCAAATGAGCCACAGCTGAATCCACCCCTCTCTTCTGCAGGGTGTGTTGACGCGAGAACAGCGACTGGGTCATTCCATGTCACTTCACCCAATGGGTTTAACCTTACCCCCTCAGACTTGGTCAGATGTTCAACTTGACTTCAGATTTGAATGTTAAAAAAAACATATATAGATGTTAAAATTACCTGTAAAAAAAAAAGCTATTAAAATGTGTTTAAAATTTTATTTAAGTACATATAGAGATGAGAGAATGTTTAAAAATATATGTTTAAGAAATAATAAATTATAAAAAAATAAATAAATAGAGATAAACATGAAGGGAGGGTGGGCACAGCTACTTCTAGGTTCTTTTCGGGGAGGCTCACTATCCCACACTTTGAAAATCCCTGGCGTAGACTAATGAGCAGCTCCTTAACCTCACATGTCACTACTACTGCTCACACTTATCGACTTCAATACAGTGTTTCGCTGAGCAAAGGAAACTTGTGACTACAAACAGTCCCTTCAGTCTGAGTTTTTTCCTGAACCCAGAGCTGTCCTGTGTATTTTTGAACACTGCTTTCAGGGAACACTGGGCCGTCCCTTTCTAACTAGACTGTTTCACCAAAGAATGTGAGGGAAGCTATTTTGGTTTTAGCCCGTAATGAGGAGTTTGAGCTTGTTCAGTTTGGAACATCTCCTGAATGGATCGAGAAAATGTGGCTCATGTGTCCATCTAGTTAGGCTCAGTCATTTTCCTTTTCAGTGGAAGAACACATAACTTAACACATAACACATAACTTAATAATGATTTTAAGAAAACAAATGGAATTGGGATTTTTCTGGCAGATATCGCAATTTTGATTTAAGTCCCAATTTTCTTGAAATCAGTCCTTTCAGTGGTTCAGCAACATTTGGAAATGTCACAGAAATGTGCAGAACAACATTCAAACAATAAGTACTAAATCATGGCAGTGTATGCTGACGGGCGAAAGAAAAAGAAAAAAGACAAAGGAAAAATGCGAAAAAGAAAAAAATAGGTGGGAAAAAAGGCAAAAAAAGAGGAGAAAATAGGAAGGGACAGAAACCAGGAAGAAAAAAAGGAAAAGGGGGGAAAAACGGAAATGAAAAAAAATGGAAAAAACAAAATGGAGAAAGGAGAAAAGTGTAAAAAGAAAAAAGGTGGGAATATAAAAACAAAAAGGGACTGAAGAAACAGGGGAAAAACAAAAGATGGAAAAGGGGTGTGTGTGTGAATGTTTGGTCATATTTATTACTTTAACTTTTCCAAATACTAATCTATATCACTAGTAAAATACAGCAGTTGATGGAAAAGTTATGAGTGCTGCAAAAAAACCCACTGACTTGACAATTCTAAAACCGTATTGTCTGAAATGGCCATTTACAACGTTCAGTCCAAAAGCATAAATGGCTCATCCCCATCGCCTACTCCAGTGGCGCTTGTACGTTTTGCAGCTCGATCACTTTAGTGCTGAAGCACAGAGGGACATGTCGTTGTTTTGGGTTTTCTATTACCAGTGTCTCATGATTGCTTATTAAAAATAGTCCAGAGGAGACGTCAGATGTCAGTCTGTCCACCGGCAGTTTTCCCTTTTCAGAGAACGCCGTCTCACCTGTTTGAACGATGACACTGTCTGCTGGTCTGGGCGACATGTTGACTCTGTAATTTAATTCACTTCATCATGTCATCACATAATTCATTACTTGAACGTTGTTGCTTCGTGTCACCAAAGTACGACAAGGAGATGAATGACAATAGGCTTGATTACTGTGGGTTTTTCCTTCTGGACTTGTCTTTTTTTTTTCTTTAATTTGAAGAATAATCCAACACATACAGTCACACAAATACAATACACCCTTCTTTGTATCTACATATGCATATAAACTTGTACATATATAAACATTTATTGATGCATAACAAACAAACAAACTGTAAAAGCACCCTGGAGCAGTGTTCCCCAAACCTGGTCCTCGAGGCACACTATCCTGCATGTTTTAGATGCTTCTCTCTCCAACCACACCTGATTGAAATGATCAGTCTTATCATCCAGCTCTGCAGGAGAATAATAATGACCGTCAGGTGTGTTCAAAGATGGATACATCTAACACATGCAGGATAGTGTGCATCGAGGACCAGGGTTGGGAAGCACTGCCTTAGAATATTTAAAAAAATAATAATAATAAAATGAATGTGAACGTATGAAGGAAGGAAGAAAACTCTTGGTATTTTAGTTATCTGTGAAGGTGGTATATTTTATGTTTAGTAACTCGCAGAACTGCCATGGACGTGTGATTGTGATCACAATCAAATTTCATTGGTAATATGGCCTATTTTTAATGGTGGAGATCAGTGAAATTTCCCTTCAAAATGATTGTACTTGGTTTACATGCATTTCAAATGGTCTCTTTTGCTATACTTCCACTGGTACCGCTTTGGCTCGACTCGGTAATTCCGTCCTTTATCCATTACAGAATAGTACTGAATTTAAGGTACCTGGTCGTCATAGCGATAGCGCTGACTTTACAGTACCTGGTCGTCATAGCGATAGCGCTGACTTTACAGTACCTGGTTGTCATAGTAGCACATACTTCTGTGTCGTCTGTTCAGGGAATTGTTGATAAATTTGACTCATTTCATGTTGTCTCATTTGAATTTTCATGTCAGCCAACTAAGACTGAATTTCCTGGGCTGAGCACAGAGCAGTACCATGGTTTGTCATATGGATTAACATAGCAATACATTTCCTGTCTACTTCTGCGTCTGTGTTTTGTAAACCAGCAGGTCACAAAAGGAACTGTGTGACCACTTGGTGTCTGCAGGGTATATACGTCATCATTTAGCATCACTGGGAACCTTAGGTGGAGGTGGTATCCAAAATCAGTGTAACCATGGCATTTTTTGCAGAGCATTGCATTAACATAGGGTTCTGATCATCAATTCTTCATTCGACCTGTGCTAGCAATATTAATACTACAAATCCTTAAGTCAGAGTTCCACGCATTGAGCTTCTGAACTCTAATGTAGAATGAGTCTTATTTATAGATGGCTTTTATTGTCATCATATCACAATGGACAATGATATTTGAGTGTCTCTTTCCAGTCAGTAAAACATAAAAACAATAATTACTAAAATAAACAAGCATTAACCTATATATGTAATGTGTGAATAAAACCGTATATTTAAAAAAATTATGCATATATATATATATATATATATATATATATATATATATATATATATATATATATATATATATATATATATATATATATATATATATATATATATATATATATAATTATAAATAAAGAGATTCCACAGCATCCTGGACCAAGTAAAATTAAAATATAGATGCTTTAAAGCAGGGGGTGTCCAAGCCTGGTCCTGGAGAGCTACTATCCTGCATGTTTTAGATGTTTCCCTCCTCCAGCACTGCTGCCAGTCATTATCAGGCTTGTCTGGTGTGATCATTTGAATCAGGTGTGTGTGGGACGAGAGATGCATCTAAAGCAGAGGTCTTCAATCCTGGTCCTCAGGGCCCACTGTGCTGCATGTTTTAGATGCAGCCCTGCTCCAGCATACCTGATTCAAATGATCAGCTTGTTATCAAGCTCTGCTTAAGCCTGATAATGACCCACTACTTTGAATCAGGTGTGTTTGAGCAGGGTTGTCTCTAAAAAATGCAGGACAGTGGGCCCTGAGGACCAGGGTTGAAGACATGTGATCTAAACCATGCAGGATAGTAGCTCTCCAGGACCAGGATTGGATACCCCTGTTTTAAGCTTAAGCTAAATGTATAAATAATGTATACAAAATGCTATTAGGATACATTAACCTGCAGCTTCATCAACACAATGTCTAAATACTGTAACAGTGTTGGCCAAAATATGTGTTGTCAAATGCATTGACACAATTCATCACGCATCCTCAACCTCCAGAATCCACAGAGAACTGAAGATCAACCTATTGTTGGGTTGTAATTACCTTACATGTTTAAACAGGTGAGAATACTGTCATTGTGATGGTGCATTTTTATTCTCCCTCCTTCTTATGATCTTTTTGGCATTTGACCAGTTCCTATTGGAAAGAGTTTACTGGATCTGATTAGAAATTCATTCATGTTCTGTTCCTTTTGCGGAAGTTCAAGATATACACTGCTGATAGAAACTTGTAATGGTATCTAGTGAATAAATGTTTGGTATCGAAGTTATTTTTCAAAATCATTAAAATTCCAAAATTCATATTGCTGAGGGAACTGGGCTTATAATAATTTCCTAGTTATCTTAAAAATGTCGTATACAGCGGTACCTCCATTTACGAAATTAATTTGTTCCAGAAGTGGTTTTCGTAATGTGATTTTTCTTTTTTCTTCTTGTAAGTAGAGTCACATTTTACATGTAAAAGGTCTGATTCGTTCCAAGGCTCCCAATCCTCCCCCCTAAACCCTTTTAAAAATTCTAGAAGTGTACACATTTTGTATCACATATGTGTTAGTTATTAAACCATTAAAATGAACAAGACATGCAAATCATGTACATACCATTGTTGTTGTTTTAATTGTCATCACTGCTTTTTGCCTGTTTGGGTCCACTTTGACCTTCGGCAGTGTTTGTTGATGGACCGTGAATCAGTTTCTTTGGGCCCATGATGAATAACGAATAATAACGTTGCAATGAGCACACCCGAAAAACTCACGAAACAACAGTAAAGGTGCTTCCACACTGACTGGTAAAAACAAAAAGCAAATAGGATGCTATGTACAAGTTTACAGTATGTACGTATTTACGTTCTGTATGTGTAGTACTGTATTTATGCTTTGGGGGTTTAGTTTTGTAACTTGAATTTTCTTTGGTATTCACAAATGAACATTTTACATAAAGGCATTTCGTAACTTGGATTATTCGTTAGTTGGGTCTTTTGTAAATTGAGGTATTACTGTATTATAATGTCATATTTATGGCATTTCCTCGATGGCACTTTCATTTAATTTCTTCCTTGAGTTCACATCCAACACAATAGTTTTACACTGCAGTACACACATTACAAAAACACACACACAAACTAAACCATCCCAAATAACAATTAAAAACAAACATTAATCGCAATGGCAAAAGAAAAACATCCATGTCATACAAGACCTAGTTGAATTAACGGTATCTTCCAAAAAAAGGAGTTTTTAGCATCCTTTCCAAATGTTTAGACATATTTTACAGTTGTATATCAATATTATATCAATCAGACATTACCAGATATGAAGCATTGTTTTTCCCTTAAATAGTCTTTCAATAAATCTTTAAGTCTACATCTTGGATGATGGGTCCCAGCAGAGTGTTCCGTATCACCATGGCTCTGTAAGAGAACTGTAATTTTCATTTTATTTATTTTCACCTTAAGTTTTGTAAATCTCCCTTCTGTAGCCTTGTTATATGGGTCCTCTATCAAACTGACTCAGCTGTCTGACAACAAGAACATTGAACCATGTCATTCAAAACAAGTTTTAGTGTGATTGGAGATGCAGAGCAATAAGAGACTGAAGTTTTAACCCTTTCACCTCGGTACCAACCTTATTGAGCTAAAACCTGAGGTCTTGTTTTAAAGCAATGTACAGTGGCATGTGAACCCTCTGACATATTGTAGTTTTCTGCATGAATTGGTCATAAAATATATATCATAAATACACAATGTGCTTAAAACCACTCAATTATAGCATTTCATATGTTTATGGAGGGTTGTTATTAAACAGTCACAGTGCTGCCCTTGAATTTATTAAGTGGTTGGACCTCCTTTGGCAGAAATCATCTTTAACAAGCATTTGGTTTTGCTGCTGCTCACACCTGCATGGTGTCCAGGGACATTCAGGACCATTATTCTCCACAAAACAGCATCAGTTCAGCCGTATTCTGAGGATGTCTGCTGTGAACGCTTCTCTGGAGGTTGTTCCACACCATCTCTGCTGGATTCAGGTCTGGACTCTGACCGGTTCATTGCTGAAAGGCCCTTTTTCTTTTGCTGAAGCCTGTTCAATTGTGATAGCCTGGCAAACCTGACGATGATATGAACACATAGTCTAGAGACGATCCATAGACATAGACCGTTTTAACATACTATAGACTCGGCTAATTAACGTTAACACACCTGCACAAGTAGAGGAAAAATACCCAACCGGATCCATCTACATGCTCCTTATCCGACCATAGACTGTATAAAAGTTAATACTTCTTCTGCAATCTACACTGTCGCACAACTCTGTCTTCATTGTACCAAGCTTGCCCTTCAGTCTCGTACACAGATGGAACATTGTGATTTGAGTGGTTAACTGAACAGGTCCTGTCTGATGCTCCTTGGAGTGAGGCTAGACCAACTATTCAGGCAAAAAAAATCAAAAAATAAAATTGGCACTAGAGGTGAGCTAGTTAACGAGGCTACAATTGTGACGTACTGGTCTGGAAAAAATTAAGAGACCAATGCAAAATTTAACCCCCCCCTTTTGTTTTTTTTTTAAATTTAAACCATTTATAGGTACGTGTTGTCAGAGCAGTTTTCAATAATTGTAGGATTGCAGTTACCTTTACAGTATTAATACCTATTACCTATACCTTTTACCTATTGTAAGAAGGTAGTCATGGCTACAAGATTGTTCATATTTGTTGTTAAATAAAACGTGAATCAGGTGTTTATTCAGTCGAATGTGGGTTTGTGTTGGAATTGAAGAGACACAGGAATGGAATGGAGACATGATGATATCACAGGAAATTGCAACGGTCACTTATTATTATTAGTATTTTTTTTTTACCAGAGTTATATATTAGACTGAAGGACAGAGATGTTCACCTGTTCCAGTTGTTCCTTCAGGTGTTTTTGTGTTGCTCTGTTTTTTTTCCCTAGAGTTTAAAGTTTATTGTGTGTTGTGTCCTTAATGCCGTGACGACTCTTGGTAGATTAGTCACAGCATTAAATCCTCTCCATTATAAACAGTTAGTGTTACTGTGGGCTGGTGAATCCTTACAGACTTTGGGATTCCACTGAAACCTTTTTCCAGTCACATACAAACCAACAGTTCATCATTGAAGGTCACCTACAGTCACAGAAAAAAAAACGTATTGAATCCAAATTCATCTGAAACACCGGTTCTTCAATCCAGTTCTATCTCCTGTGTGGATCATGTGACTAAAACAGACAGAGAAGAAAATATGGAATGAATCAAAGCACCGTTTTTTTCAATACAATGACATAGATATTTATGGAAGAACTGAAGTGATTTAGGTTTTTATCTAGAAAAAATGTTAAATGGATAGATGTGAACTCTGAAATGAAACTAGTATGAGAGGTCTTTGTTGATACGGTCATATCTCAACCTACGAATCACCTAGCCAACGAATAATCCAAATTGCGAAAAAGTTTAAAGTCAAATTTGCGTCTCTGAATATGAAAGAAAATTCAATTTACGAAATTAAACCGAAACCCCTGAGATGTAAATACACGACTGTACATAAATACGCACTGTACGTAGCACTTTATTGGCTATGAGGGAGCTACCCATGATGCTTTTGGTGAGCCTTTGACCCTCATTCAACACAGAGTTCTAACATGTAAAGGACAGAGTTACTGCTGTTTTGTGTGTTTTCCCACTGTTCTTATTGAAACTTTATTACAGTATGTATTCGTTATTCATCATGAGCCCAAAGAAAGTAATTCCTGGTGCGAATGAAAAGAAGAAGCGGTCTGCATTATCAATAGAACTGAAACAGGAGATGATAAAGGAGGAGGCAGTCATTCCGGCACGAATAAAAGACATGCTGGCCAAATTCCATGAACTTTCCAAATTCGTGGGAAAAAACATCCCGAAAAGTGGCAATTACAAGAAGCATAATAATACGGAAATTATTTGCATGTCTTGTTCATTTTAATGCTTGAATCTTTAGTCATTGAAGACACATTTCCTCTCTGAGACCAATACATTCTATCTAAAATCTAAATTTTCTTTTACTTTTCACACTTATTTCATCCAAAATGTTGGTGTTGTATTTGGGGCCTTGGAACGAATCGGGCCTTTTACATGTAAAATGCGACTCTATTTACGAAACATTCACGTTACGAAACCACTTCTGGAACTAATGAATTTTGTAAGTTGAGGTACCACTGTATTGTTATATTTGTCCAACCGAATGGACCATTTGTTGGACCAGGCATTAAAATGAACAACAAACTGAAGAAAACAGTTTTGTTGATGGTATGTTCTGCGAATCACGTTTCACACGAGCAGATGCTTCTTGTAAACAGCAACATCAATGATGAATGAGTGAATATCCATGGCTGTAAAGTCATTTTATTTTAATTCCTGACTCCAGTTATCATTAGCCCGAGGGTTTACTTACTTTTTCCAGTCGCACGGTGTTGACAAATAGGATAATTAATGATTAGTTTGAGCACATTTAATTTGTCTATACTGCTGACTTGGCTGTCGAACGGATCACATTTTGTGGCTAAAAATCCAAAGGGTTCCCATACCTTTTGTTGCCACTGTAAGAGTGTAGATTTTATCCTGTTATAAAAGTGTCTGAGTCCTGTGGGTTCATTTGTCACGTCCTGTTCCAGCCCTCTATGACCTATTCTCTCATTTCCTGTATGCTACTGATCTCTCCTCCATGTCCCACCCTGAGCTTTTACATTGATTGTTCTTTAACTGGATTATGTGAATTACCACATGTATGGACGCATAGCACACGCACGCACACACACACTCTTCCAGCACGGACAGGATTCACTGTACATTTTGTTCTTTACGTTGATGAATGATAGTTTAGTGATCTCAGGTTTGTCTGGGTCACAGCTCATTTGTTGTACAAGTACGTACTCGGAACCTTCATTATGTGGGGTACTGTTTTAGCCTGGCCAGCCATCCGTCTTTCTGAATGAGAAATCCGTCTGGAATCGCGGGGCTTGAATCCAAATATGAAGGCGTTCCAAACAGCCGCAGAGTAAACCAATCACAAATGAGACAAACGTGACACTATTGTCAGAGAAACTTAACCCATAAAGACCCAGTGTGACTTGGTTGGCATTTCCCAGATTAATTTTCCTCACCATTTAACTTTTCTCAAGTGATTTATTGCCATTTATTGTAACATTACCCTCTGTATTTTATGCTTTCTCTGTGAAAAATGTGTATCTTCAAATTTGTTTATGTAGTGAATAAGTAGGTGTCCATAAAGGCTTAGATTAAAGTTGAAGGTTATTATATCAGAAACAGAGAAAATTTAAGAAAAGGTGAGTTTTTCCAGCAAAGCTATCATTAATTGAAAATAAACAAAGTGACTCTATCTACTGTCATTGATCCAGCTCCATGGGTTTTACTGGTGAATCAGTTTTGCAAAGATGACAATGTTTCCATGGTAACTATGGAGCCTTGAAACATCCAAATGGGTCATATCTGATGACCATGAAAAGATGAAAAGCTGTGTTTTACGCCAATTATTCAACTGTATTGATAGGATTATTAGATCACTGGGTATGAAACCATTTAGATCAGTAGATGGTCTTGGTCGACAGTGGTTCTGGTTTAAAATGCAGGGTGTGATCTGGAATCCAACCTTATTTTTTAATCAGGTAAACAACCAACCGCAGTTGGAAAGACATTTGTGGACTTGGAACTGACTTTGTCTTGCAGTAAAAAGACGCTGGTGCATATGACGCATTAGGAAACACCCACCCTCCCCAGACTTGTGATTGGTTTATTGGTTTGGTGTAGAATAGATGGTGCATATTTTGTAGTGATTGGTCCAATTCCAGACACTTTCCTCAGCTTTGAATAAAACTGGATTGCTGGCCAGGCTAGTACGGTTTGGCATGACTTTTAAATGATTGCATTACGTGCTAATGAATACTACCGAAAACCTATTTCTCTTTAAATGTTTTATGCAATGCCTGTGACCCAAATAAAGTGTGTGGGTCACTGCCCAAATCCAAAGACCGGGTGACACTAGTGATAGAGCATGATGCCACCAACCTACAACTGTCTGTAGTTTGTCTTATTATGTTGTGCACTGTCTTGCTATCCTTTTTGCTTAGTTCATTTACTACTCTAGAAAACGTCCTTTAAGAAGTCAAATCTATAGCTCTTTCATTAGCTTGGTGTATGGAGATGAATTTGCGATGGCGATTTATGAAAATGTCTGAAAACAGACGGGGTAACAGAGATCCCAGAGGTTTTCTAGTGGCTCAGAATTGGCTCACTGCTGTTCTGTTCTTAAATCTCACACAGTGGCATATTCAGCTTGCTGTTTTGCTGTTACTGCATGATTCACTGGCTGGTTTTTCTGATATTACAGAGGGAATGAAAAACAGAGAGCAAAGGAGAGAGGGAGAGAGCGAGCGGGCGAGAGCAATGTGTCAGAGATGAAATGAACGAGTGAGTGAATGCTATTTGAAAAATGAAGAGAAGGAGAGAGAAAGTGAGCGCTGTGTACTCTCATTAGTCATTTGGTTTTCCAGCCAGGCTCTTTGGCAGAGCGAGAGAAGCAGAGGAGGAGGGAAAGAGAACGAGAGAGAGAGAGAGAGAGAGAGAGAGAGAGGGGGGAAAATGGGAATGTGAGAGAGACGGAGAGAGGGGTTTCTTTCTCCTCTGTCTGGCCTCTCTCCCATAGCAACAGCGGCTTAGCCACGTGAACGCCAGTTCCTTTGAGTTCACCCACTGCACAGAACTTAACTCCTTCAGTACCGGACGACAGCACAATACAGTAGAAGAGAGCCCGCCAATGCCAGACACATTCAGACAGAAGACTTTTACAAAAGAACTGCCATGAATCTGATGTCAGGAGCTCATCTGGCCTTAATGCTTTCACAACTACTTTAACTGGGCCATGTTAAAGTGGACCTACAGGAAAGAACACAGAACACAGCATAGAAATGAGGGTTTACGTTGCAATTTTTAATGCCATTAATCACAAGGTTCCTATGGGTTAATTTCGATTGATCACAGTTAAATACCATTAGTTATTAATAAGAAGAAATGACTTTATTTTTCATGAGCAAACAGACTGAAGAAAGAAGGGAATATACATTTACTTAATGGGTTTGTTTTGAGCGAGGCAGCGCATTAGCCGACGTGCTAGCAGAACCCCAGACTGACGTAGACTTTGAGTCAATGTCGTATTTTTAAGCCGAAAAGAAAACTCCGTCCTGCAGAGTGTGTCTAATAGTTTTTTTGCCAGTTGACCGTTCCATCTTGTTAGTTTTTTTTCTGTACTCATGTCGTGCTGTTTAACATTTCCCATCTTTCCATCTGGGCATTTGTGTATGTACAACACTAACTACTACGACAAACTGCCTGAAATGTCATTATGATTCACTGTGCTGCAGATAATGAGTTGAATGCCTTAAAATTTTAAATGAGATTAATCATGATGGATTAATCAGTTTTAATTTATTAGTTTTGACAGACCTAATAGAAATGCAAAGAGGTTTTGTTTTGTTTGTGTTCAACTGCTTTGTACAGAAATACTTGTGGATTCAGCATCATGTTTGTGTCCCAGATATGTGTGTGTGTGTGTGTGTGTGTGTGTGTGTGTGTGTGTGTGTGTGTGCTGTGGTGTCGTCTGTCTTGTTGGCTTCATGCCCAGTGTCCAGTGTGGATACAGACCACCAGCTCCAGCTGTTTTGCTGATGACCTGATGTTTGTCCCATAGCGACTGCCTGATGTCAAGTCAATAGTGTATTGTTTTTCAGGGGAATGTTGGAATTCAATTCAGACATTTTTACAACAAAATCAATAGTTAGAAAAAACAAATTGCAAAAAAAATTTTTTTTTTTTACACTTTTGTTTTTATTGTTTCTTTTTGAGGAACATGAAACAGATGTGGACAAACAAAAAATGACTTCAGACCTCAAAGGAAAAAGGACACCATGTATGCCCGTGTCTCTAGGTGTCAAATATGTGGCCCGGGTGCCAGAAGCGGTCCACCAAAGGGTCCAATCTGGCCCATGGGATGAAATTGTGAAATGCAGATATTACACTGAGCCTATTAACAGTCAAGGAAGTTAGTCATTTTAGGCCAATTCAATCTAGACTAGTAAAAGACTATCATAATAACCTAGAAATGAGGGGAACCAACCTAAAACAAAACCTTTTTTTGTTTTAGTGTAAAGTACAAAAAAGACTAGCGTTTTACAAAAAAATGGGAATGACCTGAAATGTATGTGAAATTTTCTGCAAATGCATAAATGATAAACTAAAGCATAATATTGTCAACATTGCACTTATTTTTCTGAAGATTTTACAAGTTGTTCATTTTCGTTCATCTTATGTCAAGTACAGTTTGTAGATGTGAACATTTTTATTGTGGAATTTAGCTTTTTTTTTCCCACTCAAAAACACAAAACTGGTGTTGACATTATTTTGTACATTTTTATCCTATTATTTATATTATTTTACATCATATTAGGCTGAATGTGGAGGCTGAACTAAAATGAGTTTGTCCTGATCCTGTCGTCGTATAAACAGATAATTTCTCACACTTTTCTCAACTTTGTTAGAAAAAAATTAAGTGATTTATTAATGACATGAAAATTTTACCCCCGATTTGTAAAGAAGGCGTTCGTTATTAACTACACCTAATTTGTGTTTGTTTGAAAATGCATATTTTCACAACATGTCCACAGTGCAGCAATATTTTAGGATCAATAAAAGTGAGACTCTTGGGAAAGGCTGCAGACTGTTTTAGTTCTGAGCTGTTATGTGAATGTGGAGAAGCACACATACAGGCTTCTGGAAATAGAGATTTTAGAATACAAGTGTCTATTTTGGTCTTGTAATTTATACATAATTCTCTTCTGACTTGCCAGGCCCAGATACTGAATTAAACATTTTTTTTGTCCTTGTTTCAGATAGCGGCTGCTTTGTACATTTATTCATTTTTTAACCATGTTCCTACTTATGCCAGTGATACTTTAGTGGTAGTTTCTGAATAGTTTTTTTTTTTTTTTTTTTAAATATTTGGCATTCCTGAAATGATTTGTCGTTCTTTGCTATTTTATGTTTTTTCCAGTATTTCATATACATATCACGTAAACATTAAATCACTGCTCAGTTTAAAGTTGAAGGTTATTAAACCAAATGGGAAAAGTGAAGAAAACATGACTCTGTAATAGGGCTGGGCGATTTTCTCTTTTAAAAAAATCTCAGATTTTTTCCCAAAAAACTCGATTCACGATTCACGATACGATTTTTTTCCACGTGGGCTAAATGAAAATGAAAACACTAGAAACGTGGTTTCTTTCGTCTTCTTTTTTAATTAAATAACATGTAAAACAAAAATACTTCTACAAATAACTGTAAATAATAAATCAGTTGTGCCAAAGGTGCAACTGCAACCTGAGACTTTGCCTACATGAACTGTAGTAAGTCCAGACATATCCACCACTGTTACAGGAAAAACAGTGCAAAAAAATAGTGCAAAAGATACATTTTGTTGGAAAAAAGAAAGCTTAAAATATTTTAACAACTAAAACAATATACATTAATACTCATATTATATGAAAAACATTGCAAAAAACGTAGTAGTGCAAAAGTAAGATAAAAAGAAAACTAGTAACATTTTTACTTTGTAAGGACAAAATAAAACAAAACCTAATTATCAATCAAGCTACTTCAATAAACCTGAACATGTTACCAATATTTTGGATATATGATGTTATTGCGTCTGTTATCACTCCCCATCGTGTTCTTTGTTTATCATAAGGTGCAGAGTCCTGCATGGGTTCGGGTACCCGTGGGTGAACCGCAAAGTTTCATGAAACGGGTTCGGTTCGGTTCATTTATAGCGGGTCGTTCGGGTGCAGATTTTTTTTTCGTCGGAAAACGGGTCGGATACGAGTTTAAACATGACGGGTACGGGCGGTTGCGGTATGTCAAAATCAGAACCGTGCAGGACTCTGATAAGGTGTGCCGCGAGAAAAGCTTTCAGTCAGTGTTTGTTGAACATTTGAAGAAGTGCTGGCAGCGCTAGTCTGTGCCTTTTCTAAGAGTTCTGGCCCCCCCCCCCCCCCCCACCACCACCACCACCATTGGATGCTTTCGCTTCAGATGTGCAACTACGGAAAGCAGCCTGGTTCATGGTTTTCTTTTTGCGAGGAAAAAAAGTTCATGTGGAGGGGAATCGGATTGCACGATTTTCCTAAAATATGAATCGATTTTGTCATAAAACTCGATTTTAAATCTAAATCGATTTTTTGCCCAGCTCTACTCTGTAATATATATTTCATAATTCAATGTAAAACAAGTCTATACGACTGCTGTTTTTTATTGGTGAATTAGTGTTGTAGAAAACGACTGTTTCCATGGTAACAACGGAGCCTCTGAACTTCCAAATGGGTCATGTCTGATGATCATGAAAAGATGAATAACTGTATTTTACACCAATTATTTACATGGATTTGATGGGATTAGTGGATCGACAGGGATTAAACGGTTTAGATCAGTAGATGGTTTTGGTCTCTGGTGGACATTTGGGTCTTTAAGGGTTAATGAACAGATATTTCTGATGTCCAGCCCTGTTATCCGTGGTCTTTATGCGATGTTTGAAGTTTCAGGGTGTTTCTAAAAGGTCCCTAAATTCTCCTAAAATCCTAAATGTGATTGTGTGGATGAAGCCTAACGTAGAATAGAATCCTGTCATATGAAGTGAAATCATTGGACTGTTGTGTGCTCAAATGAGTCAGTGGAATGATTGTTGAGTGGAGCCAGTGTGGGATAAAATGGGTTTCTGTGGGTTTCCTGACTTGACTGCTCAGCTTCACTCTGTCAGTGAAAAACAAACAGAAATGAAATCTCTTGGCTGACACAAAGGAAGTTAAAGGCAGTTCACCAGCTTTACTCCAAACACTGTGAGCAACTGAGGCGACTAAACATTTAACATAAATATTTGGCTGATGGGGTCCACAAAACTCCTGAGCTCTTGGAAGGTTGCATTTAGTCTCATACCCATGTCTAAAAGGTCCAAAAGTAATCTCATTATTGACCCAAATTGACACAAATACAGATACTTGGGGAACAGAGGCTGTGGTCAAAGTCGAATATCGATTCATTCTTTCTCTGTTTTGTGGAAAAAGTTCAGGCTGTGAAATGTACCCGAAGTATAGAAGTCAAAAGCAGACTTTGGAAGGACATTTCTAGTGTTCGTGAAATGAACACGAAAAGTTGTTAAAAGATCGACACCTTGATTCACTCATGTACATGATCTAATTTCTAAACACAGACTATTCTTAAAGTTTTACTTTGGTATTTTCCACATTAAGTCCTGTTTTTAGGTCGTCTGGCACGACTTGGAGCCTTAGTGATTTCTAATCATCGGTAAAACAAACTCCTTGACATGGGTTTTCATTTGACAGAAAAAAAAAAGTATCAGCTCTAAATATCTGCTAAGAAATATCAGTGGCCTGTATTGGTCATTTGCTAAGGTTCATGAGGAAAAAACAAAACAAAACTGCTATTGTACCCCCCCCCCCCCCAGTAGTAAAGTAGTTGATGAAACTAAGCACTGCAAAAAAAAGAACACCATTGGTTTGGCGATCCTAAAATGTTGTCTGAAATTATGATTTTCAGTCCAAAACAATGGATCATTCATCCCTACTTTGTAGTGTTAGAAACAGACCCCCCCCCCCCCCAAAAAAAAAGTTGCAGACAGCCGCACTGACACGAGTTCCACAGGAAACACTTCATAAGTGACCAGACTGCTGGTAGTGATATGAAAGACACCCGTCAAAGGGAAAAGAACTCATTTTCTTTGACAGCAGTACAATAAAGATTTTATGGAAAAAAAGGCCAGTGAATAGTGATTTCAATTCCAAGCAAAAAACCCACGGTGATTCACATTTTTGCCAGAACGGTGCTGCCCTATTTCCAAATTCAAATCCAAAATAATAGTCCAGTGAGTGTCAGTGCAGTGTCAGCAGCAGAATGAGGGCTTTTCTTCATCAGTATATGTGGGTTAACTGTTTAATGTGTGACCACTGGTCATCCTTTGAAACACCACTGGTCATCCTTTGAAACACCACTGGTCATCCTTTGAAACACCACTGGTCATCCTTTGAAACACCACTGGTCATCCTTTGAAACACCACTGGTCATCCTTTGAAACACCACTGGTCATCCTTTCATACCCCACTGTGTGTTTAGGTTTCCATCAGTGTGATGTTGGAAAAGTCCGTCAAAAACACACCACACTGTAAAGATGAAATACAAACCACATGGAATGGAAAAGGAAAAACATTTGCAGAATGACACACATTGAAGTAAAGTAGTGATACCTGAAAACTCTACCAGACTATTTTGGATTTCATCTGGGTTTTTTTCCCTCTGTTCATTGTTTCTTTTGTTCAACAGAACTCAAATGGCCTAACTCCTTCCAGATGTCTCCTCTCCTCTCCTCTCCTCTCCTCTCCTCTCCTCTCCTCTCCTCTCCTCTCCTCTCCTCTCCTCTCCTCTCCTCTCCTCTCCTCTCCTCTCCTCTCCTCTCCTCTCCTCTCCTCTCCTCTCCTCTCCTCTCCTCTCCTCTCCTCTCCTCTCCTCTCCTCTCCTCTCCTCTCCGTCTCTCCTCCTACTTTCCTCGTCTCTCCTCCTCTCCTCCTCCTCTCCTCTCCTCATCTCTCCTCTTCGTTTCTCTTCCTCCTCTCCTCGTCTCTCGTCTCTCGTCTCTCCGTCTCTCCTCCTACTTTCCTCGTCTCTCCTCCTCTCCTCATCTCTCCTCTTCGTTTCTCTTCCTCCTCTCCTCGTCTCTCGTCTCTCCGTCTCTCCTCCTACTTTCCTCGTCTCTCCTCTCCTCTCCTCTCCTCTCCTCTCCTCTCCTCTCCTCTCCTCTCCTCTCCTCTCCTCTCCTCTCCTCTCCTCTCCTCTCCTCTCCTCATCTCTCCTCATCTCTCCTCTCCTCTCCTCTCCTCTCCTCTCAGTTTGTAGTGCTATTGCTTCAGTGTGGTGTGTGACTACACCGGGTATTTGACGTGTCTCAGCTGGAATGTGAACCGCAATTAAACAAGTTAACTCTTGTTACCTGAGTGAGTAAAGGTTCAGTTGTTCTTCCTCTGTTCATCCTTCTACCACCAGGAAAAACCTGTGTTTTTAACAACACTTACTCATTAGTTCCATGAGCATCGCACTTAGATTATTCATCTTCTTAATACATATTATTAATCAGTCTGTAAAATATCCATCCCATACACTACCGCTCAAAAGTTTTAGAACATTCAGATTTTTTCTTCTTCTAGAATTTCATTGAAACCCTTAAAAAAAACCCAAAAACCTTGAGGAAAAACCCTTCAGGCTGAACTGTGTGTCTACTGGTCGTCCAGCTGATGCAGTAGCACCAGGGTTTGTTGAAGTAGTGCTAAAGAACTTAGCATACAACTCTGTAAACTACTGTAGTTCCCATTTGGGGGTTTCTTCTGGTCACGTAGTATAGTAGCCTAGCTGCGCTATCCCTATTCATCACATGTTTAGGTCAAGGAACACTTGATGGTCAGGGGAGGGGGGTTAAAAAGTTGTCTTTCAAATCCCTCTGTATGCAATAGGACGGTACCTACAACCAATCAGCGGAATCTTTAGGATGACTGGGGGGTTCATGGAGGAGTCAGGAGAAAGTTACGAATAACAAAACAAAATGGTGGATTATGGAGTTTCATGACTGTTGTCACTTCTGTATAAAGAATTTAAAGATGGCTGACGTTTTCTCACATTCTTCACTCATCTTTGATAAAAGTAAATCACCACCCAGTTGGCAGCCATCTATCATTGTTGTTCTTCTTCTATGGTTGTTTCCGGTTATTTCTCTCTGAATCATTGCAGCATCACTTTGTTATGCCCGCCCTCTGACTCTATACTTGATGATTCATCAGTCAAATGTTACATTGAGCATAACTAGACTACTAGCCTAATAGTATAGGGGTGCAAGGAAATACTGGTTTTGCAATATGTCATAATTCTGTATCAATATTAAAACATACTTTATCAATATTTTTAGGTATACAAGTATGGTAGAGGTTCCTTATTTGGGTTTGGTTAGATTTTATTTACTGTTATTTAATGCAGTTTTGACAGAGCTTTTGTTTGGTTTGTTAAACAGTTGCAGCCATCTGTAGTTGAATTCAGCCAAATCCAGTCGATATAATTTATGTGAAACAGTGGGATGTTACTATTGTCATAGCTGGTTAGTTATGGTTATAGTTAGTTATGGTTGGTGTGGTATGGTGGTTCATTCCAACATACAAACGATATCAACAAAAACTAAAGAAATTAATAAATAAAATAAGTAAATAAATGATGTATGTATGTATGTATATATATTCTTACTAATAGCAAAGCAATATATAAATCACATGAGCAGCTACACATAATGTCATGTGTCGGTCATTGTCGTGTGTTGGAACAGTCCCTCAGATGGTCACAAAGCCGTCCAGCTGTCAAGTTGGACTGTCCATCACAGACAAACAAGCTGCACACATGGGTCCTTCTAATGTTTAATGCAGAGCAAAGAGAACAAACTAAAACTCGGCACGACACACCTTCAAAGAACTGCCTGCTGGGAGTGTCCCTGAGCTCCCACAGCCCTCAACAACCCCCCACCCCCCCACCCCACACACACACACACACACACACACACACACACACACACACACATACACATACACACACACACATGTTTGTAGTGAGGTGTGGCTGCAGCCGTGGAGTCCTGCAGTGTAATGAGGCTTGTGAATGAAGAGAGTAGCAGTGTTGTGGCTTTATTTACACGCTGTGCCGTCTAATAGCGGGGGCCTCTGTGCTCTGGATTATATACAATATACGCCAAGAAAAAAGACCCCATCGCAACTGAATCCCCTAAAACCGAGACTGGCTTTTTTTGGGGCATCCTTAACATCTAGGAGGGAATTTCCCAGCAGCCACCAGCACATGTTTAGATGTACTTTACTCCTCAGCTTGAGCTCATGTAGACGGACAGGCTGTTTCTGTTTGAACAATCAGGTTTGTCAGTAAACGCCAAGGCTCCTCTGTGCCCTGGAAATGTTCCTGTCAGATATCCAAAACCTCAGCTGAAGCACAGCGCATGCATGTTAATTTGCAGAGTATAGGCACCGAAGCAAACGGCATTTATTTGGAGTGTGGTGATTGAAGCCCATACACACTGAAACGCTGTTTGGCTGCGTGTGTGTGTGTGTGTGTGTGTGTGAAGTCCAGCGTCTCTGTTGACATTACTGCAGTACATTGCTGTTACATTTGAATTGAAATCCTCCTTGGTCTTTAGGAGTATGACAGTGGAATGTGTGTTTAAAACTGCACAAGCTGAGCTCATACTTCATCTCAACATCATTATTATTATTATTATTAGTCAATCAAATCCAAACTTTGATTCTACTCATATGGTCTTCAGTATTCTAGTAATTTCAACTGCTCAAATTCTAAATTGGGGGCCAAATGTGGGATGAAGAGCAAAATAACTTAATAAATTACTCCATATTTTCTTCCTAGTTTTTTTCTTTACGCATAAATGATGACAACTTGAAATTTTTGTCAGTTTAGCTCCAAAAATTGCTATTAAATTATGAAAATATTTACATTTACAAACTATCCTGGCACGATACAATGTGAACAACCTGAAATGTCTGAAGAAAATTGGACACAATTTGAACCATTTTCTGCTTTTGTTACTAAGAGTTTAGTGTCTTTATGGAACTGATCCATAATAAAACACGTGGACTAATGATTAATTGAGGCAGAATATTGTTAAAATTGCCCTTAATTTCCTCATGAAATGTACTTTTTTTTTTGCATTTGGATAATTTATTAAAGTTTTTTTCATAAATTATTGGGGCTTTTTTTTGTTTGCACTAAAACAATGAGTCATTATGTTTTCATTTTGCCAGTCCAGCCCATTGGAGATCAAATCAGGCTGAATGTGGCCCGTGAAGAAAATGAGTTTGAGACCCCTGTTGAAAATGTTACCTTTTATCCCATCCTATGTTTCCCAGATGTCTTAAAGAATGATTCCCTTGTTAACTAACCACTTGAATATTCTGCAGTGCCTTCCCTCCTCTTTTTGTGGCATCTGTATTCAGCCATCCAGTCGTAGACATTTTACCAGTTTTGCCTGTATTTAAGAAGAATTATAGAACTTGCAGATGTTGTATGAGGTAGTGAAGAGTGGGAAGGCAGCACACACACACACACACACATGCCACAAAGGTCAATAAATAAAATGTGTTGTTTCTGCAGGGCTGCACAGGCCGGCATGCAAGCCTTTTGCACAGCCTTGAAAAAGGCCAGCTTGGCCTGAGATGTAACATGAGATTGTTCCCTGAGAATCTAGGGCAAGGTTCCTCCTGCACACATGTCCGTCTGTGTGTGCACGTCTTTGGATGAAGTGTGCACTTTACACGTGTGTGTGTGTGTGTGTGTGTATGTTGGCTGCAGTTTTGTAAGTGTGACTCCATACATTTACTATGTAGTGTGTGTGTGTGTGTGTGTGTGTGTGTGTGTGTGTGTGTGTGTGTGTGATAACCTTGTCTGCATGTGTGCATAATCATACTTTCTTTGTGAATGCTGGCTTTTTGAGCGCCACAGATGAAGGCAGGGAGGGGTTTTCTCCTGTTGGCTCCATTGATTGGTTCCATACAGACTGAAACTTGACCTTCACAGCAGATGTCTGTAAAGCTGCCAGACACATGCACGCTTGCATGTGTACACACACCCAGACGCACAGCACAGAGTACACAACCCAAGCTTTGTTATGCTGCTCTTGCTTACAGGAATTCTGTTTCCTTGGTGTTTCTCAAGATGTCTTTACACACTGTCAGCGTGCAGGTGTGTGAGACTGAGGGAAGTAGAAGACGCAGAAGGGCTTCTATTACGTCCAACATGGTTCCACATAGGGCTGAACGATCAGAGTGTTGATTTCAGACAGCATGATTTTGGGATTGTCAAAGCTGTGTTTTTTTTGCAGTGCCCTGGTTTTGTTTTGTCAATTACTGTACACATGTATGCTGCCTCCCTACTATCCTACCAAGCTAACCAATCAGAAGCAGCATGCTGCACGATAACGGGTCATGTGTTCTTGAATCCAATCAGTGTAAAATCTGGTCATCAATTTCAGAATGAAAGCAGCAGAAGTCAGGGGGTTTGAACCTAAGTTAAGGCACAGATGGTTCTTTTAGTTCTTCAGTTGTTATAATTGCAGTTGCTCAAACACTCAATGTAGCCTTTTGTAGGCTATAGCATGTTTTTGTTAATAAATTCAACTACATTTGAAATCAATTGTTGACTTTAGTTTTCACTCTTGCTGTAGAGTTATTGTATTTCTTATTTGAATGGTATTACATACGTTTCTGTGACGGTTGCAAATGTTGTGGAACCACCGAAACTTGATTTGAAGTAAGAAAAAGTCAGAAAAATCACAATTTAATATTTTCTTAAAGGTCCTTCAGCCCTTGTTTGACTTTTGAAAGTAGACATGTTTCCGTCGAGCAGCTTGCATAGTTCACTAATGGCTTGTGTTAAGTTCAAACTGTAAAATAAAATATTGTCTTCTCCTCTTTAGTGACACTGTTTGACTGTTTGTTATTTCAGCAGGTCACATATAATCCTAGTGGTTCCATCAGATAAACTTCCATTTCTTGCATGAGGCCAGGTCACTGTTCAGTCAGTCATTCATGGTCACAGATGTGTTTCCTCCTTTATGGGCTGTTTCTGCAGTGGCGTATTATTCGATTACCTGGGCTGTGGTGGCCTGGTCCATGACCCTGTGCAGCAGACACCAGTCTAGGGTGACACATAGTGGGTCAGCGCTGGGTTGTGTCACTAGGACAATGGTGGAGTGCAAGCAGGGTTCCCATGGGGTCTAAAAAAGTCTTAAAAAGTCTAAAATTCAGAAACTTAAAATGTCTTAAACACCCATATTTTCATCCCAGGTCTAAAATTTAATTGACTTTTTTTGTGTCCATTCTGAGAGAAGTATCTGTAGAAGAAAAAAAGTGCCTGTTGCTGTTTGTACTGTCAGCATATTGAAGAATATAATAGAAAAGATGTATTTAAATGGAGTATTTTTATCTCATTTTTAATTAGATTAGACAATCAGTACTAGAAAACCTCTTGCTTGTCATTTAAATAAAAAAATCAATATTGTTATGGACCGTTACAGTAATATTAGGTATCAGCCAAAATGTTCACATCTTTGCATCCCTAGTTAGCATGTCCTGTGCACAGTAAAAAAAAAAAAAAAATCTGCTTCATTTGAATGGTGAAATGTCATTGACAATGTAAGATGAAGAGGTTTATATGTTTTACAATTTTGCAGCATGATTTTGTGCAAGTATTGAATTTTGATTAAGAGGAGAAAATGAATTAAAGATACTGTGGCATCCATGTTCCTGCCTCACAATTTCTGTCCAGTAGTATTTTTCCAGATGCGTGTCCATTGCTTCATGTGTTTTATTGACTGCATTACTTTGTCATCTTTTTTATTTCTTATATTCCATAAATATAAGAAACTTGCACGTTTTCATTGACAATACAAAGTGACGGTTTTGAGAATCAAACCTGATCGTCTTTTTATTTGAGGGGGTCTCGATGTCGCTCTAATAATGTTCTCATAATGGTCTTAAAAAAGGTCTAAAATTGAACTTGGTGATTCTTGTAAGAACCCTGATGCAAAGCTTACAGCTGCACAAACAAGTGCCACATGCTTTCTACTCAATCTGCTCACTGACTACTGCCTGTTTACTCACACTCATCACCCGGAAACAACACGGGTATGTCACTAATGTCCGGCAATGGCTGATCCTCGTAGGTTCCCCCACAGACTATTACAGATCTGTTGAATGGACAGATCCAGGAAATCCTTCTTTCCACAAGGCATCACATTGTACATTAAAAAATCAAATCAAATCATAACCACACATTTGACCTCAGTTTTACACTGTGTACTTCCTGTAAATACTGTAATAATATTCTTTACTCCTTTACCATTCACTTATCTATATTGACACTTTAATGTCGTTGCACCTTACCTACTTTGTTTTGCACCTCACTGTTTGCCTGTCTTGTATGTGAATGCTGCTGTTGTTACAAAGCAATTTCCCAATTGTGGAATCAATAAAGTACTTCTATTTTAATCTACTCTATTCACCAAATAAAAATGGTCCAATGTCGTCTGTTTTTGGGTGGTTTTTCTAACTGAATTTGCACCTCTCATGCTGATGACTCACACAGAAAGCACAACAGAAGTCATAAGCATGACCATAACAGGTGCACTTTAAAGATGAATCCCATTTCACCCCTTACCCCCTACCCTTCCATTTTATGTTCATTTGACGGGGTAGTGTTGTCTCAATTCTCAATTCAGAGAAGATGGGCTAAAGTGAAGGGGAGGGGCTAAAGTGAAGGGCTTTATAGTCCTCAAAATGGAGACAAACCAGAACCACACTGTGTATCATGGGTGTAACATTGCGTATGGATGCTATGGACGTGTCCACAGCAATATTTGGATGTTTCTAAAATGTCCATACCAATTTTGAATGGGAAATTACATGATATTTGAGAAACAAATGGTAACCCCCCCCCTCAGTTCTGTTAAAGACAGTGTGTCATTGGTAGGGACAGCCTTGCTATTTTTGTAGCGTTACTTTCCTCAATTAAAATTTTGACAACATATTCTTGTCAATAAACATGTGACAAAAACTAGACTTGACGTAAATGTTGTTCTTGCTGTCTTTCGTGAGAAAGTTGTCAAATGATGTCCCCACCAATGTCATCATTATTACGCCCTTGATGTGTATGGACAGTTTAAAAAAAAATCCCATAATTCTAGTCCAATCATGGGCCAGAGGGACGTAAAGGGCAAAAACAGTGCAGCAGTGACGATAGAAACACAATTGTACAGAATTTCTTCATAAACAACTTCATAATTTGACCATTTTAATGTGTAATAGATCACATTACAGCTGATAGTTGTATAAAGCTACTGGTTTGTGCAGGTGAATGCTTTCGAAAACAAAGTTTAAACATAGTAATAGCATTTCTATTATGAGTAGCCAGCTCGGCTCACCTCAGGTACCAGGTCTTATTCCAGGAGAACTGACTTTAAAGTTCCTGGATGTCCTAGCAGTGTCGTCTTCTCATGGGGTGTTTTGTGTCGTCGCATCTGAATTTTTACGTTGGCCTCCAAAGACTGAATCTCCTGGACCGACCACGGTGTAGTTCTGGGCTGTCGTCATGTGGATTAGCCGATATTCACCGACAACTTATGACTCGGGTCGCAACGACTATTAATGACGTAACAGGTCGTCAACTGTTGTCCCATTTCTTTACTGGGATGTTTCAACCCCTTCCCACGGTAACTAATTTTCCAGAGGTACGAGGTGAATTGGGTTTGGGCCCATGTGTATTTGGGGTGTTGTATCTGCAGAACAGCTGAGCAGAGCCACAGCTCAGCCAAGGCTCGTACAACACATGGGTCTGAGCTGCATTAAAGTGTTAGTTCGGCATTTTGCACATAAAGCTGTGTTTTTAGGTCGTCTGGGATGACTTACAGCTGTTCTGATCACAACTTTGACATTTTTTGCTGAACCAAGTACACCCCCCCCCCTCTGATTTTAACATTGAGTCCAATGAACACTAGAAAAATTGTTTATAAAATGGCAATAAACTTTCATTTGCAAAGAAATTATTTTCTAAGTGTGTGTTGGGGGGGGGGGGCAGTTTTGAAACTTAAAATACTCTGTTCAGCAGCACATGTCAGTGGATCAGTCTGACACCTTTAGTATTTCATGGATGAAGACAGGTTTAGCATGATGCAGACAGATAGGTTTCACTGTCTGCATAGTTTTGTCCCTCCCATTGCACGTCTTTTGAGTTCAACGCTAAGTCACTTACTTTAAATGTTTATGCTGTAGCTCACTGAAAACAAACAGCCACCGTGTTGAATCGGTAAGCATATTTCTGAACATTAGTATAAATAATACTGTGTTTATCGTTCCCTAAGTGGAGTTAATGCACATGCTGTTTTAGAAAGAGGTGAACCCTAGTGTTGGTCTGTCAGTTATTAGTCACCTTATTATAAATATTTGATATTGATGGACATTACAACAAATGAAGACGAGTTTTAAAAGAAATGTTGCAGTATATGTGGACAAACTAGGAAACCCAATCACTTTAGAAGTTAGTACCAAACAGATATATTAATAATGAATATATCTGTAAAACAACACATATCCGCTCACCGCCATGTTTACGGAATGACTTCTTGTATCATCTCTCAATAATAAATAATTGCTTTTGTGATTGATTAGAAAATCTGACACGACGCAATTATATTTTTTTTCAACTTCTAGTAAATATCAGATGTCCAGTGGAAAAGCCATTAGTGCGACTGGTTACCATTTATCTTAAATGTTAGATTTCATCACTGTTTCCATGTCTGGAAACACTTGACCTCTGTCACTTCCTGTCATTATCAGTTCTTTCTTTGTGATGTACAGATGTGTAAGACTGTGGGATGAAGTGAAAACTCAGACTGAATTTATTATGGTGGATATTGTTATGGTAACAAATTAAATATGTCTACTTGATCATTACCAAGGAAAGTGTCAAAAAATATTACTTCTGCAATTTATAGTAATATTTAATTTCATGATACTGGGTCAATATTGGAAGGTACTGTCAATATTGTAATTATATATTTTTTTATCAAACACAGATATGTTGGAGGTTCCCTTGTATTTTTCTTGTTTATTATTAAATAGTGGTAATTTGGCAGATGTTACTTCCTTTGTTGGGATTATACAAAACAAATGTTACGATGTTATTTCTGAACATTAGAGCAGGATGTTGAACTGTAATGTCTCTACAATATAATTGAAGTTTTAACAAATAAACATTTTATGATGAACCTCGATCCTGTTTTGATCAAATTAGGCCTGAGCGATATGGCCTAAAACCTTTTTTTTCCCCCCACAAAAAATGTATTGACAATTTTTTTCTGATTTTACCCCCCCCCACACACACACACACACACACACACACGCACCCCAATGAAGGTGGAGCTAGGCTGGTTTTATTAGCAATATGAAGATGTAAAGTTGACCAGAAAACTGTTCAGTTACTAACCTAAATTACAAGGAAATGTAACGTTTGTGTGACAGGTATGAAGTATGTATGCGAGCTGGAGTCTGTATCACACCCTGTGCCTGAACTGGACAGGAACTTGAAATGCTTTTTAAATCGGCCTCAACAAACATTCAAATTAATCGATAAATTGCTCAGGCCTACATGAAATAAAAATGTGCTTCATGGACATTTCTGGAAATTTCTGGAGTAATGATGCTTCCAAGAAAAAAAAAAAAAAAAAAAGAAACAAGAAATTGCCTTAAAAAAAGAAAAACTCTATCATTATATATCACGATGTATGATGTTGTGATTTGTATGGTATGGCCAGATTCTTGTCAATACAAGAATACGCCTCTTTTCACTGTCATTGAATCCCAAATGTGATCTCTGTGAGGTCCTACCAGGGTTCGTCAGTCACGTCTGCATTTGTTATTTACAGTGCTTTTCTTTTTTTTTCCTTTAATCATACATGCTCATGTTCTGATGATTATTGAAATGGGATTATTGCATCAGCACTAATGGACATGGTCTACATGTTGTCCCTGAAGCACACAGAGGGCAGGAGGGTTCACAGACACTGAAGATGCACTGGTCTAGTGTTGTGTTCCCATGTGCAGAGACTGACCTTTGTCCTACTGTGAATTAGTGCTGGTGTTTGGTAAAGTGAATGAGGGTTGGTTCAGATGGATTTCATGGGCAGACCGCCACACTGGGCTTAACATTACTTGCATACGTGAGTCCAGTTTATAGTGTGGATGCATAAGAAAAGAGCACGTAAATGTGTCCTGAACTCTGCCAACTTCAGCTTTGTCTGCATACAACTATCTCTTCGTCTGCTTATTTATTTATTTATTTATTTATTTATAGTATATAGACAGAAGGCTGCGACACTGGTCTATGAGTGGAGGTGGCAGAAGTACGCACATTCTCTACTTGACTCATAAAAACCGACTGTGACTTTTGTGGTAGTTCTGTTACATGGAAGTTTTCTCACTATTCAAGTTTTATTTATTGTAATATCACCTTCTGTATTTTAAATAGTTTTTAGTGAAAATCATGAATTTTCACATTAAAGTTAACAATTATTAAATCCAAACCACAAACAAAGTGACTTCCAGTAAAATATGGCATTAACTGAACACAAACCCAGCGTTTCCATCCACTGCCATTGATTCAACTGTGAGTTTTACTGGTGAATCACTGTTAAAGACGACTGTGTTTCCACAGTAACTACGGAGCCTCTGAATGTCCAAATATGGTCATATCTGATGACCATGAAAAGATGAAAGGCTGTATTTACACCACTTATTTACATGTATTGATAGGATTAAGCACCTTTTCCATTACACGGTATCGGCTCATCTGCTGGTCGAAACTGCCCTGGAAAAAATGCCCCTCTAAAAATAAGTTAACAAATTAATATACGATATTTTTGTGCCAGTGGAACCAGGTAAACTGATGTTATTTCCAGATCTATTGTCTATAAATCTGTTTTTCTGAGAAGTTCCTCTGTAGGTGATTCTGTGTGATCAGATATTTGGACTAGAAATGAGGCACACACACTCTCGGATAGATTTAGATTTGTTCCAGTGTGCATGCTAACATACTAGCGAAGCATTGTGGGATTTGTAGTATTAGTGGTGCATGCGGGGAGCCAGCTCGAATGCACATTTGATATGATCTGCTGGAACAAATACAATTACACTGTGGGCCAAATCTGGCCCGCTGACCTGTTTGACATAATGTGACTTCAGTAAAAAAAAAAAAAGGATAAAAGTAAAACTGCATTTCTGTCACGAATGAAACAATACTTACTGAGCCAAACAAAATCAAAAAAGTTTCAAAAATATCCAAAAATAAAGCCTTTAAAAGTGAGTTACTGTGAAGATGATGTGTTTTATTGGTACAGTGGGGATGGACAGAACATTTAGGAAAAAGTAGACCAATGACCTGACCCTGTACTGGACTCTGGTTCTGACCCTGTACTGGACTCTGGTTCTGACCCTCTCCTATTCATACTGTCACATCTGTTTGGTTTGAAAAAGTAAGAGAATGTATTCTGAGAATGTAAGGAGTGTAAAGTACAGATATTTATATAAATGAAAGGAATATAAAGTACAGATATTTATATAAATGAAAGGAATATAAAGTACATATATTTATATAAATGTAAGGAGTATAAAGTACATATATTTATATAAATGTAAGGAGTATAAAGTACAGATATTTATATAAATGGAAGGAGTATAAAGTACAAATATTTATTTAAATGAAAGGAGTATAAAGTACATATATTTATATAAATGTAAGGAGGATAAAGTAAAGTTTACAGAAAACTAAATACTGAAGTGAAGTACAGATACCTAATATAAATGTACTTGAGTTAAGTAATACTTAGACGTAGTTTCCACCCACCTTTGTCTGCAGGTCAAATGCTTCCACCATAAAAGTAGTGAAATTTGAACTCCTGTGAGTCACTGATAAAGACAAATCCAGCCCTAAATGCTCATTGGCTGACGTTTCCCAGGTACAGTCTGGGATCAAACTGTGAAATTTGAGAATTTACCAGAGAATAAGTTTAACGCCGAAGGAATATTAGTGTCACATCGACCAGATCTACGTCTGTACATGACGATACACTCACTTTTACAGGTTCTATGATGGTTGGATCATTGCACCTGCTCTGTATATCTGTAAATGAAACAATTAATTGAAAATATGGAGCTCAAAATACAACTATTTAATGAATATTGACAAATATGTAATGTATGAAGTACCAACTGTACATTAACTGTACATGAAAAACTGTAAATGTGTCCAGCTTTGTCTTTTGTGTATCTCAGTTCATTTTTTTTTCTTTACGTTTGAATTCAGTGAAGACATAAACTCCAGTATTAACCAGTGCATTCCTAGTTGATGCTTCTTTTCTTGGCATTAGCTGATGTTTTCATCAGCAGAAGCGTGGCTTTATGCTATGTACAGAAAGTGTATGTGAAATAAAACCTTAATTTGGCAGCTCAAAATAAAGATGAAACCCCACACCTGGTCCATTTACCATATTTTCCAGACTATAAGGTGCATTTAAAAATGTTCTCCAAAAACAACAGAGCACCTTATATTATAAATTGATTACTTTTGATTGGAATTTTAACTTCTTATCTCATGAGCTTGACTTTTTATGTCATAATTTGGCCTTTGTTCTGTTACAACTCTAGAAGGTTGGGTGTTATTGTCATGCTTTAATGTTCCTTATAGTCCAGTGCGCCTTGTATGAAAAACATCCTCAAAAACAAACCATTCACTGACAGTGCACGTTATAGTGTGGAAAATACACTACTCATTTACAATTTTAAATTTGTGTGTACAGTTGAAAGAATGAAAAACAAGTTTTTTTTTCAGTTTTTCATTTGTACACAAATGATGAAATATGTAATTAGTTGACTTTTGTGTTTGTACATTCTAAACTGAATATGAAAAGGAATGGTGAACAGATGAGTACATATTCCAAAGCCTTTGTTGTTGCATCTGAAATAAAAGTCTATATGTTTTAGTGTTGGGAGGCTTATCCCCTTTTATATAATGTGTGTTTACACACAGGAGTGTGTGCATGGAAGTGAATAATGAGCTTGGCTGTGTGTGCTGTGCTCCATCTTACTGCAGGAAGGCTGTGTCTTTGCTCGTGCACGGTTTTGAGCCAGGAAACATGCAATTTGAAACGGTGGGTCGGTGGAATTTCTAGCCCACATGCTGTAGCAGGAGACATAGACACGTGAGCCGGTTGACCTCAAACCATCTCTGAGAGGAGAGGGGGGAGGAGGAGGTGGGGGGTGCTTTGTGGTAAAATAGAGACGCAGCAAAGAGAAATGAGTGGATTTAAAAGAGAAAGATAGTAAAAGGATGTGGACGAACAGTGGAAGAGAGCTGTTGGAGAACAATGAGACACATGGAGGGGTGAGGAGAGGGGGTGAGGGAAGCCCCTGGGTGAGGGAAGAGGGGAGACTGAAGCCCCTGGGTGAGGGAAGAGGGGAGACAGAAGGGTGAGTGAATCCATGTGTTGTATGCAGACAGTAAAGCCTGTTCATCCTAGTGAAGCCCTGCTGACCCTGTCTGCTTTTTATTAACATGTCCAACTGTCCTGCTGAGTTTGTCTGAACACTTTCACACATCACCACACTGTGTGTGTGTGTGTATGTGTGTGTGTGTTCTAGGGCTGTTAGTTCTTGTGGTTGTTTGTTTTTCCTCTTCTTTAAATTGGGAGTTGGTAGTTTGTTCCACAGGTGAGGAGCAGAACAACTGAATGATGACGAACTTTGTTTGGTTCTGATTTTGGGAACACACAGTAGACCTATTCCTGATGAACTATGACCTCGGGGCTCTGGGTGCTTCATAGGGAACCAGCAGGTCTAAGATGTAATAATAGTCATAATAGGAGGTAATAATAGTCACAATAGGAGGTAATAATAGTCATAATAGGAGGTAATAATGGTCATAATAGGAGGTAATAATAGTCATAATAGGAGGTAATAATAGTCATGATAGGAGGTAATAATAGTCATGATAGGAGGTAATAATAGTCATAATAGGAGGTAATAATAGTCATGATAGGAGGTAATAATAGTCATGATAGGAGGTAATAATAGTCATAATAGGAGGTAATAATAGTCATGATAGGAGGTAATAATAGTCATGATAGGAGGTAATAATGGTCATAATAGGAGGTAATAATAGTCATAATAGGAGGTAATAATGGTCATAATAGTCATAATAGGAGGTAATAATAATTTTCTCGTATTACTGTGGAGGCAGTTATAATGCAGGAGTTGGTTAAATTGAGACAAAACAGTTGACCAACAGGATTAATCAAAATGTATCGAAAACAACCCTGTGATTAATCTGATTAAAAAGTTGAATCATTTTGACGACCCTAATAATAATAAGTTAAAATATTTTCCTTCCATTCTCAAACTACGACTCTCATCTCGTCTCGTCGTCTGAACCCGCTTTATCCTCACTCGGGTCACGGGGGTCTGTGGGGGCCTGGGACTATGAGTCACTTTAGATAATTAATTGGAAACGCTTAATTTTCTTGATTATCCAGTAAGTCCAGGTATTGGTTGTAATTTTATTACCAAACTAATGATTCGCAGAGGAAGTGCTGTGACTTTTCATGTGACTTTACTTTCCATTTCCAAAAGTACCAACACGCACAGGATTCCTCAGGACTGTCTGACATTTCTCCTGACCAATATATGACTAGTGTGTGAAAATGTGGGCATATATGCGTCCAGACTGAGTCACTTCCACTAGGATTCAAACATTAGCCTGATCCATGCTCACATTCTGCACGTCCATAAATGTCACTGTGGACAGATAAGTAGGGCTGTAACAAAAAGGGGCTTCAACACACTGCGTTCCTGTTAAAAGGGCTGTATCAATATATATTTTTAGGTATTTTTACTTTACCAAGGAATGGAAGAGTTATGTTTTTGCTGGTGTTTATTTGTTTGTTTTACTGTGTACAAGATGTCTTAAAAAGTTATGGATAGATTTGGCTGCAATTTTCTGGAAATATTGATACTGGCACAAGGAACATATGGTTAAAATTTGGTGGTGATTAGTGGAAGTATTTGGGGGTGGGGTGGGGGGTTCGTTGGGTTGGGCTAGGGCGGAACAGTCTTGAGAAAATTTGAATTGCGATTTTTCTGACAGATATCGCGATTTCAATTTCATTCACAATCTTCTTTAACTCAAGTTTCACTGGTTCAGCAACATTTGCAAACATCACAGGAACTAAACCATTCAAAGAATAAATGCCATGATTTACTGATGGGTGGAAAAAAGCGGGAAAAAAAGAAGATAAAGGAAAAATGAGGAAAAAAACAAAACGGTGAAAAATACCCAACGAGTATTCGGAGAATGCCTAATCTAGCCCCTATTTTGTGCCAATCTCTAGTTTCTATGACAACACGTTCTTTGATATGAGCCAATAATGTGATTTTAGACCTTTGTGCTAAATGCGACCTTTGACCTTTTGCAATATTGTTAATTTCATTATACGTACATATGCATCAGTGTGTGTAATATTATGATAATATCTCCAGTGTTTTAACGTAATATGTCTATATTTGACACGGTGTTACAGGAGTTAATTTTTCAACATGTCACCTTTGACCTCCAGGGATCTCAAAAACTATTGGTCGTGAGT
>CM035801.1:9736794-9909294 GCA_020466265.1 Siphamia tubifer | reverse complement strand
TCTTCCCTTTTTCTTTTTTCCTTCTTTTTTTTCTTTCCTTTTTGTAAGTTGTCTGCATTTTGCTCTTATTTTTTATTTTATTTATGTTATTTTTCTATTCATTCACTTATGTTATTCATGTATTTATTTATTTATTTATTTATTTATTTTTTATATCTTTTAACCCCGCAGAGGAGGAGTCAACAGTGCTCGAGATCAGTGCATATTCCAGTCTGGCAGCCATATATTATACTATTTAGTGCATGTGTGTGACCATCATCGGTCCTCCCCGAAAGCTGAGCAGACATCCCCCATTAGAACTCTCCCTTACAAGCCAGTGAGGGCAGTGCTGCACCTCAGTGATGTGTGGAGGAAACAAAGACTGGACAGGACGGACAGGACGAACAGGGACAGAAACCAACAGGCGGTGCTATTGTAATTAAAGACTGCAAGGTGATGTGTTATTCCCAACCACCAACTGTCCATCAATAAAAAAAAAAAATAAGTAGATCAGAAAAAGAGGAGAAAACCAAACCAGCACAAAAGGAGAAACAAAAAAAAACAAAACAAAAACAAAAAACAAACAAAAAATTAAACAATCGGCACCGAGCACCACAACCGTGGATGTCCTGATAGTACAAAATAGAATGCAATGTAGTAAAATAGGCCAGAAGAGGACACCAGTGCAGAAGAAAATGAGTTTAGTGTAGAGATTGTGGAGAGATTCTCAGCACATTCTGGTGAGTCCCATCATTCACTGAAATGGGACTCAGTAGTAGCTGGCAATACCTGATCAAACATGCAAGTGTGAAGGACCCCGAAGCCAACAGGGCAACCCCCACCTCGGGCCGCTGGAGCCACAGGACGCCACTCCCAGAGAGCCACTGGGGCCACTGTGAACGACTGGTCCACATTGGTGTTTCCGTGGTAACTGGAGCCTCTGAACAACCAAATAGGTCATATGTGATTATTATGAAAAGACGACAAAGTGTATTTTACACTAATGATTTATATGTATTGATAGCATGAGAGGATCAACAGGTATTAAATGGTTTAGATGATTAGATGGTTGTGGATGTTTGGGTGTTTATGGGTTAAAACACTATAAACACAACGAACATAACAAACATAGCCTACGTTTGACATTATGGTTCTTCTATTCTAAGCATTGGGAGCTTAGTGTGGTTAAAAATGGATGAAAATGAACATATATGAAGTGGGAAGGAACAGGTTAAACCAGGTTTCTGTTCAGGGGCCACATTCAGCCCATTATGATCTCAAATGGGGCAAAAACTGTGGGAGGAAAAAAGCAAAATGACATCATGATGTTTACATCTACAACGTTTCCTTAAAAGTCTGAAGAACATGATCAACTTGAAATGTCTTAGGAAAAACTATAGCAATTTTAACAATATTTTGCCTCAGTTTGCCACAATTGCAACTAACATTACAATTACAAATACATAAAACATTTAATAAAAGGCAGAATATTGGTAAAATGACAGTTCTCTTCAGACACTTCAGGCTTTTCATCTTTATATTTGTTCAGGTTATTCACATTTTTTTGTAAAAAGATAAATGGTCAATATAAACATTTCCATGTCATTTTCCCTTTTTACACTAAAACAAAGATAAAATCTAGAGTTTTCATTATTTATGGGTAGTTTTAATAATATTTTACAGGTTTGACCCAACTGAGATCTAATGTTTCTGTCTGTGGACCCTCAATTAAAATGTTTTTTTACACCACTGATATATAATACATTCAGTGTCATTTATTCTCGGGGCCAGATTGGACCCTTCGGTAGGCCACATTTGGGTCCCGGGCCTTATGTTTGACACCTGTGGGTTAAACCAAAGACGTTGGTGCTGCTGCTGTGGAACCCTTTTTTTTTCTGGTTGAGAAATGATTGTTCGCCTTAAAAACCCAGATGTTACATAAGATATTATGCAGTACTTCTGAACTGGCCTTGAAACTGCCTTTGTGGTGGAGGGGGGGGGGGGGGTGAGAAATATGAGTTTTACATAACAGATAATTTTGAATATGTCACTGAACAGAACATATGCTGTAATTTTTGTCAGTAAATGAGTGGGGTTTTAGATCTACCAACTCCAGCGATCGTGTGTAGTGCTAACGTGGTGTTGCAGTGGGCGGAGCTAAACACTCTGCTCTGTTATGTTGGTCATGTACACTCCAACATGGCTTTAAGAAACTCATCCATATTTCAACTGTTCTCTTACACTTGAAGAGATTAAATGAACTGTATCGTCTCTAGTACCATGACAGGTGACACCGAGAATATAACGGGTCACATGACCGTAAATGGAAGCCACCACCACGACAGATGTTAAGAGAGTTACAGTCGGCAGTGTCCCATCTGAAAAACCCAAAAAGGCAGTTGTTTCCTTTATGTGTGTGATTTGTTTGGAATAGAGGATGCGGTATGTGCCGCCGCCGCTGTGCGTCTGTGCGTGAACGGAAATGTGACCTTGTCTTTCATAGAACAATGTGAATTATTGATCAGAGAGACTGTAGGAGAGGATTAGAGAAGAGAATACTAATGGGCTGTGTGCGCTCGCTGTTAACTCACCATGTCTGAGATGTTGAGCTCTGAATACTCCAGCAGATGTTCTGTGAGCACATCCAACCATGAACGTGCTCCACAGTACACACCCTCATTGTTCAGCACAACAGTGTCTCTGTTGAAATACTGGGACTAATGCAACACACAGACAAATGCAGCAGGCTTACAGGGGAGCGCTGTGGACATACATGCACCTCTGGCCGCCACGTTTCAACTCAACCCTGATCAAATGCACCGACTATCACCAGCTATGTTTACATCAAATTATTGTCTCACTCCGATTAAGGACGCCACTGGAGTTTCCCAGAACTCCTGGTCTTAGTGCCAGCCAGAGAAATTTGAGTTACTGTCTTCCATTAAGTGTGTCGCCTGTGCAACTTCAGGTGTACTTCAGATTTTTAGTGTGGAATCTTCTATTTTGCAGTTATCTGGGCTGGATACGCAACCATTGTGCAGGAAAGTCAATTCTGTACCTAACAGCGTCCATATATTCACCCCTACTTGTCTTTCAGGACATGATGTGCCCCTATGATTTTTGACCCCACCATCACTAAAGTCACTGTTCCCATGGATCCTTGAAAGGTCTTACAAGGCATTGAATTCATTGTTCTAAAAATAAGGCCTTAATTGGCATTAAAAAGTCTTAAATGACATTTTTAAAGTCTTACATTTGGACACATTAGTAAGATTTATGTTGGTTTGAAATAAAAAGCATTTGGTAACATTTAGGGTGAGTAGAAAATGAGGCACATCATTCTGTGGGGGTAGTATTCCTTTAACTATACTGATAGTGTGTGTTATATATTCAACATTTCAAAGTTATGCTTCTTGATGCAACAACTGAAGCAACAACTGGACCAAAAAGTCCTGTTCTATTTAAAATAAATAGAACAGGTAATTCATGTGGTGTTTTTCCCCCCTTTTTCAATTTTAGTTCATGGTTGGCTTGGTCTTAAATTAAATTTCAAACAGCATTAAAAAAAAAAAGGGTTTTAGTGCAACCCCCCTCCAAAGACCCATCCCCCCATAAAATTGTGAAAATACTTTAATAAATTATCCCAATGCAAAAAAAAAGCAAATTTCATAAGGAAATGAAGGGCTATTTGAACAATATTCTGCCTCATTGTATCATTAGTCCATGTGTGTTCATGGGTCACTTCTACAAAGACACTAAACTAACAGAAGCAGAAAATGGTTCAAATTTTGTCTAATTTTCTTTAGACATTTCAGGTTGTTCATATTTGTTCAGGTTATTCATGTTGTTACAGGATAAATCTTATGTAAATATTTTCAGAATTTAATATTATTTTTTACAGTTAAACAATGACAAACATTTTCAGTTGTCGTCATTTGTAGTCAAAGAAAAACTGAGTAGAAAATAGTCATTTTATGGGTTATTCTGGTTTTCATCCCACGGGATGCATGGTAACCATTGGTGGACCGCATTTGGCCCGCAGGCCGCATGTTTGTCACCCCTGGTGTAAACATAGAGGGTGGTGGTGTCCATCTGGACCTGTTGAATGAACAGTTGAACTCTTTCAGGGTTCAGCTCCTGGTTCTGGTTCTGGTTCTGCTCTGAACCCTTTTCCACCAACAAGAACATCGTTGTCATGTGACTTTTGAGTTGGTTCAACTTGTGGATCTAAAACTTTGATTAACTTGGTTGATTGATTAAAACCAATAATAATTGTCCTGATTCCATGCTGTGTTTAATTGTGTTTGTGTTGAACATTGGTTCCACTGTTTGTCACAGATGACGCCAGGATCAACACAGTTGGATGTTAGTTGTATGTTCAGTTGGAGGAAATGTGATCCACATGTGTTGTATACAGCACTGACAGATTGTTTCAGTGTCACTTGACTTGTTTGTTGTTTATATCTTTAGGCTACAGGTTTTCATCTGTTCTTTTCTACTGTTATTTTTACTTCAGCAAAGGTTAGGTGTTACCTCCTGTTTGTTTGTTAAAAAGTTATGGACGCATTTTGATGAAACGTTCAGAGATGACTGATCATGCGTCAATTAAGAAACCATTTGATTTTGAGCTATAAAGGTCAAAGGTCAAGGTCACAGTGGTGATATCTCAGAATCCAGATGAGATGGTATCGCACATTTTTTTCACTTCGTCTTACCTTCGACCATCAGATGAGATAACACCATCATATGACGCCAAGCAAATGGTATATTGGTGAAATGTATGAACTTTACCTTAAAGCAGGTTATTGACATATGTTGTGTCTTGTGCTTCATATTTAACATTAGATCGAACATGTGAAATTTGGTCGTCATACGTGGTCGAATATTGAAATGGACGAGGATTTCTTTGAATTATTTTAAACTTTCAAAGGGATTAATGACCGATGAAATAAAACGTTAGCGAACACGGAACACGAGTTTACAAATAAGTTACAAACATCTAGATCCAAACTGCTGCTGCTTCATGGAGGTCTGTGCTCTGAGTGGTCTGGTTTTTTAATATTTTTATTTTTGTATCCTTTGTGAGTGACTTGAATAAACCTTTTTCATTTGTTTAGCTGAAAACAGATAAGGCGTGTGTCATCTTTTTGTTGGTAATTTTGCTGAGTCGTAGACAAAAAAGCTAAAACATTTTTAAATATCCAGCTGCTGCAGTGATGGGACGACACAGACTGAACTGTTGTCTGGGTTCACTGGTCATGTAGAGATGTAACATACAAATACACACATATTTCACTATACTGTATTGATATTTAAAAGTACTGTATCAATATTTTTACCCCACCCTCCAGAAAGGGAGAGGAGTGTTATTTTTTGCGGTCCAGAATAGATTCCGTTAAATGTTGGTGAATGGAGGTCAAAGGTCACAGTCACCAAAATCAGGTCAAATGTTTGTGAGGGGCCAGGATTTGTTGTGCTTGGAAACACTTGTTAGGTATTTATTCAAATGCAGGTTAATTTTTCATGAAGAATATGTTATTTAACAGTATTTTAATAAATATTGGCTATTGGAAGTGTCTGAGAGGGAGATGTTTGCTCCGTTTGTTGGGATTGTACAAGAATAAAGTTAGGATTTTAGTTATGAACTAATACAATGCTAATATTTGAGCAGGGTCTTTTTTTCTGCCTGTATTGTAACATAACGTCTGTAAAATGTAAGCCAGATGAAAATATTGTGACAAACCATTTGATGCTGTTCAGATCAAATAAAAATGTGTTCAGTATTTGTGCAAATTTCTGGTGTAATTCAGTTCTTCCAGGAAATAATTATTAAAAAAAAGAAATCAACAAGTGGTGCCCCCCCCCCACCACCACCACCACCACCATCATTTGACCTTGGGTACGTAAAGTCGGTACAGGTATGGAACCGGGGCAGTACCCAGACCAAAATCTAACATGAATTTTAGTAGCATGCATATATGCAGCTGTTTAATTCTGCCCTCTGTCCACTGTTATTGGCAGCGGCAGTGCAGACGACATCCACACGTCAAATGCAAAAAGGTCAAGCATGTTCAGTAGAAGTTCCACCTACAGGTGTCTAAAGACCTTTACATGGAAACACAGACACACATCTAATTCAACAAAGCAGTTGGCGACACATGATGTTCACCTTAAAGCAGAAGCTGCACCGTCTAAAGCAGGGGCGCTCATCCTGCTCCTGCGGGTTTTCGATGTGTCCCTCTTCCAACACACCTGATTATTATCAGCTGGAGGACAGGTTTATCAGGTGTGTTGGAAGGGGCGATACATCTAAAACATGTAGGGTAGTAGGGTTGAGCACCTCTGGTCTGAAGCCCCTCTGTGTTGGGCTCAGTAGACTAGTACTGTGTTACTGTGTTATCAGAAATGGAATTAGCCAGTGTGGGAATGACAGAACCAAGACATAAATGTGCACAACAACTACTGTAGAGATACTGGAGTATGAGTATGTGGTGTATGTGAAGTCCTCTGTTAGAGACATGACATGTGGTGCTACCGTAATAATAATAATAATAATAATAGAAGTACTTTATTATGTTAGTTTATAATAATAATAGGTTAATAAGTTGTAACAGTTTGTGTTTGTCAAACTGGTTCAATCATTCATCGGTTAAATCACATCATGGCTCTGGTTGTAGTTTAATTTTTAGTATTTTTAAAGTACCAATTTAAATACAGTTTAGGAACCGACACCTTTTTGAAAGTACTGATTAGGTATTGGTATGGGTACTCAACCCGACCTACATTCAACAGAATTTAATGGGCTCTATTCTGGAACAGCTCACACCTTTCCTGCAAATTTTCTAGAATTGGTCCAGTTGTTTTTGCATGAATCTGCTTACAAACAAACAAACAAACAAATAAACGTACGAACTGAACCAAATACAATACTCCTCTCTCTCTTTGGGGGTGCAGGGTAAGAAAAAAAAAAAAACACCTAAATTGCCTTAACAGGCAATTTAGGTGTGTGTGTGTTAGGGCTGAACAATCTATCAAAAGTCACGATACTATTTTGGTTTTTGTAGTGCTCCTAACATTGTTTTGTCAACTATTTTACAGCCGATGCAGATTATTTTATTATTATTTTTTTTTTACACCAGCCTTAGCCAATGACTGATACAGGCCTAAGCCAATAAGCTAATATTTAGAGCCAAAACACTTTTTTTTCCTCTGCTAAATGAAAATAAATGTCAGAAAAATTGTAATTACAGTTAAACTGATAAAAATGACCAAATGTACACCTTCTGTTTTTACCATTTTCTTCTTTCTTTTTTGTTACGTTCTCTCTTTTGTCTTTTTTCTTTTTTCTTTATCATTTTTGGTTTTATTTTTCCACTTTCCCCCCATTTTCCTTCTTATTTTTTCCCTCTTTCTTCCACCTGTCGGTACATCATGGCATTTATTCTTTGAGTGCTATCATTTCTGTGATGTTTGCAAACGTTACTGAACCACCGAAACTTGATGTGAAGAAAATGGCGAATTAAATTGAAATCGCAATATCTGCCACAAAAAAAACCCCAAACAAATTTTTTCCTTCCAAGTCGCTCAGCCGTACTGTGTTTGAAGAAATGTGTTAAAATGGAAGAGACAGAAAGGAAAAGGGAAAAGGCCAAGTGAGGGGATGTGGGTAGAGGAAGTGAGGGGAATGAAGTTAGCAGACAATTAAATGTTCCTCTGCCTCCAGCTGTGTGTGTCATGCTATGAAACGGGAGACACTTTGAACAAGTGTGCGTGTGTGTCCTGCGCCCAGGCCATTCACAGTAATTAACACCACTAGAATAACAGCCTCTGGAAACAAGTTGTTCTACTCATGGCTGCTGCCAGTGTGCGGGGGTGTGGGAAGTGTCTGCTTTCAGACAGGTAACATTGCAATCCCTCCACACCCTGAGCAAGGCAGCCACCAGTTAGAAGACACTGGTCATCTACAGCACGGAGGGAATTTAACCCTTCACCTGAAAAATACCTCTGCAAATTAAAACAACTGTTCTTCAGCTGTTTGGAGTATGATGAGCCACATTTCATAATAACGGTGCATGTTGTAGAATAACTTATTATTTTTTGTGTGTATATATAGATGTTATTAAAATGTCATTAATATGGGAGCTGTGTATATATAGATGTTATTAAAATGTCATTAATGTGGGAGCTGGTATTTCTTAAAATGTGAGTAATGTGATGTTTTTCATTTAAATTTAACACATTCTTTGCTAACGTTAGCCTTTGTTTTGTTGTTGCTCATTGATGCTGGACAAACGTGTGCCCGTGTTTTTTTTTTTTTTTAAGTCGCGTTTTATTATTGATACACTTGCTCTTATTTTTCTGTTGAAATTTCACTGTTTTCAGGTTATTCACATATTTTTTTATTTGAGTACTTTAGACAAGTATTTTCCTAAATAAATGGCAGTGTGCTGTCGTCAGTATAGCTTATCTTAGCAGCCAGCTAAACACTTCCTGTAGACTGTTTGACCGTCCACCGTTTATTGACATGAAAAAGTGTGAAACTGAAACATACATACATGAAACAAGAATAAACATTAACATTTGAATACGCATAAACTGTCATCATCATTTAACTCAAAAGTCTACGTCCATACATTGCGTTACCTAATAAGACCTGCGAGCTAACGACCTACATATAAACCACCTCTACACAATAACACAATTATACTGAGAAGACATAACATGTAAAAATAAGAAGTAAGAGTACATACCAACAATGCTACCTTAAACATTACATATAAAATATAACTGCAACAAAATCCAAAGGATGTTCATAGTACGTGTGAACAATAGACTTCCTAACTACAGAATCTCACATCGTATATACTGAACTGACAGAAACGTGAGAATTTATATAACTTTTTAAGAATATCGAAGGTTAATTTCGTTACTCGAATAGAATATTAAATAATTTTTTATTAAACTCCCAACCTATTTGTCTTTTTTTAAAATGTCAAAACAAACACTAAAGCAAAGGCATGCATTTGGAGTTATTATTATTATTATTATTATTATTATTATTATTATTATTATTATTATTATGTTATTACCCAACCCTCTGGAGATGAAATCAGGCTGAATGTTGAACCTGAAAGAACATGAGTTTGAGAACCCTGCACTAATGTCTCCTGTGGGATGGTGGTTCACTCTTCCTGGACCAAAGCCTCCAGCTGGGTCTGCTTAAAGGGTCTCCTCCCCATCACTCTGGTCTGCAGCTGCCTTTGCAGATTATTTTGATTTATGTCGGGACTTTTAACTCAGCTACGTCCTTGAACCACTACTGCACCACCTGGGCGGTTTGCTTGGGGCCAGTGTCCTGCGGGGAGACCCCATCAGGAAAACACTGGTGCTGGACGGTTAGCGAAGGTGGACTTCTATACATTTGAGCAAAATTACCCATGACAATGAAGACAGACAGTCAACCTGAAAATGGACGAGTAGGCAGTGCGTCCTTATCTTAGCATCTGGGGAGAACCCGGTTATGTTCTAAACTCCTGTTCTAATGTACTTCTGTAACACCGGCCAAAAACCACTATAAACCTGCTCACAATCAACTTATGGTGGCAGTGGGGGAAGGCCTCAAATGAGTGTGGGGACACGGGTGCAGAAGTCCTTCAATGGGTTTAAATGTCCTTCAATGGGTTTAAATGTCCTTCATTGGGTTTAAATGTCCTTCATTGGGTTAAATATCATTCAATGGGTTTAAATGTTGTTAATGGGTTTAAATGTCTTTCAATGAGTTACAGTGTTATTTAATGAGTTAAATGTCCTTCAGTGTTTGAGGCTCTGATTGGCTACAGCAGGAACACCAGACCAGGGTCACCTCACTGGTTTACCTGATGACAGAGGGTTATGGGACACGTTAGAACATTGCACCAGTCATGTCTTCTGTCACGTGCCACAACAAAGCTTTTTTTTTTTTTTTTTTTTTTTTTTTTTTACGCGCCACCACAACACCCTGTTAACATTTAAATTCAGGTTGGATTAGAAACATCTGTCAGCTTTATAAAGACCATCACACTGGATTCCATGTTACTCTGCATTGTTTGTATCCATGAATTCTGTGACACTGAGTAGTTCATCACTATTAACGACGTGGTGCCGCCAGCAGGGGTCAGAGGTCAGACTGGACTTATTGTTCAATGCTGATACTTAGCAGGTCGACATGGGTTTTAAAAATGAGGTGTGACCTGATAATTGTAGTGGAAAAGAAAAAAAAAACCTGATGAGTATTGTCAAAAAAAAAAGGAAATGATGCCATTTAAATTGTGAATGAAATAAACCACAGTTTACTATTTTTCCCAGAATGCAGTGGTGTAGTGAAGGAGGAAACTAAAGCCACTTTTCCTCTCCATGGTTACTGTCTGGACTAGCGGCTCAGGGACCACGTACAATTCCTTGCGAGCGTTTCCGTACAGATACGATCGTACCTGGACGTCATCAAACTCACACTGACGTGTTTCATCAGCCACCAAAGACAGAACTGTCTCATCCTCTACGACAGTCCTGAACACTAGTGCCTCTGGGTAATAGAGGGTTGATGAGGGCGGGCCATCTATCATGTTGGATCACGATTTCAGACCACATTATTATTTTGGGACGGTCAAAGCTGCAGTTTTTTTTTGTAGTCGTCCGAACTTTGTTTTGCTAACTATTTTACGGCCGATACTGATTTTTTTAAATTAATTAATTATTTTTTTTACATCAAAAATATAAAATATAAATACTAATAAATATGACCAAACGTACACATTCTGTTTTTACCCTTTTTTCCTCCATTTTTGTTATTTTCTTTTTTCATTGTTTTTATTTTTCCACCTTTTCCTTTTCTCTTTTTCCCTCTATTTTCCTTCTTTTTTTCCTTCTTTTTTTCTGCCTGACAGTAAATCATGTCGTTTATTCTTTGAATGCTATAGTTTCTGTGATGTTTTCAAATGTTGATGAACCACTGAAACTTGATTTGAAGGAAATTGCGAATTAAATTGAAATTCCAATATCTGCCAGAAAAATTGCAATTCAGTTTTTTGGTAAAACCATTCAGCTCTACTCCATGACCGACCATGGTGTTGTTTTACAGAATGACATGGTTACGTTGTGGACTGACTTTAACTGACCGCTCTGTTTACTCACTCTAACTCTGAATCTCGCCTTTTCAAAATGGTGGTCGCACGTTCATAACGCAGAGGCATCTCCACCGACCAGCATCTATATTGTTCACACGTCATGTTACAGTATCACTTGGAACCTCAGCAGAGTAGATGCCAAAAATCTAGTACCGGTACCATTGGACTGGGTCCTTTTTCATAGTGGAACCAAACCAAAATTAGTAGAATCGTTGTAGAGGTGATACTAGTGGAAATGCGGCATAAGGTCACCAGTTAGCCCCTCCCCCAGCCCTCCACACCCCCCCACCCTCCATCCATCTCCCTGTGCCTCTCTCTCTTGTACCAGGCTGTTCCTCTGTAATAGCCTGAGATGTCAGAGAACATTTGTCTTACATACACACACACACACACACACACACACACACACACACACACACACACACACACACTCTCTCTCCAAACCCAGTGCAGACCTACTTTTGCATGCTTGCTCAAATAGAGCTCTTCTTTGTTCCCTACATCAACCTCAAAGCTGTGTGTGTGTGTGTGTGTGTGTGTGTAAAATGGCTGCCCAGAGGCCTCCCCTGTGTCCTCGCTCTCTCTTAGAAATGTCCATGCACACGTTCTCTCTCGCTCTCTCTCTCTCTCTCTCTCTCTCTCTCTCTCGCTCTCTCTCTCGCTCTCTCTCTCTCTCTCTCTCTCTCTCTCTCTCTCTCTCTCTCTCTCAGCCAGTCCTACACATACACACACATGCACACACACAGTGGATGGAGGCTTAGTGAAGTCACATGACCCAGGTTTCCCTCAGGGTAGATTCACGTGATCTTCGTCTGACTACTCTTGTTTCTAAACATGTTGCATTGGTTGTTGGTAGTTTTCCGATGGTTCAAATATTGACAGTGGTGTTAATGTGATGAGTTCCACATCCCTGTAATCAGACAGTGAAGTAACTCTGCAGGACGTCTGTGACTAAACTGTGAGTGAAGTTCTACAACTGAGTCATTAGTATTGTATGTTACAGTTGTCCTATGTGTGTGAAAACAAACTGGTACACGTCAGCATGGCAGTCCTTTAAATGTATAGTCCCATCTCAGAGTTTTTGTCTGTAGTATTGTTGTATTTACTAAAAACGTAACCCATAAAGACCCAAAAAAGCCCTTTTTAACCATCAACCATCTACCGATCCCAGTTGATCCATTAATTATCCAGTGTTTTGTTTTTTTGTTTAGACTTTTATACATGATACAATATTTTATTAGCCTAGCCGCGCTATCCCTATTCACTACATGTATAGGTCTAGGAACGTTTCATAGGCAGGGGAGGCGGGGCTAAAAGGTTGCCTTTCAAATCCTCTGTATGCAATAGGACGGTGCTACAACCAATCAGCATAAACTTTAGGATGACGTAGTTAGACGCCAGAACATTTATGGAGGAGTCCGGAGAAAGTTCTGACTAAACAAAATGGTGGATTATGGAGTTTAACGACTGTTGTCCCTTCTGTAAAAATATAATTTACAGATTACTGACGTTTTGTCACATTCTTCACTCACCACCAGTTGTTCTTCTTCTATGGTTGTTTCCAGTTGTTTTTCTCCGAATCGTTGCAGTATCACTTTGTTACTCCCACCCTCTGACTCTATACTTCACCGTGATTCGTTGGGCAGTTCCAGGAAAACTTAGCCAAAAGTTACATTGAGTATAATTCGACTACTATAGTAGCACATTAGGTTTGCTGTTGCTAGGGGCGTCAAGTGCGACTAGGCTACTGCTGGAGGTGAAAATGGACCCAAATGGGCAAAAAGCAGTGACGACAATTAAAATATCCACAATAGTATGTAAATGATTTGAATGTCTTGTTCATTTTAATGGTTGAATAAATAAATTTTTCACTTTTAACACATATTTTATACAAAATTGGTATAATGTTTAAATTTTTAAAGGGTATAGCGGTAGTATTGGAGGCCGAAAATGCGACTCTACTTCCAAACCATTTCTGGAACGAATTAATTTAATAAATTGAGGTACCACTCTACTTTATTTTAGTTATTATTCTAGAGTTAACCCATACTTTTTTTTTTCGTGGTGGAAGAAACACGAGCACCAGGAGAAGAGAACAGAGATGAACTCAATACAAAAAGACTCTAGTCTGACTGGAAAAGTTGAGGATTTTCCAGAAGTTCTGTAGTTGAATTGACATGCATGACGTAAGAAACACCCACGGCCAAAACAAACTGTTGTTTTTAGGATGTCAAGAAAAACCAGCCTATTTGTGTGTTGTTGAAGAGTACATAATGGCCTTAAGTCTAAGGATGACAAAGGAAGGTGAGTAGTGCGGTTGTTGGAAAGCAGCCTCATCACGTTTTGCAGGTTCTGATCATGTGACTGCATAGTTTACTACGACTGCACCTTCAGGTTTTTGTCCGTGTGTGTAGTGTTTCCTAACTGTGTGTGTGTGTGTGTTAGTGATAACAGCTGGAGTTTGCTCTGTACACATGTCATTAGTGTAGTGAAGCAGATAAACACAGGTTCAGTCCTGAGTGGAGAGCACAGCTTTGACCAGCCTGTTGTTTGTTCTGAATGAAGTCACTTGTACATGTGGAACTGAACTGGCTTCAGTGTTAAGGCTGAACAATCCATCCTTTTGGACTAAAACTAAACACTATTTTGTCAAAGCTGTGTGTTTTGGTTTTTTTTTTTTTTTTTTTTGCAGTGCTCTTTACATTGTTTTGTCAACTAGTTAATGGCTGATAATGTTTTTTCTTTTTATATATATATTTTTTACATCACTCTTAGCCAATGAGTGTTACAGGCCAAAGCTGATATTTGGAGCTGAAACGGATTATTTTTTTTCTCTGTCAAATGAAAACAAATGTCAGTAAATGTTAAATTTCTAGGGGTGTAATGGTTCGGTACGCACCTCGGCTTTGAAGTGACGGTTTGGTTCATTTTCGGTACAGTATGGAAACAAAATGCTAAACTATTTTCTTCGGCACAGTATTTATTAATTATAAAAAAAGTCAATATACAAACGGAAACGGTAAATAAATTCAGAGTGGTGCTTGGTACCAGGAAGTCAAATGATATATTCTTAAATGATCAACAAAATGTTGGAATTAAAAATAATGAATTCATTTTTTCCCCCTCTTTCTTTCACTTGTCACCAGTCACTTATGGCATTTGTTTGTTGAATGTTAGTTTCTCTAATGTTTACAAATTTCAATGAACCATTGAAACTTGATTTTGAAGAAAATTGTGAATTAAATTGAAATCGCAACATCTGCGAGAAAAATTGCAACTCTTTTTTTTTTTTTTCTTCCTTAAACTCGTTGAGCCCTAGTTCAGTGTTGTGTCTCTGCCTATCCACTCTATGACCTTAAGGATGGTCTGTCTTAAATGTCCTCTGAATCACCCGTGACATCAGCAGAAGTCGTGTCCTCACATCTGCACACCAGCTACAGTGGAGGTGAAGAGCAAAAAAGGTTAACAGCTAAATCATCTGAAATACCACATGTGAATTAAATGTCAGCTTTTTGCAGTGTGTGCGTTACACCTACAGACTCGTCATTTGAGCTAACGCTAATAATACAGGTAATAACTCATGCTCTGAGAAATACATTTCACTAAGGTGTGTAGCAAGGTTTGTGTGTTTTATTTTTTTTTACATTTTTGATTACGCCGTCATATCTCATCAAAAAAGTGTATGTCTTGACTTATTTCATATAATTCTTTCTCAGCATAACCTCACCTGACAAAGCACAACATGGTTAATTACTGTAGTTCTTTTTTTTCTTGTTGTTTGACCTGTTATTTTAACAAACTAAACATAAAATTAAACAAAAAACATGAAATCTAAGTTGGAAACCAAATCAAATTTTTGACTTTTTCACCAAAAACACATCATTGTCATAACTTTAAATGAACGTATATGTAGAAATGTTCAAAACAGTCATTTTGAATTGAGTAAATGAAGTTCACTAATATTTAAATGAAACGCAGGCAATATTTCAGACATTTATTGAACTAATTGGGAGTCGTTTGATAGGAGTAACGCTGTTGTGACCTCTGGTGACCTCTATATTGATATATTGATATGTCTGATTCAATCACCTCAAAAAATCCTATCATGTCTCCGCATGTTCCGTGTCTACAATGTCCAGTATGTGTGCCATGGAAAACTGTTACTGCACCTCTATTATGCTGTAGTAACCAACTCATTTCCTGTAAGACATCGATAAAGAATCAATCAATCAATATATAACGCTGTTCTATTCAGTGTAGAGAACATTGGTGCTCTGGGCTTCCGTGCCGGAGCTGAGTGGTTCCGTGCAGGCGCCATGGACTTCCAGCCAATAGTAGAGGGTTAGTAGTAAAGTCGTAGCTGTGTACTGGTTCAGTTTCACATTGACTCATTCCTTGTTGTTGTTGTTGTTGTTGTGATTCAGATTCAGTTATGGACTCCCTATAGCATGGGTGGGCAATTAATTTTCCTACGGGGCCACATGAGAAATGTTGATAGTTATTAAGGGCCGGATCAATTCACCCATAGCTCTGTTCAATATCTCTTAAAAAAAAAAAAGTTAATGAAAATGTAGAACCCAGAATACAACTATTTAATGAATATTCACAAAAACATTTGTGAAAATGGTTTTCTATAACTCCATATTACCTTAACATAAAAACCCTAACTGCAGATGTTTATGTATACATCTCAGTTCCGTTTCTGACTTCAATAAAGAAATACTTAGAAGTCCATGTTTTGTTAAAATCTCTGCATTCTTAATCAATTTTTGTCAATTTTTTGGTGTTAGCTGACATGAATGGGCTGAAACTGAGCAACAAACCAATTTAGTGAAAAAAAAACATTCATTTAGCAGATTCTTCAAAGTAAAAGCTGTATGTTATATATTTGCATTGAATTTTAATTTGCCAGTGACCTCATGTGGGTCAGTCAGGGCCAGCTATTGGGCCACATGTGGCCCCTGGGCCTTATTTTGCCCAGATCTGCCCTATAGTAATACAGTTTGATAAGAGAATTGTATTTGCACTAAAGACGTTTTCTAGATTCCTTTGTTTTGTACATGTTTAACTTATTTTTAAGAAGCTATTTTTAAAGTCACTGTAGTGGCTCTTTATTTGAAAGACTTTTATTTTGACAGTTCCTCAGTAGTAGGTGGCTCATGTCAGGTGTTCATCTCCAGGAGGTTAAATAAGTTTTTGTTTGTGTGGTTGAAGTTTGCTGAGACTGTGTCAAACAATCCACTCATTGTTTTGGTGCTGCAGGTCCATGTGTTTAAATGTCTGTGTTCAGTCCAATCGTCCACTGGCTTTGATTAAACAGCTCTGCAGGTGTTTGCTGAAAAGCACTTGGGCTTCCTGTGTGTTTGTTCCTGGGCAGGATGGATGTGCACAGTCTACAGTAATGATAGACTGACACATGGAGCCCATTGTTTTATTCTTTACTTTTGTCAGGAACCGTATCTGTATTGGCCTGTTGTGTTGGTCAATATGCTCTTTTTTTTCCTTTTTTTTTCATCTTGCTCAACATTGGTTGTGTGTGTGTGTGTGTGTGTCCACAGAGACATATCGTGCTACAACTCAAAGAAGATTGAGATTTCACCGTGAAATTACATGGGCATATACATATAGCTAATCTTCCTTTTGAGTAAAGGTCAAAGGTCAAGATCACAATTAAATGAGGGGTCAAAATCACATTATCGGTCATAACTCAAGAACGGAGGGTCACACAACTTTCCGTTTGGTAACAAATAATGCAGAACGAAGATTTCTACCAATCTCATAATTGCTGTTATCACCTATGACCACATTTTTTTTAGATCTCTGGAGGTCAAAGGTGACATGTTGCAAAATTTACGTCTGTAACACTGTTTGTGTGTGTCAAGCATTGACATATCACGCTATAACTTGATCAATACTGGATATATTATCATAATATTACACATATATACATATAATGACATTATCAATATTTCAAAAGATCAAAGGTCAAAGTTGCATTTAGCAGAAAGGTCTACATTACATTATTGGCCCAATTCAAGGACGGGTTGTCATAGAAACTAGAGATCGGTACAAAATAGGGCCGAGATTAGGCGTTCTCTGAATACTTGTTTATCCTGCTGTGATTTTTTTTTTGACAGGTGAAGGAAAAAAGAAGAGAAAAATGGGGAATAAGACAAAAAGTAGAGAAAAAATGACAAAAGAGGAGAAAATGGGGCAAAAGAAAACAAAAAAAGAACGAACCCCCTCACATAAGGTGAGAAAAAGTAACAAAGGAAATGGAAAAAAAGGGAAAAGGAAGGGTGTAGGCTTGTTCATATTTATTTAACTTTCACAATTTTTATTTTCCAATAATTAAAGGTTTTGTCACACGTATTTAAATTTTGACGGAGGACAAAAAAACTCTGTAAACTCCAAACCTGGACTTTTTACAAATACAATGTGAGGCCTCTATGGGTCACCTGCTGAGACCCATGTAAAAGAAAATGAGTACGGGCCCAAAACATCCATGTGGGTGGATCAGTAGGCAGGCAGACTGGAGGAGACGGGAGGGGTTTTCCCATCCTGCCTCTGCAGCCGCTGCCCTAGATTCCACTGAATGATTGTCTCAATGCAACTCAGCTATTATTAGAGCTGTATTATCAGGAGAGAGAGAGGGAGAGAGAGAGAGAGGAAGGAAATACAGAGGGGAAGAAAAAGTGGCAGAGGAAGGAAAAGCTCACCTTGTTTTCTGTCAGTGTGTGTCCTTGGCTTCTGCTGAATATTCAACACTTTGTCTCCTCTGCTTTCTATCACAGTGTGTACAGAGCGACCTGTGCACAAACACAGCACGTCTGTCAAACTCCTGTTCACACTGGGACACAATTAACAGCTGGGAGAGGCACGGACCAACTCACTATTATGTCATAAGAATTATCATATCATATCATAATAATAATAATAATAATAATGTTCTTTCCAACAGTTGTGAGGCTGTTGAACGTAGGGTTGTAAATACTATTATCTGGATTGTAGATGTAAATTAAACTATTTTAATATATTTTTTATTTATCTTTTAATTGGTGGAGGACCAGAGGTTGAAACCTATGATGTAAGGCTAATGCTAATGCTGCAGTGTAAGGCTAATGCTAATGCTGCAGTGTAAGGCTAATGCTAATGCTGCAGTGGGAGGCTAATGCTAATGCTGCAGTGGGAGGCTAATGCTAATGCTGCAGTGTAAGGCTAATGGTAATGCTGCAGTGGGAGGCTAATGCTAATGCTGCAGTGGGAGGCTAATGCTAATGCTGCAGTGGGAGGCTAATGGTAATGCTGCAGTGGGAGGCTAATGCTAATGCTGCAGTGGGAGGCTAATATTAATGCTGCAGCAGTAGGCTAATGCTGCAGCGGTAGGCTAATGCCAATACTCCAGTGGTATGCTAATGCTATTTTGACATGCATACACTATTGTCTGCCTTATGCAGCATAAAATGGTCCCAGACTTTAGACATTTTGGGTTTTTTACACATGCCACTACTTCGTTATTTTCACCGTTAGCTGAACATGGACATCGTTAGCGTACCATCTTTGAGGGGTACTGAAGTACAGTATGACAGTTAAATCAGTACATGTGAAACAATGATACCGGGGCCATGATAGTGAAACAAAATGAGTGAAATGAACTTTGGAATGAATTAAACCAATGTTTGAGGCAGTGAGTCTTTATACTCGAATCATTTAGCCTAAAGAACTGACTGTAATGCACTTGTGTTTTTGTGACATTTAGTAAATATGGGTAAAGTGTTGCACAGATGTCCAGTGGAAAAGGCACTAGTGTCAGAGGTCAAATACAGCCTGTTTAAGAACTGTGAGGTTAAGGTGCAACACTGAGGCACATTCAAAGTAAGTCCAACACATGTGGTGGTTTAAAGGCTGCAGTTTGTGTTTATCGACACGCAAACGTTTGTGTTTTCTGTGACTGTCTTCAGTTTGCTGCAGAGTTGTTGTACTGATCAGGTTTCCTAATCTTTATCAGGTTTCTCTGCATTTCAACAGTGCCATAAATGTCAATAAAACCTATTTATTGAAGAGCTCAATCTGTGAACTATTGAAGTGTTGAAGTGCTGGAGACTGAATAGAAATAGTCAGCACATTCCACTGCATCTGAGGCCTGTTCCAGGATAGAGTCAGTGTTTTAGAAGCTGGTTTTGTTCCTGTTTTCCTCTACAACACAGTGCTATTTTTGGCTGTGCCTTCTCTCTCTCTCTCTCTCTCTCTCTCTCTCTCTCTGGGGCCCACACATCCTTGGTATGGAGGAGATGGAGGGGAAGCTAGGTCACATCATTGTGCTCCAGGCTGTTTGTTACCTCTCCCTCTCCCTCCTCTTTTTCCCCCTCCTCTCCTCTCTTTCCTCCTCTTGCACATATTCTTTGGTTCAGATGGTCGTCCTGGTGCGTGGCTCCTCTCCTCACTTCTCTATCAGTCTTTCCATCTTGTGCCTGCCGTGGTTCCCATGTGGCTCAGACACAGATTGATGGACCTGGTGATGACCTTGTAGAAGAGACGACGTCTGTGCAGGCTGTCACTGGACATTACTGTGTCTCTCTCTCTAGCTTTGTCCCTCTATGTTTCTCTCTCTCTCTCTCTCTCTCTCAGTCTCTCATTTCATTGAATAATATGTGTTTTTTGGGGCGTGTACTGATTTTCTGTAACATCAGCCTAAGCAGATGAACCATACAGGCCATGGCTGTTTGAAGTAGGGATGGGACATGATTTTTGAATATTCATGACGCGCTCCAATATAGAATACAAATTTCAAATGCTGCATTACTTGTATTGCGTTTCATTGTACAGCGGCTGGCGGGGACACACTTTCGATTTTCCAATAATACTTTCTTGTGAATTTCGAAGTTTTTTTTTAGATTAGATTAGATGAGTTTAGAGGACTGTATTGGTGCCCAAAGGTGGATTTGGTTTGCAGTCAAGTGATCTCTACTCATACAAAACAATTAAACATCTAGGACAAATGTAACATACAAACATTTCACACTGAACATAAGACAATAAATACCAAGTGCATCCTATTAACCTGTTAAACCCTGGGCCTATTTTGGGGCAGTAAACAACATGCCCAAAATAAATAGAGTATATCTCTGCAATTACAAGCTCTATGTGAATGATCTTGGAATCAAAAATAAAGATAAGACTTGTGAGATGCCATCGGAAGTGTAAGCATCACTGTAGATGACACTGTCAGAGTAAATGCAGATGGGGAACCCCCCCCCCCCCCCCCCACACACACACACACACACACATTTTATAGTAAATATTACTTTAAATATGGGGGCAGCTCAAGGGCAGCTGGGAACAACTGGTTAGGAAACATGATGTCACATATGGTAACAGAGATAAAAAAAAAGTAAATAGTGTGATTTATAAATGTATCATAAAGTGAGGATGTATACAAGACAATACAAATTTGCTGAAACAATAAAAACGTGATAAAAATACATTAAAAGTACCATCCCAGTCTATATTTAGAGTCTATATTGTGAATTTTTCTAATAGCAGTGACCAGGGCAGGATCCTGAGTTTGGAACCAGCACTGTTTTTTTCTCTCTCTGTCAAATGAAAACAAATGTCAGAAAATCTTTGCACTTTTCTGAAAGTCCAAACTTGAAAATTCGACAAATGCACAAAGAGACCAACAAACACAACACCTACATATAAATATGTAGGTGTCTTCAGTGGAACCTCATGTCCATCTGTAGTCCTCTGTGTTGTGATCTCTCCATAACATATATTTAAAAATGATAAATTTGAACATTAGCAATAGGCTACAAGACAGAATGTATTAATATTAAACTCAGAGCTCAGTTAATATATGTGGTTCCACCATTTCACACCAGTTTAGAACATTTGACCAAAACATAAACAAAACCCAAAGCTGACGTGAGGTAATAGAACTTCTAGAGCTAGCAGCTAGAGACTGGGACAGTAAGTGGTCACCATGACAACCCAAAGGAACAGTGGATGATTTGTGTTATCCGCGTGACAGACCTACTTAAATGTTAGTGCAGAGCTGACGCAGGCTGGTGGACGTCACTAAGGTTTTTTACACCATATTTAGCAGCAGAATTTCCTGGAACATCTAATGATTTCTGTGTGTGATGGTTTAAAATGAGCTTTTAACGTAACATCGCTCGACCTCAGTGTCACTCGTGTTTAAAAAAACTAAGTGCAGTGTGGTGCATAAATGGCAAGTTTTTTTTTTTTCTGAGACAGATTTTAACCGGTTAATGAGGCTCAGTGATTGGCCAAGACTTTATTTATTTATTTATTTATTTATTTATTTATTTATTTATTTATTTATTTTCGCCACCACTAGTGTGGTTACTACAGTTAATGTTTGGCCCAGTTCCATACCTGTACAGACTTTGGGTAGCCAACCCTACGCCAGTGTGCATGTGGTGGGAGGGAACATCAAACGTGTCTTTGCCCACAGCAGCTCAGCGTGCGTCTCAGAGTGATGAGGTTCGGTCTTGTTGTGTCTCTGTGTTCTTCTTAGATGATGAGATTTCCTGCCGTGCGTCTTGGTCTGCACTTCTCTTGGTTGTTGGTAATTGTGTGGGGGGGGTTAAAGCAGCCGGCAGCCCCTCCACTCAGGTGGTGTTTCATATATTTTCATGGTGCTGGGGGGTGGGGGTGGGCTCTTTCTCCCTGTGCTGTTTGATATTCTGGAACAGTAAAAGCAGCTCCATCATTTGGTGGTTGTCAGGGACAGGGCTCCTTGGTTACGGGGGTTGTCCACCTGCCTGCTGTTGTTCTCCATCTGCAGGAAACGCTGCTTTATGTCGTTATGTAGATCATCACCATTTGGTTTTTTCTTTTTACACGACACACTTTCTGTTCTTTTGGACAAAAAAAAAATCACGATTTCAGATGTTACAATTTTAGGATGGCCAAAGCTCTGTGTTTGTGTGTGTTTTTTTTTTGTAGCTCTCCTATTTTAAGAGTGATCGACCAAAATTAATTTTTAATTGACTCTTATTGAACTTTACTAAGAGTCCATAAACCACAGCATAATGTCTCATTTTGTGTTCTTCTATATTCTATCTACATATTCACTTATTCAGGTAATGTTCTGTGTTTTGTTACTATACTGGATTTATACATGGGTTTAAATGCGCAAAACGAAGACAACCTTTTCAAGTTTTGGTCCAGATGATTCCACAGATGTTCCTCTTTAACAGATAGATATGTGGAAAATCAGTGAACAAATAGATGATCCTGACGTCAGTGTCTAATATCACAACATGTTTTCTGTTCTATCCACAGCTGTTGAATCAATTCATTTGGTTTCATCTGTAATCATTCAGTGATAAAAGACGCATCTGTATAAAGTCAAGTCAAGCAATTTTTGTCAAGTGTGTGTGTGTGTGTATAGATAGATAGATAGATATACATACAGAATATTTCTTTCCTCTGTTCCATGGTACAAAACTATGTACAAGTTAAATGAGTAAAAAGAAGAAAAATGACCCTGTTTTCATGAGTTTAATTCAGAATAAAAGTTAATTCCTCTTTAAGGTGTCCATGTAAACACCTAATTCCAGTTGAAAATGATAATTCCTAATTAAACTCAATTCAGAATATAATCGCTTGTTTATTCCAATGTCCAATTCCTAAACCGTTAACTGGTCTGTAACATTATTCCTGTCGTTCTGCACATGCTCGTGGTCTCATTACGCTGTTGACATTAGTTGATTCAGTCGAGCTGCTGCTTCGTAATTATCACAAAAATAAATGTAAAAGTCACATGTAGTATCTGGTCTAACATGTTGACAGTTGAAATGAATGCAAAACAGGAAGTGGACGCCATCATTTTCTTCCCGTAGGTATGGAGATATTAAGCAGTTGTTCTGTCCAATCAGAACCCTCTGTACCCCCACCTCTGAAAACCAATTAACTACAGCAGAATACAAGCGGCTCCCACGTAAACCTTTAATCAGAAATGACATGTCCATGAAAACATGAAGGAAATGGTATGAAATAAAACTGATAATACAGAATGATCTGATCCCAAATAAATTATTCAGAATTAAAAAACATAATATAAATGTAGCGCATGTGTTATGACCCACAGTGAAATATGGAATAAGACAGTGGTTCTTAAATGTCCTCGTGGTCCAGTGTCCTACATGGTTTAGATCTGTCCCTCTTCTCCTTCTTCTTGTTCTTTTTTTCTTAATAATTAAAAACAATAATAAAATTTTTAGTAAAATACATTTAAAATGAATGTAAAAATGTTCTTTTATTTTCTACAGCCAAAAATGACATGATGAAATTCAAATTATAATAATAAAAAAACATTACATTACATCAATATTGGGTTTCTGAAGAGCTGATCAATAATTGAACTAGAAAAGCACTCCTCTACCAAGGCTGACCCCCTCCCCCTTTTGAATGGAGAGAGAGGTCCACCAAGGAGGTTATGTTTGCGCTGGAGTCTGTCTGTGTCTGTCTGTCTCTCTGTCTGTCTGTCTGTGTCTGTCTGTCTGTCTGTCAGCACCATTACTCAAAACGTTATGGGTGGACTTTGATATAATTCTCAGCATGTGTCACAAACGAACAAATGATTACATTTTGGTGGTTGATCTGAGAAGAGATCCTGGATTCTGGATCAGTTTGAAACTTTACATTGCGGTAAATGGAGAAAACATTTCAAAATGATCCAGGATCTCTTCTGGATCAACATCGAAATTTGATCATGTGTTCCTTGTGACACCCCCAACACATCCTGAAAATGTTATCAAAATCCACCCCTAACTTTTTGAGTAGTGTGTTTGACAGACAGACAGAGACAGACAGACAGACAGACAGACAGACAGACAGACAGACAGACAGACAGACAGACAGACAGACAGACAGACAGACAGACAGGTTGGTGGAGGTATGTAGGTGATAGAAGAGGGAACTGGTTAAAACAGGCAGGGCACTGGACCATGAGGACCACTGCACTAACAGAAAGTACCAACTGTGGACACACTACAGTGATGCAGAGTGCACTAGTGAAAAGGCTGAGTCACTTCTGTTTCTTTCCAGAACATGGTCGTATCTGCGACTGATGCTCAACTTTTCCTCCTTCAGTCTAAGAACATGTTTTACTCTTTTCTGGGCCTCAATGGTTTATGTCACAGGTGTCAAACTCTCGCCCTCGAGGGCCGGTGTCCTGCATGTTTTACATATTTCCCTCTTCCATGTGATTCAGTTTAACCCTTTCACTCCAGAGAACTAACAAAGTAACTGGTAACATGAGCAAAGTAAGACACAAATGGTAGAAAATCAAAGAAAATTAAAAGAACCAAAATGTAGAAAAATAAACAAAATGAACAAAAACTAATAAATATTTACAAAATGACAAATAATGTGGAAAATTTGGGGAAAAAAATTACTAAAGAAGAAAACTGGTATTGACATTTGGTCACAGGAATTAAAAAAAAAATGGTGAAATAAAATAAGAATAAAAAAAAATACCTCTTGCTTTTTGGCACCTTTTCCATGCACAAAATAAAGTAAAACTTAAATTTTTCCAAATATATAAGTCCATTCAGAACACATCAGCTCCTCATCAGACTGACAATGATGCAATGAGGGGAACATCTAAAACATGCAGGCCCTCGAGGACCACAGTTTGACACCCCTGATCTACGGTGTCAACATCTGGACCACAGTTTGACACCCCTGATCTACGGTGTCGGAGCCAAAATTATGATTTCAGATGACATTTATTTTGGGATGTTTTTTTTTTGCAGTGTTCCTAACTTTGTTCTATCAACTATTTTATGGCCAATACAGATTTTTTATTTATTTTTTACATCAGCCTCAGCTAATGACCGATACAGGCCGAACTGATATTTATTTATTTTCTCTGTTAAATGAAAACAAATGTCAATAAATGTTTGGTTCCAGTTAGAAAAGATAAAAAATGAGTTGAACTGATAAATATGAACAAATATACACCTTAGTTTTTTCCCCAGTTTTCTTTTTTTTTCTTTTCTTCTTTTGCTCGCCATTTATTTTTCTTTTTGGTTTTATCCCCCCCTCACACACTTTTCCTTTTTCCTTCTTTCTTCCACCTGTCAGTATCATGACATTTATTCTTTGAATGATATAGTTTCTGTGACGTTTGCAAATGTCACTGAAACTTGACTTAAAGAAAATGGTGAATGAAATTGAAATATCTGCCAGAAACATCGCAATTCATTTTTTTCCCCCTAAATTTGTTCAGCTACTCATTATCAATGAGCTCCTGTATTTGTCCTTATTTCATCCTGTTCTCCTTTCTTCCTCCACAGACACTTGGTTACAGCAGTAGTTCTTTGTTTTCTGGTTTTCTTCATCCCTCTGTCCTTCATCTTCTTGGTCCTGTTGGTTTTCTTGCGTCATGTCTCCTCCTCCTCTTCCTCCTCTTCCTCCTCTTCCTCCTCCTCTTCCTTTTCCTCCTCCTTTTCCTCCTCCTTTTCCTCCTCCTTTTCCTCCTCCTTTTCCTCCTCCTTTTCCTCCTCCTTTTCCTCCTTCTCCTCCTCTTCCTCCTCCTCTTCCTCCTCCTCTTCCTCCTCCTCTTCCTTTTCCTCCTTCTCCTCCTCCTCCTCTCCCTCTCCCTCTTCCTCTCCCTCCTCTTCCTCTTCCTCTTCCTCTTCCTCTTCCTCTTCCTCTTCCTCTTCCTCTTCCTCCTCCTCTTCCTCCTCCCCCTCTTCCTCCTCCCCCTCTTCCTCCTCCTCTTCCTCCTCCTCTTCCTCCTCCTCTTCCTCCTCCTCCTCTTCCTCCTCCTCTTCCTCCTCCTCCTCTTCCTCTTCCTCCTCTTCCTCCTCCTCTTCCTCCTCTTCCTCCTCCTCCTCCTCCCCCTCTTCCTCCTCCTCCTCTTCCTCTTCCTCTTCCTCTTCCTCCTCTTCTTCCTCCTCCCCCTCCTCCTCCTCCTCAGCAGGTGCAGGTCTGGGTGACTTAGATGCTGTTCTTCAGACTTGGCTGCTGTGTCACCGTGTCCCTTTGTTCCCTCTTTTCCTTCGACTAGTACCGACCTTTTTCCACACACCATGATTCACTTCACAGCTGGATCATGACACTGCACCTGCTGTGGATGAAAATCAAGCCTTTCTGCCCTGAAATCTGCTCCACTTTAATGTCTGACCAGCCTTACATCCTCCTCGTGAAACAGACGACACTTGTATATACATTATTTTAATAACATATATATATATATATATATATATATATATATATATATATATATATACAGCTCCCACATTAATGACATTATTTTAATATCTATAAATACATGGTTTACACTAAAGACTAATGGAACACATTCAACCTCTTATTGTGAAGGCTGTCATCTAATCACTTATTTTAATTTGGAATAGGGCTGAACAATTTATCATTTTGGACCAAAAATCGCAATTTCAGACGACGTAATTTTGGGAATATCACATGCGTGTCTTTCAGGAGTGGGGGCTGATCTGCCTTGGTGGAGTCTGCGCTGTCTGAGTGCTTTTCTAGTTTTTGATGTGCGTATTACTGCTAAGAAATGGACAGTTTATTTAGACTTGTGTATTAGTACTAAAGAAAGGACAGTATATTTTTCTGTTTTTTTTTTAACATGTGGGTATTGTTACGAAATGGACAGTTATATTTTGTTCTATATGACATTGTTATGGAATTAATTATTTATTTTTCTCTTTTTAAAAAAAAATAATATACAGGTATCATTGTTAGAAAATGGACAGAATTTACTTTCGTCTGGATATGACATTGTTGTGAATGGTCAGTTTAATTTAGTTTTTGATATTTATATTATTACTGCTGAGAAAGAGACAGAGTTTATGTAGATGTGAAATGGAGAAGTTTTATGCTCAGTTAGAATTTAATCTGTTATGTTTAAGTTATTTTAGTTACCATATTTTTTGCACTACACTGGATTATAAGGTGCACTGACAATGAATGGTTTATTTATTGTTTCCCATATTTAAGCCACATTAAGTGAAGCTAAACAGACAAATCACAGTAACTGACCTTTGTTCAAACCTTAGTGAGTGTATTCAAAAGAACTTCCAACACGGAACAAAACACACTCAATCAAACTTAAAAAGTCCAAATTCTGAGATAAAAAGTCAAAATTATTAAAATACGAAGTCCAAATTATGCAATAAAAAGTCAAAATAATGAGATAAAAAGTCACTAAGCACAACCACAATGAATCCATATACAAGAGGCTCTGGATTATAAGGCGCACACTCATTTTTGGAGAAAATTAGTCTTAAGTGCGCCTTATAGTCCAGGAAATACAGTACTTATGGAAGTACTGTAGCTTTGGTGAAGGATGGGGTACAGCGCCAGGACACGGGGTTGAACTCCATCCTGCTCCTTTTCCAACATTTGACTTTATTTTTTAAATTAAATCTTCTGTTGTTATCCAGGAAATAAACGGCCAAACCATGGTCGAGTCTAAATTGAGCCTTTAACCTGCAGAGAACTAATGATGTGACATTTGTGGTCATCATCATGGATACTAATGTATACTGTGAAAACATTTGGAGTGGTGGATTGGAACAGCCCGACCATCTGTCTGACTGCGAGCGTGTGCACTTTGGACTCTTCCTGTTTTATGTGTTGGCCTGTCTGTAGTGTGGGGGGTGGGGGTGTAAAAGGGATAAAGGAGGCTTTTTAGCCTGCTGGTCTACATGTTTTCTGTGCAGTCAAGCTCAATAAATCAGATTAGAGTTTTTTGGAGAGCTGGATGGAGCTTACAGTGAGTGTGTGTGTGTGTGTGTGTGTGTGTGTGTGTGTGTATGTGTGTGTGTGTGTGTGTACTAACTTAAAGCAGAAACGCTGGCATTCACCTCTGACCAGCCTATCGTCCTGCTCTAGGACCCAGATGACACGTGAGAGTTTTTATTCCCCTTTAATTCAGAATAAAGGTTCATTCCACTTTAAGACGACCATGCACTGACTAACAAACTCATCTGTATAAAAGGTTTGAGCGATATGGCCTGAAAATAAAATCAGATTTTTTTTTCCACCAAAAATTCAAGTTTTTTTTTCTCTATTACAGGAAAACAAGCTAAAGCTAAGCTAGTTATTGTAAAGTTGTAAAATTTACCGGAAAACTCTTTACTCACATAAATTACAGGGAAATGTAACATTAGTGCGATAGGTATAAACCATGTGTGGACTAGAGATGGGACATGGTTTTTCAATATTAGAATTTTCGTGATGTGCTTAATTATATAATACTAATTTTCAATGCTGCATTACTTGTGTTGTGCTTCACTTGGAAAGAATGTCGTATTGACTTGCATTGTACGGTGGCCAACAGGGGAAAACGCACCGCATGGACAAAACATTAAAGATGCACAACTAAAAACACAAACGCATAAAACAAATGCAACAGAAGTTCGCTGAAACAAAGCAGAGCGTTTGTGCCCCTCTGTGACCGCAGCGTCTGTGTTGGAGTGTGTGTTCTCGGCAGCTGGATTAATAGTGAATAGGCTCCTGAACATGTGGACATGTACATTTTAAAAATAAAAACCCGGCGTTGATTCATGTGACTATTGTTTTTAAATTCATTCCACATTGTAGCTGAGATCAGCTGTTTGACCTGCTACTGTCTGGATTTCCAAATTAAAAGCCTTTTACTTGTTTCATGCAGAAGATGAGATGAATTGCTCAGGAAAGATCAACATGTTGTTGTTGTGTGATTTGTAATATTCTTGTTCAGTAATCGTTTGGTTACCTCTTTTACCCTTTCTGTCATTGCGTGTGTGTTTTGGAGGGGGGTGTTTTGCGTCATGGAAACTTGTTAGATTTTTAAATAAGTCAATAATTTCTAGTGAATTTTTAACAGTGTTTTGGACCAAAAGTCACATCCCTGTTGTAGACTGGAGCTGGGGTATGAGCCTGAGTCTGTATCGGATCCTGTCCCTGAACTGGACCAGAGCTCGAAACGGCAACGCCCGAACTCGAGAACAAGTGTTGCACATGCCAGTATTCAGCGTAACGAGGGAAGGGGGGGGGGGCACTGGAAGTTCCTGAGTGTTGTAGGAAGAAGAGAGGAAAAAAAAGGTTTGCAACAAAAAAGTTGAATTAATCGATAAAATGGATTCCTCTCCCAGGTCTAACTGTCTGAATATAGAACCCACTCTGAAGTGGAACAGCACAGACACAGACTGGCTCCATATGAACACCAGCTACTTTTGAAAGGACCCCATCCCTTTTTACCCCCCCTACTACCAGGGAAGAGTTGACATCACTTCAGTCACAAACAGTTTTGGTAAATTTCTATGTGAAAAATTTCTTTTCATGATTTTTTTTTGCTAAAATATGTATATTTGAAGCATTCAGATCTTTTTTTTTTTGTTTGTTTTTTAATTTCCAAATGTTGACACCTTGGAAAAATTGATAATTCCCAAATATCCTCTCTATAAAATGCATAAAAATAACCATATAAAAATGCTGTAAAACAAAAATGTTTCCAAATAAAGTAGTTTAGCAGCTAAAGGTCAAACATTGGTTTGTTAAGTGTTGTTTCATTCCATACCTACTGAATACACTCTGGTTTAAAAACAAAAATTAAGTCACAGGAGGGAAAAAAAAGAGTTTTTCCGTCTCTGTCCCTGTTAAATAAACGGTAAAAGTGAGTATTTTAGCCCAAACTCCAGGGTGTTCCCTTTACAAAGAGCCCTTTTTTTTATCTGTACTCCAAACGCTTGAAGAACAGCTGCAGTTGTAAAGCATCTTAAGCTAAATCAGCCGTGGATGGTGAAGGGTTAAAAAAGAGACACAAGTTAAAAAGCCGACACTTTGACTTGTTGACTTTCAGACGGATCATAGACGACAGGAGGAAGGCACTAGAAGGTTTACGTTTGTACTTCTCACCTCTTAATCGTGTCCTATATTGTGATGTTGTGTGTGTTTCTCTGTTGAAAAGACTGATTCTGTCGCTCCTCTTTCATTGGTCGTCGGCTCTGGTGGCTCGTGCTCATTGGCTGACGGCAGCCCCCGGTGCAGCCATCCACACAGTAGCTTTGCAGCTGTTATTGATGGGCAGATTATCCAGCGCTCTACTGCACATTCAGACATATACAGTCCTATACATGCACAGGAAGACGGTCTTCTGACACCGCTACGGTTTCAACATACTGTCGCATCTGTGTCTGACATTGGATCAGTTGGTGCCGTCTGTCTGTCCGTCTGACTGTCTGTCTGATTAAAGGCCTTGTGTGCAGCGCAGTCTGTTGCATCTACAGCTGCAACAAGAGACTCTTCTTAATAATAGTTATCTCTTTAATTAACTGTAGGGCTGAACGATTTTAAGAAATAATTGAATTGTGATTTTTTCTTTTTTTTTGTTTCCCCCCTGGCAGTTACTGCAAATTCTTCAAATCAAGTTTGAGTTGTTGGCAACATTTGCAAACATCACAGAAACTGACATAATGCAATTTAAACAATACGTGCCATAACTACTGCCATGGTTTACTGACGAATGAAGCAAAAATAGAGGAGGAGAAAGATAAAAAAAGTTAGAAAATGAAAATAAAATTAAAGGAGAAAAAAGAAAAAGGACGGGAGGAGGAAAAGGAAGAAGAAATGAAGATAAAAGGGGAATGTAACGAAAAACGGAAAAGAGAAAAAAGGAGAGAAAAAAAAAGTAAAAACAAAAGGTTTAAATTTCTATATTACAGATAAATATATTATATATATTATATATATATGTATATATATTATATATATATACAATATATATATATAAATAAATTAGAAAAGAGAGGTTTGATCTCATTTCTTAGTTTAACTGTCACTATATTTTCTAATTGTAATTAAAGAAGTTTTTTTTAACATTTATTTTCATTTGACAAAGAAAAAAAAAAGGTCTGGTCTCCAAATCTTGGCTTAGAAATGTCCACGACGTGTATCGGTCATTGACTAAGGATGATGGAAACCAAATAATTTTTTAATTAATTTGGGTCGATCACTAGTAAAATAGTTATCAAAACAAAGTTAGCAGAGCTACAACCCCCCCCCACCCCACCCCCACGTCTGAAATCCCGATTTTCTGTCTAAAACGATCGACTGTTCAGTCCTAATTCGCTGTTCTTTATGAAATGTCATGAAAAGTTTGAATCAGTATCTTCTAAAGCTGATGAAATAAATCTGTAGAGAATGAGACATACAGAAAAAAACCCCATTATTGAAGCATCCCTTGTTTTCTTCACTTCCTTATCTTCCACCGTAGAACTGCTGTTCGTCCGTCCAGGAACACTGTACTCAATAACTTTTGACAGCTTTGATGGAACATCACCAAACTCACACCACACATGCCTCTCATGAAGGCCTTGCTCAACTTCCATGACTCGTACTTTTTGACACGTTTTTTTTGTCACTTGTGCGACGGTGAACACGAGGCTTTCAGGCCAAAAGGCTATTTTTGATTTGAATTCCCGGTACAACTAAAGGTACGTTTTGTTTTGGACAAATTCAGGGTTATTCAAAAAGAATGAACCCCTTTCATGATGCATTGCTTCAGTTCTCAAGCGTCATCCTGGAATGAGTCACTGGCTCCGTTTTCATGTTTTCTAATATAGAATTAAAGTAATGTCCCTCATGTTTTCATGGAAATGTTAATACCAAATAAAGGTTTCTATGGGAAACTGCTTCATTCTGCTTTAGTTAATTCCATTTTCAGAGCTGGAGGTACAGAGGGTTCTGATTGGACAGAACACTTTCAGAGCTGGAGGTACAAATCAAACAATCCTCTTAATTCCTACTGTACTAGTTTTCTGTTTACAGATATAAACAGTACTGACCTATTGCACACCTCTCACCACACTAGACGCTTTCCCACTGTAGCCATCATTTGTAGTTCCTAGAACCTTTTTAGTTCTTCCTGGCAGGCAGGGTCTTTTTTAATTCTCCAGGAACTATGACATAGGTGTTTGGTGATTGGTAGAGCTGAAACCACACCCATTTCCACATTTCCTCATCTTGGAGTAGTGGTGTCTTTTAAAACTGTCAGTGTGTGTGTGTTGGAAAAAAATATGGAGAACGTAATAAACAGTCCGACAGCGCGGTTTTGTTTTTGAGTTAATGCTATGACATTAACATACGTCGTCGTATCACCTTCCACTGGATACTTCGTCTCCTAACTCTCTCTTTAAACTCCTCTGTTCTTGACATTAGTCGCTGTATTTGACCATAATTACAGAACATAAACGCTGTGTTCTCTTCATTCTATATGCTAGTTTATAGTAGCACTGTCTTCTACTTCTTCTACTTGTGTGATTGTTGAATTTAGTGTTTAAAGAATACATCACTGTGGTGGACATTAGTGTCTCATTGGCCCCTCCCATGGTTCTGACTGCACTGTGGGAAAGGTTCCCTCGGAACTATATAGTTCTAAGAGCAATTAAGTTCCTAGAACTAAGTTCTTAGAACTACTCTGTGGGAAAGTACGTATTGTCTCCATGGTAACTGCACAAACATGTTTCCATGTAGTCTAGTCATAATCAGCTGGAAAGTCTGACTACCTTTTATTCATTTAGTTTTTTTCTTATTCATTTTGTTCTGTTCTTTATTTTAGGGTTCTGTTTGTTCATTTTATTTAAATTATTTTCTTTTTGTTTAATTATTTTGTTCATTTTTGTCAACTTGTATTGAATTTGGTCTTTTTCATTTTGTTGATATTTTCTTTTTTGGGTTTTTTGTTGATTATTGTGTTCATTTAATTCATTATTTTGTTAAATTATGTCTATTTTTATTCATTTTATTTCTATTTTTTTCTCTCCATGTTAACTGCACAATCCAGTTTCCACAGCTGTAGATGAGTCCAATGGTAATCAGCTGGAGACTTTTACTACAGCGAATCAGTGCAATTGTGTTTATGTGGAGTCTGAACTGTGGAGAAAAAAAACCGAACGTGCCAGAAAAAACTTTAACAATTTTAGTTCGAATCAGCATAAACCTGTAACTCATCTGTTTCAAACGGTTCCCCAGTGTCGTGTGACAGCCTTTACATCTGCATTTATCTGCTGTGCTTTTACAGTTCAGCCCTGGATGATGCAGTCCTGTGTGTAAATATGGGATGCCTTTGTTCTGTCTCATACAGGCCTCTCTCTGTATGCGTCCATGACCACTGCCTGCTGCTGCCGCCTCTGGTTGCCATAGCAACAGACTCGGCAGATGCTGAGTTTTTACCATTCCTCTCATGTGTCTGTTTTTCTTCTGTGTTGAATCCAGGGTGTAACTCTGAGTTCCAGCAGATGCACAGGAACCAAGCAGGTGTCAGTGTTGTCATGTGTTCGGTGATAGTAGCCAGTGTGTTCACCAGGTTCTCACTGCTTTTTTTTTTTTTCCTTTTTCCTCAGGAGGAGGTAATGTTTATGCGTTTGTTTGTCCGTCTGTCTCTCAGCAAGATGACTCAAAAAGTTATGGATGGATTTTGATGAAAGTTTCAGAGATGATTGATAATGTGTCAAGGAAGAAACAATTACATTTTGAGCTATAAAGGTCAAAGGTCAAGGTCACAGTCGAGGTCAACTAAATGGTGATACCTCAATAATAATAGTTTCCATTCGTTCAAAGCCACACAAATGTTTTCTAGGGTTTCATCAGTATTTCCACAGTGGTTTATAACTTTGAGAAGGTTTGTGTTAATGCCATCAACTGGTATGGTCTCCTCATTATTCTCTTCCTCCTCCTCCTTCTTTTCCTTTGTCTCCTTTTTCTGTTCCTTCTTCCTTTTCTCTTCCTCCTCCTTCTTCTTCTCCTTCTTCTTCTTCTCCTTCTCCGTCTCCTCCTTCTTCGTGTCCTTCTTCTGCTCCTCCTTCTCCTCCTCCTTCGTCTCCTCCTTCTCCTTCTCCTCCTCCTTCGTCTCCTCCTTCTCCTTCTTCTGCTCCTTCTTCTCCTCCTGCTCCTTCTTCTGCTCCTCCTCGTCCTCCTTCTTGTTCTTCTCCTTCTTCGGCATTTAAAATTGTAAACATGACCAGGCCTAAGTGAACCCAGTTATTCCATTATATTAGTGGAGAATATAGAATATAACTGAGTTGAGATGTAGTCAGTCTTCCTATTCATCTGTTATTACAAAAATACTAATGTTCTCTGTCATCTGTAAAGCCTTTTACTTATTTTCGGGGGGGGGGGGGGGGGGGGGGGGGGGGGGGGGGGGGGGGGGGGGGCTTTATGTTCCTGTAGCTCAGACAACAGACGGTGTTCATTGACAAATCCACAGGAAGTGTCCCAGAGGAACCGAATCATGAGTTGCAAACCCTGGTGGTGAGACTGCACAATAAGAAACTGATATTAGTAAAACTTTGTGTCATCACTATGTATACTGTCTGTAGCAGTAGTAGAGTCTGGAAGGTCAACTATAGAGGAGGCTGTAGAGTCTGGAAGGTCAACTATAGAGGAGGCTGTAGAGTCTGGAAGGTCAACTATAGAGGAGGCTGTAGCAGTAGTAGAGTGTGAAGGTGATTAAAAACATAAGTGTTCCAGCAGAGGTAAACGGATGGATGGATGTGGACTGTTTTTGATTATCTGTGTGTACCCCGCCTTCACTGAACTTGGTTTAAATAAAGGAGGCGCAGTGACATATTGTAGTCAACCATAAACATGAGACCGCCGTTCGTTCCAGTACTGGAATGTTTCCCTCCTTTCAAACCTGACCAGTTTTTCGTTGTGTGCGTACTCCCTGGACTGGATCAGCAGCGTCACCAATGCTCCCTGAAGCTGCTGTTTTTCATCCACACTCGCCACACGCCTGTCATTTCCCTGTCCCCACATGACCCTTAGTTTGGCCCTGTGCCACTGGGACACACTTAGCATTAGATGGACTTCTACTGGACCTGGATCAGACCAGGACTATAATCCAAACATATGCATATGCAACAGGCTGTTGTTTTTTATTCTACATCCTGTTAATTTGTGACACTAATGGAAACTGGTAAACACTTTTTTACACACACAGTGTCCCATAAAGGTTGGCCACAAGTTTGATAAAGATATCCAGCCTTAATCAATGACCGATATAGGCTGCCAATATTTGTAACCTGATATTTGGAGCTGATGTTGTTTAATCACAATAAGAAAGTTTAAGTAGTGAGGAGCTGTGGGTGAATGACAAGTTAGGAATAATATTGTAATACGTTAATAGTGATAAAATGTGATCTGTTCATATAATGTTAGTTGCATTTAAAAGTATTTGTCTTTCTTTGAGTAATTTTTTTTTTCTATAGACCCATGTTAACTGTGCTAGGGACAGTATGAGCTGCATATGGATGAAAACTGTAAAGCCTTAATGTGAACCTGACAGAAATGGAACACATGTTTTATGAACATGTACTTCTGATCAGCTGTAGTGAATACTGCAGTACTGAATATTGCAGTACTGCAGGAGATACTTCATGAACAGTGGTACCTGTATCCAACAGTGCATCCCAGAATACCTTGTGCAGGTGTCTCTTAAAGTGACATTATCTTCATTAAATGACCTGTATACATAGAAATGACTTTGTAAACACAGTCTTAACTTTTACACTGACTGTGACACACGTCCTGAAACTGAACTTTGTTTAATAGAATGAATGTGTTGAATCAAAATGGGCAGTATCGCTCTGTATTGTGATTTGTTTGTGAATTATATCATGAGGTACCATTATTGTATCTTTAAAATATTGGATCGTAGATGCTGTATTGTTATGCGTATCATATCGGCTGATATGAAATTCCTGACACTAACTCAGGAGGTTTTTTTACATAACGTATTTTCCGCACTATAAAGCACACTGCCAATGAATGGGTTTTTTTGGGGTTTTTTTAAAATGTTTTTTCATATATAATGCGCATTAAGTGAAGCTAAACAGTTGGAATAACTCCCAACCTTGTTGAGTTGTAATATAAGACAAAAAACACTTTTATTCTACTAAATCAAACTTTAAAAAAGTCAAAATCATCAGCTAAAAAGTCCAAATCGTGACCTAAAAAGTCAAAATCATGAGGTAGAAATATAGAAAGATAGAAAATTATGTTTTTACTGTCTGTCTGTCTGTGTACAACATACTTCAAAGAGTTATGGACACATATTGTTTTGAAACTTTCTGGATGGCTTGGGAATGACACAAGGACCAATCGATTAGATTTTGGTGAAGGTTCAGAAGAAATTGTGGATTCTGGATCACTTTGAACTTTAACATCGTAGTAAATGGAGGATAAAAAAGACTAAACCGGTAATGAAAGAGAAATGTTCAGTGATGGAGGAGAGTAAAGTGTGATGTGAGTGAGCTGGTTGACAGAGGTTGGAAGGTTCCCGTGTCCTGGAATGCCCCCCCCCCCACACACACACACACACACACACACACACACACACACACACTCGGGGCAGGTCAGATGGAGACGCATAAACATCAGGGACAGAGCGCAGTCGCACCAAACAAAAGGAGGACAGTAGGATGAAGGGATGTGCTCACTGTCTGCTGCCTTCAGTGCAGCAGGGCATTGTGGGAGAGGAGGGGGGGGCACGGGAGGCTGACTGAGGAGAGATGCACCCGTTGATCCCCCCGTTCTCTCTGCCTAGTGATGGAGGGGGGAGGGGCAGAGGAAGCTGACGCCAGGAGGCGGCTGTTGTTCCTGTAGCTGCTAAAGCGGTTTCTGTTTGTGTAGGAAGAAGGAAAAGTAGGATGACACTGTCAGCGTTCATGTGGATCGTCCTCCCCATCAACTTTCCCAGGTCTGATCAATCTGTCATTCTGAACCGAAAATCACAAAAACGGCAACGATGTCAGGATCATTGTAGCTGTGGTTTTTAAGATGGTAATGCTACAACGACAGAAAACTCTTCCAGAACGTATATAATACTTCATGGGGAGTGGGGTTTGTACTTGAATACGGTAAGAAACACAAACGACATGGAGGAAAAAAATATACAAAAAAATGCTAAAATCCACAAAAATTCACCAAAAAACCCCAAAAAACCATAGAAAACTCAAAACATATTCAAAAAGTATTTTAAAATAGAGGGAAAAAAACCCCACCAAAAATCTGCTAAAATAACCAAAACCTATGCAAAAATATGAATATAAGTGTGGAATAAAATATCAAATAACAAGGGTCCAAGGCACTCTTCATTTTTAAAAAGTATAAAAAGCTTTTTATACTTTTTTGGAATGAAGACCACCTTGGACCCTCCTTGATTGAAAACTCCATATTTTTTCCCACCCCAAAGAGTACCTTGAAAAAATGTTTTCAATATTCCTGAGCTCTTTAGATTTTTTTTTCTCTACTTGATATATGTTTCAAGAAGATGTTTATTGTTAATTGTTTTAACAGTTTCAACAAAACAACTTGTAAACTGTTGAATTAAATTGCATCAAAATCGGATCAATTATGATGATGGATTAATCTGTGTTAATTGTAACAACCCAATTTTTTTGTTTCATATTTTTATTAATGTGTATACTTATTTTTTTTAATATAATATGAACTTTTGAGTATGATCTTAAACTGTAATGTGTGTAAAATATGAGCATTAGATCCTGTTGTGATCGCATTAGAATGTGTTGAGTATTTGTGCATATTTAAGGTGTGATTCACTTCTTCCAGGAAATAATCATTTCAAAAAAGAAAGGAACCAAAAACTGAAAAGAATTGTGATTTGTATGTATGTTGGACCGAAAATAGGATTGTCAAAGTTGCATTTTTTTGTAGTGCTCTTTATTTTGTCAAATATTTTACGGCCGATACAGATTTTTTATTTTTTTTTTAAAACTTCAGCCTGAGCCAACAACCGATACACGTCGTCAATATTTGGAGCCAAAACTGGTATATTTTTCTCTGTCAAATGAAAATGAATGTCAGAAAATGTTTAATTACGGTTAGAAAATCCAAATGGTGAGAGTTAAACTGATACATGTGACCAAACCTGCACCTTCTCTCTCTCTCTCTCTCTTTTTTTTTTTTTTTTACAGTTTCTTTCTCTTTTTTTTGGTTTTATTTTTTCCTTTTTTCTCCCCATTTTCCTTCTTTTTTCCCTTTTCTCTTTTCCCCCTTTTTCTTTTTTTCTTTTTTCTCTTTTTCATCAATCAATCGTGGCATTTATTATTTGAATGGTTTAATTTGCAAATGTTGTTGAACCACTGCAACTTGATTTGAAGAAAATGGTGAATTAAATTCAAATCGCAGTATCTGCCACAAAACTGACATTGAATTTTTTTCTTTCTAATCCTTCAGCCGTATTTGTGTGGTGTCTTCAGATGGTTGCCAGCACACATAGCTAACGTGCCGTAGACCTTGACCACATGTGTGTCTCTGTGCAGGTATATGTGGAGTTTGACGACCAGGAGTGGGAGAAAAGAGAGTGGGTGAAGGTCTATGAGGATTTCCAGCTGTTTCTACTGGAGCACCAGCTGGTCTGGGCCAAGAGGAAGGAGGGAGCAGGCACAGGAGGAGGAGGAGGAACAGCAGCAGCAGCAGGAGGAGGAGCAGGAGCAGCTGGAGGAGCAGGAGGAGCAGGAGGCCTTCTGCAGGGACCCAAGGCCAAACACATCCAATGGCCTGCCCTGGTAAGAACCATACTGTCTGTGGAGAACCCTAATGTATGTCCACTGTGGAACCCTGGCGTATGTCCACTGTGGAACCCTGGCGTATGTCTACTGTGGAACCCTGGCGTATGTCCACTGTGGAACCCTGGCGTATGTCCACTGTGGAACCCTGGCGTATGTCCACTGTGGAACCCTGGCGTATGTCCACTGTGGAACCCTGGCGTATGTCCACTGTGGAACCCTGGCGTATGTCCACTGTGGAACCCTGGCGTATGTCCACTGTGGAACCCTGGCGTATGTCCACTGTGGAACCCTGACGTATGTCCACTGTGGAACCCTGGCGTATATCCACTGTGGAACCCTGGCGTATATCCACTGTGGAACCCTGGCGTATGTCCACTGTGGAACCCTGGTGTATGTCTGTACACAGGTTACACCGAGTCTGTACACAGGTTACACCGAGTCTGTACATCGGCTGCACTGAGTCTGTACATCGGTTACACTGAGGCTATACATAGGTTACACTGAGGCTGTACATACGTTACACTGAGTCTGTACATAGGTTACAGTGAGTCTGTACATAGACTGCACTGAGTCTGTACATAGGTTACAGTGAGTCTGTACATAGGTTACAGTGAGTCTGTACATAGGTTACAGTGAGTCTGTACATAGGTTACAGTGAGTCTGTACATATGTTACAGTGAGTCTGTACATAGACTGCACTGAGTCTGTACATAGGCTACACTGAGTCTGTACATAGGTTACAGTGAGTCTGTACATAGACTGCACTGAGTCTGCACATAGGCTACACTGAGTCTGCACATAGGCTACACTGAGTCTGTACATAGGTTACAGTGAGTCTGTACATAGACTTGTACATAGACTGCACTGAGTCTGTACATAGGCTACACTGAGTCTGTACATAGGTTACACTGAGTCTGTACATAGGTTACAGTGAGTCTGTACATAGGCTACAGTGAGTCTGTACATAGGTTACAGTGAGTCTATACATAGGCTACAGTGAGTCTGTACATAGGTTACAGTGAGTCTATACATAGGCTACACTGAGTCTGTACATAGGTTACAGTGAGTCTATACATAGGCTACACTGAGTCTGTACATAGGCTACAGTGAGTCTGTACATAGGTTACAGTGAGTCTGTACATAGGTTACAGTGAGTCTGTACATATGTTACAGTGAGTCTGTACATAGACTGCACTGAGTCTGTACATAGGCTACACTGAGTCTGTACATAGGCTACACTGAGTCTGTACATAGGCTACAGTGAGTCTGTACATAGGTTACAGTGAGTCTGTACATAGACTGCACTGAGTCTGCACATAGGCTACACTGAGTCTGCACATAGGCTACACTGAGTCTGTACATAGACTGCACTGAGTCTGTACATAGGCTACACTGAGTCTGTACATAGGTTACACTGAGTCTGTACATAGGTTACAGTGAGTCTGTACATAGGCTACAGTGAGTCTGTACATAGGTTACAGTGAGTCTATACATAGGCTACACTGAGTCTGTACATAGGTTACAGTGAGTCTATACATAGGTTACAGTGAGTCTATACATAGGTTACACTGAGTCTGTACATAGGTTACAGTGAGTCTATACATAGGTTACACTGAGTCTATACAGTACTACCAGTAAAAACAAACACTGTAGTCATTTACATTACAACAGTATTTTCAAATGACGCTTGTTTGTATGTAGTCAAATGTAAATGTTGTAAATAAGGTGAGGGCAGTGGACTGGGACAGCGAGTGCACAGGAGCAGTCTGACATTTGTCTGACATTTCTTTTATTGGTTCTCCTCACAGTAGATGATTGAATATAAAACCTGTTTATGCTGTATTCATGTGCTGGGGCAGATGTTATGAGTGGCTTTTGTTTGGAGGACACTTTTTGTTTGGAGGGCCTGGTTGACTGTTGGCAGGCTCAGACGTTCCACACAGACCCCACACGTTCAGCTCATTATTTTTAATCGGCTTCACCACGGTTTAGAAGCTAAACTTTACGTGTCTGTTTAACTGCCTGCTACTGCTAGATGAACAGTACACGGCTTTTCAGTTTTTACTCTTTCGCAGCCATTTAAATATAGTAGTTAATTAGCAAACCCTTGATATTTCTACTGTATATGTCAGATGTCAGCATGTACACTGACATGCATGGAGTGAAATTAAAATTATTGTCTTAGTTTGGTTAATACCTGGAGTTTTCAAAGTCCTCTTTATGCCTTAGTGGGACTCTAATCGAACTGGAGTTTTAGAAATTAGACTATTAGAGTCAGATAATTTGGTTTGGTTTGGAATTTGCCACAATGTGTATATGCCAGCCACGCTTAGCTTCACTGCTCACTGGCCTGGACACACCCCCTTTAGGAAGTGACCAGAGTCACCATGACAACATGTACATTACTGTAATAAATCAGTTTAAAAGGTTTGTACCAAATATATTGAGCTGTTGCATGGTTGTGGTCCATATCTTCATGGTTGTGGTCCATATCTTCATGGTTGTGGTCCACATCTTCATGGTTGTGGTCCACATCTTCATGGTTGTGGTCCGTATCTTCATGGTTGTGGTCCGCATCTTCATGGTTGTGGTCCGTATCTTCATGGTTGTGGTCTGTATCTTCATGGTTGTGGTCCTTATCTTCATGGTTGTGGTCTGTATCTTCATGGTTGTGGTCCATATCTTCATGGTTGTGGTCTATATCTTCATGGTTGTGGTCCGTATCTTCATGGTTGTGGTCTGTATCTTCATGGTTGTGGTCCTTATCTTCATGGTTGTGGTCCACATCTTCATGGTTGTGGTCCACATCTTCATGGTTGTGGTCCACATCTTCATGGTTGTGGTCCACATCTTCATGGTTGTGGTCCACATCTTCATGGTTGTGGTCCACATCTTCATGGTTGTGGTCCACATCTTCATGGTTGTGGTCCACATCTTCATGGTTGTGGTCCATATCTGTGTGTTGTTGTCCTCCTCCTACTACGTCTGCTTCAAATCTGACTGAGCCTTTGTTTACTGAAGTTGAATGAATGTTGAAGACGGAGGTGTGGAGTTTAATGAATGAATGAAGAATTCAGACTCAAACAGAGCATTTACTGTTTATACAGAACACATCACAGAAATGTGGGAAAATGGACAAATGTAATTTAAAAAATCAAAATGAAAAGGTCAATTGTTCAGGTAACATATTTGAAGTTGACGGTCTGGGCCACAGACTCACATGTCCACCCAGCCATGTCAGTGATAGTAATACTGGTCATTACTGCCTCACATTTGTTTGCAGTCTATAAAGAGCTGAGATTGTGTGTGTGTGTGTGTGTGTGTGTGTGTGTGTGTGTGTGATCCTGAATGAGACATGAGTGTAGTGTAATGTGTGTTTGTTGTGCTGTGTCTGTATTATCAGTAAACAAATCAGCACTGAAGCTCCGTCTGCTCTGTACTGTATTTATCACTCACACACACACACACACACACACACACACACACACACACACACACACACACACACACACACACACTATTGCGCGCACACACATGCATACTTGTTTACATGTGTCATGAAGACCATTGGGTAGGCTGTGTGTAAACATCTTTTTTAAAATAATAATAAAACATGTTACAATTAAATAAAAAATATCTAAATAAAAAATATATAAAATATGTAAATTAAACAAATAATATTTTCAAAAAGGAATCAATAAATATCTATCTAAATAAATTAAATAATTTTAAAAAGACATCAAATTATATCCTTTTTTTAAGTAAACAACTTCTAACCTTTGAAAAATACATGTTTTTGTTTTGCACCTGTTTCCCTCATGCTTTATGGGGACTTCCAGAAAAAAACTTAATTTATTTATAGGGCCACATCATTTCTATTTTACTATTGGGGACCTGAATGTTGGTCCCCATGGTGTGACTGTGTAAACATATTAGTGTCCCCATAAAGATAGGAATACAAACGCACATACACACAACCTTTGGTGTGGTGGCAGCACACTTGTGTTGTGTGTGTGTTGGTTTGGATCTATGGGTCACATGACTTCCACCTGTCAGGAAATCATAGCATTTGTTCTTTGAATCCTATAACCTCTGTGATGTTTACAAATGTTGCTGAACCACTGAAACTTGATTTGAAGAAAACGCTGAATTAAATTGAAGTCGCAAAATCTGCCAGAAAAATTGCAATAAAATTTTTTTCTTAAAATCCTTCAGCCCTTCAAACATCAAATATTTGTCCATGAATGTTGAGCTTCATAATTGTCTGACATTGCTGGTGTTTAGTTTTGGACTGTGTGTGTGTGTGTGTGTGTGTGTGATTCAGTGTTTGGATTATGTAATATCAGAGTGCACAGCGCCATCTGGCACACACACACATGACAGATAAGAGTTCAAAGACAGACTGGCTGATGCTTGTTTTTCTCCCAGCCTGACTCCTCCTCCTGTGTGTTTTCCTTTTTTCCCTCCTCACTCCATCGTCATATCAGCTCACTGCCTCTCTGCTTCTATTGTCATAGCAACAGCATCCAAATGTAGAGCACACGCATGCTTCTTATATAGACAGAATGTGATTTTAGCAAAAGGAAGCTGCTTTTAGTCAACGGCCGCAGTGGAGTCTGCGCTCTGTGCTTTTCTAGTTTTATTTTCTCATTATTTGTAGATCGACAAAAGAACAGGTGAATATTCGCCCAGTGGTTAGAACTGAAGGTTACAGGTAGTACTGGGAGTAGTCTGAAATATACTAATACTACTAATGATAATAATAATAATAATAATAATGATAATGATAATAATAATAATGATAATAATAATGACAATGATAATAATAACAACAATGATAATAATAACAATGATAATAATAATAATGATGATGATGATAATAATAATAATAATAATAATAATAATAATAATAATAATAATAATAATAATAATAATAATAATAATAATAATAATAATGCTAATGATAATAATAATAACAATGATAATAATAACAATGATAATAATAATAATGATGATAATACTAATGATAATAATAATAATAATAATAACAATAATAATAATAATAATAATAATAATAATAATAATAATAATAATAATAATAATAATAATAATAATAATAATAATAATAATCATAATAATCATAATCATGATAATAATAATGATACTACTACTACTACTACTACTACTACTACTACTACTACTACTAATAATAATAATAATCAGAATCATAATAATAATACTAATGATAATTATAATAATAATGATAATATTAATACTAATGATAACAATAATAATAGTAGCAGGCTGTCCAGAATTGGCAAAGATTGAATATATCTATGTATGTACATTGGAACATTTGCCAAGAATATGGAATTGCAAATGGTATGAACACCAACCAGCCACTGTCCAAGAGAAACAACACATAAGTATTTAGAAAATGCCTAATCTCACCCCTATATTGCACCAATCTCTAGTTTCTATGACAACCCGTTTTTGAACTTTCTGCTAAATGCAACCTTGACCTTTGATATATATTGACACCAATATTGATAATTTTGTTATATGTATATATGCGTCTGTGTGTGTAATATTATCATAATATATCTAGTATTCATTAAGTTATAGCATGATACGTCTATTCTTGACTTCTTGACACACAGTGTGACAGAAATTAATTTTGTGACATGTCACCTTTGACCTCCAGAGATCTCAAAAACTATTGGTCGTAGGTGATGACACCAAAGATTTTCATTATGCATCATTTGGTACCAATCTGAAACTTCTGTGACCCTCCGTTCTTCCGTTATAACCGATAATGTGATTTTGACCTGATAGTTAATTGTGACCTTGACCTTTGACCTTTACTTAAATGGATCATTGCATCTGATGCGCATTGGCTATATGTATATGCCCAAGTAATTTCATGGTGATATCATGCTATAACTCAATGAATACTTGATATATGTCTCTGTGGACACACACTAATTACAATAATCTTAATTATATTATATTAACACTTCTATGGGACATGTTCGTCCAAACTGACAAACAAGTCAAAGCCAATAAGCCAGACATTGTGATCAGAAACAAGAAAAAGGGGTGCACATTCCTTCAGAAAGAAATACATTAAAGTTTGTGGGAAAAACGGTTATTTAGGCTTTAAATAAAATAAAATGAGTGAAGGACATATTCCAACCATGTTTTTTAAACAAATTCCAATTTTTTCCCCCCAAATCTACTGGTATAGAGCTAAAACATCACAGCATTTTTGAAATTCTTATCAAATTCTGGTTCAGATTTGTGTCACATGATGCGTAAAAGCTGTTTGTTGTACAATCAAATCAATGTTCTAAGTGTGAAATCAGCCAAGTTTTTTTTTTTCCTCCTTGAAAGTTAGGGCGTATTCACACTGCACTCAGAAAATCCGGACTTTCGGACTATCCAGGAGAGTTCGAACTTTATTGACAAGTGTGAATGCTCCCCCGAACCTTGGTCCGGACTAAAGGTCTGAGCTCAGGAGGTAGTCTCAGTCCGGACCAAGATTCGCTGGTGCACAGTGTGAAAGGTCTTTTTAGGAAAGTCCGGACTATTGGACCAATTACGTCACAGTCACGTGCGCGGCATCTCGTCAACGTCCAAGCATGAGTCACGGGAATACATGGGGAGACGAGGAAACCAGGTATTTCATTGAAATTTGGTCGGATGATACTATAAAGACTGAATTAGAAAAGAGTCATAAAACTAGTAACTGGGTTCATTTCCTGCAACAGTGTAGCGCGCTCATCTACTAACCAATCAGGGTCGAGTATAGAGAGACGCACGCTGTACACGCATTGACGACATGACGTTCTAAAGTCCGTTGGTCCACTTGATTCAATATAGTGTGAATGAAGACTGTAAATAAAGTCCGGATTATAAGTACAGTGTGAAAAGGCAAAAAAAAAGTTCCGGTCCGAACCTTGGTCCGGACTTTACCACGTGAATACGCCCTTAAAGAAAAAGCTGTTTATTTATGGCTTTGAGCTCTTAACACCTCGTGTCCCAAATATACGATATACCCAAAAACCTATCTTATCATATATGCTATAGTCAAATGAATAATCTCCAACTCATTTACCATTGACTTTTTGTAGATATATACTTCTATATAAATTCAGGTGTTAAAAGTCATTTAGATAATGAAATAAAAGATGTAATGATAAAAACAACTTAAGAAAAGGCTGATGTGAAAGATTTAACAAATCAAAGAGATGCAGAGACACAAAAGATGTAGCAACACAAACAGGACATTAATCATGTTTGAAATTTAGATAAATGACTTTCAATACATTTATGACACAGGTTTTTATAAGTAGTGAACATGTCACAAACCCTGAATGATGTGGGTGTAGGAGTGATGGTGCTGATGACAGCAGCAGTAAGAGTACGAGTCCTGGTGGTGTGGGGTGAGTGGTGCAGCACAGTGCCACTGTGTCTAGGCTATAAAACCAGCCAGAACACCGGACCACAAAATCATTAATGAAGAGGATCGAAAAGATGGAAGAATTTTTTTCCTGAAATTTTCTGAAGTAAACAAAAACTTACAAAAAAAAAAAAAAGATAACTGCCTGAAACTGTGTTGTGCGTTTTACAAAACTAAGACGAATAAAAATTCCATTTCTTTTTGTCTTTGTCATCAGTATTAGATTGATATTGATGATGTCATCCCTGACCCAGGTGATGAACGCGTCAAATATTTCTTTGAATAGAACAGTGAGGAAGATAAAAGATCTGAAAAAATTTAAAATAATACTAAAACTAAACATTCAGAAAAAACTACAGCTAATAAAAGCTAGCAAACTAAAAACTAATTAAAACTCAGTGAATTATATGAAAAAAGTCAAAACTAACTAAAATTAAACTATAATGAAGAATCCAACATGTGCCGTGTCTGTGACCTTTGCCCTTTGACCAACAGTTGTGTGTGTGTGTGTGTGTGTGTGTGTGCAGTTGGCAGGCCTACAGTGTTTACCATGTGAAGCAGTCTGCTTCTGCTACTGCTGCTGCTGGTGGTGCGTTCACTTGCTGCTCTATGTGTGGGCCTAAGGCTGAACAATCTATTGTTTTGGACCAAAAATCGTGATTTCAACGGCACTATTTTGGGATTGTCAAAGCTGTGGTTTTTTTTGCAGTGCTTCTAACATTGTTTTGTTTTGACCAGTACAGGCCGTCAATATTTGAAACTGAAACTGATATTTTTTTCTCTGTCAAATGAAAAAAAATGTCAGAAAATGTTGAATTACAGTTAGAAAATATAAATATATAGTGAGTTAAATTGATAAATATGATCAAATGTTCTTATTTTTTTTTTGGTGTTATTTTTCAACCCTTTTCCCCTTTTCCCTTTTTTCCAGTTTTGGTTTTATTTTTTCCACCGTTGTCTTTTTCTCTTTTTCCCTCTTTCTTCCTCCTGTCATTTATTCTTTGAATGCTATAGTTTTTGTGATGTTTGCAAACGTTACTGAACCACTGAAACTTGATGAGAAGAAAATCGTAAATTAAATTGAAATCGCAATATCTACCAGAAATATTGCAATACATTTTTTTTTCTTAAAATCGTTGAGCCCTAATGGGTGGGACATGTGAGGTTTCACATTGGGAGGCAGACAGGACCTGCCCGAGGCTGTGGCCGCGCTCTGGTTGGTGTGTTGTAAAGTTCCCATGATCCCACCCCACTCCATAACTCACCCAGACTAGTCCCATCCCCCACTCCAACACACACACACACACACACACACACACACACACACACACACACACACACACACACACACACACACACACACACACACATTTGGCTTCAATTTAGCCTGCTTGTGTTTACTCAGCCCTGTTTTTCTCCTCTTCCACCCTTGCACATATACACACATGCTCATTAGTGGCCATATTTCTGTCTGAACTGAGCAACAAAAGCCACTTTTACTTACTACATTTGAACATGTTTGTGTAATATTATTGTTCTGCAGTACACACACACACACACACACACACACACACACACACACACACACACACACACACACACACACACACTAGATAGCACAACATAATGAGATTAGACTGAAGTATTCATTTTATAATAAATTCAAAAATGTGTGATTCAGTGGAAAATTCAATGCCGAAATGACCACATTTATAATACAATGCCTTTTCTGTCATAATAATGTGGTTCAGTTTGTCACTTATTCCTATTTACCCGTTGGACACAAAACCCTCAAAGCAGGGGTCTCTTTCAGCCTGATTTGATCTCCAATTGGCCAGACCAGTAAAATGAAAACATAATAGCCTGTAAATAAGGACAACTACACATTTTTGTCATTGATTTGCTTAAAAAAAAACCATTATATTATGAAAATACTTTTTATAAATTATCCAAATCCAAAAAAATAAAATTTCACCTGGAAAATAAGGATTCTGCCTCAATTTAACATTTGTCCATGTGTTTTATTATGGATCAGTTCTACAAAGACACTAAACTTCTAGTAACAGAAGCAGAAAATGGTTCAAATGTTGTGTAATTTTCTTCAGACATTTCAGGTTATTCACCTTTTATTGTTATGGGACAGTAATATTTTTTCAGTAAAATGTAATTAAAATTTGAAGTTTGTCATTTATAGGCACTTGACTGTACTTTTAAGTCCAGTAAAGGAAATACTTCTACTTAGTTATTTCCACCTCTACAAAAAAACCCCCAACACATACCGTCGTCCGCCAACCTTTTTTGTTTTTTTATTCAGGTTTATTTTTTCTCATGTCGCACCTCCCCTGAAGTCCTCTGGCGCCCCCCAGGGGAGGCCCACCTCACTATTAGAAAACCACTGATTTAGATGAACTTTAAGCCAGTGATGTTTCTACAAGACCAGCCAGTGTGTGACGTAGCAAAGAACACTGCAGCCTCGTCATTACACAGCTGAAAGTCAATTGAACACACACACACACACACACACACGCACACACACCCACCCACCCAGTGAGTCAGTTGGCAACGTGTGTGTGTGCTCTTGTTTCTGCATGTTCTTGTCTTCAGTCTCGGTGTGACATGTGGCCTGTGATGACACATTCTCTTCCTACACACACACACACACACACACACACACACACACACACACACACACACACACACACACACACACACACACACTTGCACCTTTTCTGAAAGGACAGCTGCACACACAGGACGTGATATAACCTTCTGCTGTTACACACATGGCTTTAGGCTATTTACTACACTGGAGTCAATGATAAAGACACAAATAGAATATCATGGAGGGTAATTATGTGAACCGCTTTTGCTGCAGATAATGATATGTAGCCAGACATATCAAGGTTGTGTGTTTAACTTGACGCGCAACTAGGGCTGAACGATATTAACAAAAAATGTAACTAGTCAATTTTCTGGCAAATATTACCATTTCATTTGAATTCATAATTTTCTTCAAATGAAGTTTGAGTGGTTCAGCAACATTTGCAAATGTCACAGGAACTATACAGTTCAAAGAATCAATGCCATGATTTACTGACAGGCAGAAGAAAGGGGGGGGGGGGTTGAAAAAGCGAAGGAAAGAGGTGGAAAAATAAAACCGAAAATGAGAAAAAAAAAAAAGATCCATCCATCCGTCAGACAGGTGAGAGTGGGGGAGGAGGTCTGGGGTCACAGGTCAGCACAGGTGAGTCACTGCAGATCCTGTTGTCTATGGGTCCTTAGTCTCCTTAGTCAGCCTGATGTTAAAGAAGATGACTGTGTTTCCACGGTAACTACAGAGCCTCTGAACATCCAAATATGTTCATATGCGATGACAGTGAAAAGATGGAAAACCTGCATTTCACACCAGTTATTGACATGTGTTTGTAGGCTTCATGGATCAACAGGTGTGAAACAGTTTAAAACAGTGGATGGTTTTGGTCGGTGGTGGATCTTTGGGTCTTTATGGGTTAAGTGTGATGAGGTATTTGGACTTAAAGCTGTCCATATTTAGGGTAAATCTAAGCTCTGCCGTTAAGATTTAACAGAACCTACTACCCTTATGGGTGCTGCAGTGGGTCTTTAATTATTTGGCCCAGAGTTTCATTCCCCATTCCTAATTAGCACTTGTTTGCAGAACTGTGTGGATTCTGTGAGGTACATGATCCACAGACGGAGACTTTCAAAGATTCTTTGATCGGTTTAAACCCCCCGTAGGAATGGTTGTTGGTCTGTAGTGAACTGGCTGCTCTCCCAGTGTGTGTGTGTGTGTGTGTGTGTGTGTGTGTGTGTGTGTGTGTGTGTGTGTGTGTGTGCGTGCTACGTCAGGGGTGTCAAACTCATTTTCGTTCAGGGGCCACATGCAGCCTAATGTCATATAAAGTGGGCCGCACCAGTAGAAGTCTATAAATAATAGGTTAAAAATTCTGAATAATGTCAACACCAAAGTTTTGTCTGTGTATTTGAGTGGCAAAAAATTGTAAAAAATTCCACAATGAAAGTGTTTACATCAACAAACTACTTGAACATAACAAGAAAAAATATGAAAAGCCTGTAAATGCATGAGAAGAATAAGCACAGTACTGATGATATTATGCTTTAGTTGATATTTTATACATGTGCATCACAACTTAAAGATCACAGTAGATCTACAAATATACACAACATTTAGTAACAGGCTGAATGTTGGGAATATTTCTTTTCAAGTTATTCCCATTTTTTTGGAAAAGGCTTTTTTTTTTGTATTTTAGAGTTTTTATTTTTGTTTTGTTTTAAGTTTGTTTCCATTATTTCTAGATTATTATCATGGTATTTTCCTAGTCTCATCCACTTTAGATTGAATTGACCTAAACTGATTTGAACTTCCTTAACCGTTAATACCCTCAGTGTAATATTTGCATTTCATAAATTCATGCCTTGGGCCAGATCGGTCCCTTTGGCGGGCTGCTTTTGGCCCCCTGGCCGCATGTTTGACACCTGTGCTCTACGGTAAATACTCGGACACCTAGCTGCTTTTGAAGAGTCTCTACATCTGTTTGTCGTTCCCTCTGAGTCGTGTGTTCGCTACAACCTTCGCTGGGCGTCCATGTGTGCGGTTGCATGTATGATCCACGTATTACATCATACATGCGTCTCCCAGGAAACGCTGAGCACTGTGTGAAGTCATTAAAGACCGTCTGTACACATTCTCATCAAACACACAAAGTGAATTCCAATGACTGAGAGAGAGACAGACGGAGAGAGACAGACAGACAAACACCTGTGTCACTGCACATGAACATGGAACAGCCTTAGTCTGATTGTAAAGTCACAGCTGAAAATTATTGGATGTCCTCGTATTGTCTCCAGGGTCGGCACTAGGTCATAGACGAAATCGGGATGGAAGTAACAGAATCCAACATGGCGGCTACAGAGTCTGTACCTGCTGATCAACATGATCAACAGGCAATAATTTTCACTCTTCGCTCAAAATCCGAAGTCTACGAGGCTTTTGGTGTCAACAAGGGTCAGTGAGTTCCTGGTGGTGTCGTCTAGTAGAAAAACAATTTGGTAAAAGAGTTTTTGCGCTAAACCTGCGCAAAAAGATTTTGACAGAAGAGCACACGAATGAGTTCAAATGTAATTCTAATTTACCAATGATAACCCCCCCCCCCCACCCCCACCCACCTGCATCCATGGTCTGTCAGGTTGTCTATGGTGTTTTAATTCTTAAATACTTCCTTATTAAACAAAAAAGTATCTCATTTTTTGTCTTAATCCTTAATTTAGCATTTATTTGATAGGTCTATAAAAAGCTATGGTCTGTTTGATGCAGGACAGGTGAACATGAACATCCAGTAAATGAAGCTAAATAGATAGAAAATCATTCTGAACCGTATCGACGGGCGCCATCTTGGAATCTGTTACTTCTGTCCTAATTCCGTTATGACCCAGTGCCCACTCTGTCTCCAGCCCCAGATAAAAACACACCGGCTCATTATTTTCTTTCTGCATTAACACTAGAACTACCAAGGCAGTCATTTTTTTTGGGTTACTTTCAAAATATGCAAGATCATAACTGGGCTAAAAACCCCAAACACATCCATGTACCAATAGAACCCGAACTGCTTTTGTTCACCCATTGTTGTGTGGTGTATCTGTTCTACCTGGAGAATGGATGTGTGGAAAATAAAGGTTCTCTGTTCTGTTATGGATGAAATATAAACAGAGGAAAATAAAAACATATCTGTCCAGGCTTTGGGTTCAAAGGTCAACATGCAGTTTATAGAAGCAGATTGTGCTTGGTGTCAAAATTTAGGTCACTTCCTGTCCTGTCCACGCTTATTACATCTTTTATTACTTTATTTTCTTGTATTTCTTTTGTACTACTTATCCCACATGCTTTTTCTATCTCTTCCTCTTTTTTTTTTAATCTCTTCTCTCACTGTTATCTTTCTCTTGTCTTACTCTGGTCCCACCCACACAGCAATGCAACGACGTTTCGTTTTGTACCAGATAGAACAGATATGTCGTCCACACTGGAAACGGATCAGTAATGTATCACGTGTTGAAAACGATGTAATACACATGCCACACCTCTAGGTGCGCTGTAAGACAGTCCTAGCGGATACACCAGAACAATGGAAGAAGTAAAACACATACTTCTGTACTTACATACTTATACCAGGACCAAACACACCCTAGAAACAAACATGTGGTTGTGACGTAGGTGATACAAATTTTACTCCCGTTTTACTCGTCCACACAGCAACACAATGACACCGTTGCCAGATCTTTCCACTCCGGAACCCACTCTCAAAAGATATTGTTTTGGGACACCCAAAAGGACGTTGCTGTGTGGACTCGAGGCTGAAACGATAACAATTCGTATCAGGATTCACTTGAATCTGATACAAAGTACTGTGTGGGCGGGGCCTGAATCTCTTCTGTCACTGTTATCTTTCTTTTCGGTCTCCAACACACACTTCCTGTCAAAAGTGTGTGTTTTTGTGGCTTGGTGCCTGAACGCTACTACCCTCCTGTTCTGCGGCGGTGCTCTGCTCTGTCCTCATTTCATAAAAGAAGAGAGCAGCAGTTTGACACACGTCTTATTCCTGTCCACATTTGAAGGTTGTATTTCATCATGCGTGTGTGTTGTAAACTCCTCAGGAGGTTTTATCTGGAGCCGCTGCCAAGAGGATTTGATGCAACTATCCCCAAAGACGTGCTATTTTTCCCCAAACAATGCTCCCAGCTGGATTAGGTTTGTGACTTGTGGTTCATAATCTGGCATCGTTTGTCGCAGCTCCTTCATTTCTACTCATTTACCGCCACAGACACGACGCAAACGGCTAACACTACTGAGTATTAAAGTACTGAGACATTACAGCTGAAAATGTTTTCAGTTTCTGAGCTGATGTGTTGAAGTTCACTGATACTATACTGCCTTTATCCAGGGCTCTTTAACTGTTTACCCTGGACGTACGCACGTGTTCACATGACTCATGAGGATCAAGTTTGTAATCAAGTAGCCATTTGGTAGAGAATGTAAATACCTTTTTTTAGAGATACTACTACTACTACTACTACTTTCTTTGTAGAAAAAACAAATGAATGTTAATGATCGGGCCACATCATTTCTATTTTATTAGTGGGGAACTTTATTTATATTTAACCCTTGTGGGGGTTTTGGGTCCCCATAGAGGTCCCCATGGTGTGACTGTAAACAGATCAAAGTCCCCATAAAGATAGGAACACACACACACACACACTGGTTTCCATGTCTCATGAGGACCAAGTTTGTAATCATTCCTCGTAGGTAAAGTAAGGTCATCAGTGTGAGCACAGAAGCTCCTTCTTCTTTTTTAATCAACACAAATAATACACACAAAAAACTAAAATAAATGAATAAATAAAAAGTAAGCACATCAAATATACATACCTTTTTTCCCACTTTGCACCTGTTTTCCCCACATGTTTTATGGGGTTTTTTAAGACTTTTAAATTTGCGTATTGTCAGTGGTTGTATGTCACATGTACTGTATGTTCGGTCGTTCTCATAAACACAGCGCTGCCTCTGTTCGCCGTTTTTATGAATTACACTTAATGAACCTTTCAGACGTTTGTAACCAGTCAGTGCTTTAATTGGGGAGGAAGCATTGTTTGATCTGCGAAGGCGCTGTTCACATAGAAAAACACAGTGAAAGAGTGAGTGTAATTTCTTTGTTTGACTCTTTCCCAAGCTACAGACTGCTCACGTCCTGGTACGTCGCCTAGCAACAATGGCTCACTTTGTAAAATGAAATGCACACTCAGACACACACTCAGACAGACACTGAAACTCAAAGAATAGATATATCCACAGGCGTATTTCTACTCTATCTGGTCGCAGTTCTGCCTCAGAACAAAGCGGTACGTGTTTCATCACATGCAGCCTGTCGTTTATTCCACTGCTCAACGTAAACGCTGCGCCTAAAACCGGTGCTGGTGTGTAGAGCTGAACAACCGATGGTTTTAGACACAAAATCACAAATTCAGACGACACTATTTTGGGATCGTCAAAGTGTTTTTTGGGGGGGTTTCTGTTTTACGGCCGTTACTAATATTTTTAAAATTATTATTATTATTATTTTTTCTTTTACATCAGTCTTAGCCAATGACTGATACAGACCTGAGCCAATATTTGGAGAGAAAACTGGGGGGGGTTTTTTTGTCAAATGCAAACAAATGTCAGAAAATGCTTAATTACAGTCAGAAAATATTGAATAAATACAGACTTAAAGTGATAAATATGACCACCTTCCATTTTTACCAATTTTTTTTTATCCTTTTTTGTTACTTTCTCCCTTTTCTCTTCTTTCTTCCTCCCCCCCTTATTACAATTTTTTCTTCATTTTACATTTTTAGTTTTATTTTTACGCCCTTTTCCTCTATTTTTTCCCCCTTTTTTCTCTTCTTTTCCCCCTCTTTCTTCCACCTGTCAGTAAATATGACATTTATTCTTTCAATGCTGTAGTTACTGAAAACGTTACTGAAAACGTTACTGAACCACTGAAACTTGATTTGAAGAAAATCGTGAATTACATTTAAATCACAATATCTGTCAGAAAAATTGCGCTGATTTTTTTTAGTCCATTTAGTCCTACCGGTGTGTGTGTGTGTGTGTGTGTGTGTGTGTGTGTGTGTGTTACTCATGGGCTTCTCAGAGCGAGGCAGAGGGTGACGGTGAACCATGTGCAACGTCACTTTGGTGGAAAGTGGGTCATAAAAGTGTGGCCTCCTGTGTGTCCTGGCGTGTCCCTGTTTGTCTCCCTCTCTCTCTCTCTCTCTCGCTCAGCAGATGGAGCTGGGTTAGTGTAATCTCCTGCCTCCTGTGGATGTGTGTGTGCATGTGTAATTATAGCTTACCTTCATGGCAGCTCCACAAAGGCCGCACACAACAAGGATTGGGCGTCCTTTGGCTCGCTGACAAACGGCGGAGCAGCTCCACCGCCCGCCGAACACTTCCCTTCAGATCTGCCTAACAGGCTTGAAAACGTGGATCTAAAGGTGCGGCCGCGGCCCTCCTCATGTACCGCGGATGTCTGAACATACGGCAGAAGCCACATTAGGGGCGTGTGCTCTCATTTCCTCATTGGGTTTAGGATGTTAAGACCCAACACTGAATTCAATAGGAGATGAAAGACACACTGTGCACAAGCACGTCTGTAGCCTGGTGTGTTTGAACATACAGGTTTATCTGCTGGGGTACTATTGGAGTTGGGGTACTATTGGAGCTGGGGTACTATTGGTGCTGGGGCACTATTGGTGCTGGGGCACTACTGGAGCTGGGGTACTACTGGAGCTGGGGTACTACTGGAGCTGGGGTACTACTGGAGCTGGGGCACTACTGGAGCTGGGGTACTACTGGAGCTGGGGCACTACTGGAGCTGGGGCACTACTGGAGCTGGGGTACTACTGGAGCTGGGGTACTGCTGGAGCTGGGGTACTACTGGAGCTGGGGTACTACTGGAGCTGGGGTACTACTGGAGCTGGGGTACTATTGGAGCTGGATCGTGTGCCTGTACTGGACTAGAGCTCCAACTGTTGCTTTACAGTGAGTGTGAATCGTCAGTAACAAGCTTTGCATGCGCCAGAATTCTGTAAGTGTGAGGAGGGAGGAGGAGGATAGGGTTGGGGGTGGGGGTCTCTGGATGTTCCTAAGCACAGTAGGAAGAGGAGGGGGAAAGAAAGGAGTTTTTATTTTTTTAAATCGGTTGCAACAAAAACCCGGAATTAATTGATAAAGTTGATACATTGTCTGTCTGTCTGTCAGCTATGTAGCTAATGTAAGTAATCTGTTCTATCTAACTAGTCTATCTAATAAATGGGGGTGACTTATGCTATGGTATAATTAAATGGTTAAATCGAAAATAAAAAAATGCCTAATATGGAACCTGCCATAAAAGTAAGGCCTATTTTTTTCTGGGGTAAATCTGGTTTAAGCTCATTCCCATCACTGTACAACTCAGTCCAGACTTTTCATACTCAGTCACCATGTTTTTAAAGGTTTGTCATTAGCACTCAGCTCCACTTTCATCCATATTTAAACTCATTATTTATTTGCTAATTTATGATCATAAATAAGATCGCTTTGGCTCAGGTGGCAGAGCGGCCTGTCAAAAAACTGAAGGGTTGGCAGTTGGAACCCGCTCTGTCCCCGTCATGTGCTGTTGTGCCCTTGGGCAGACACTTCACCTCCTGCCTCCAGTGCTGGGACTCACACTGGTGTATGAATTAAAGTCTAAAAGTTAGAATTGTGCTTTCAACACTTAAAAGCTTTTGTGTTGCTGAGGACTGAACTAAAGCAGATTTTGGTACCACTTTATAATACCTACACAAAATTCACTATGTATTAACTATTTGTAAATGGTATGTTAATGCATTGTTCATACACAATTTATCATAAAGAAACTATTTAACAAACCATTAAGGAATAGCTGTAAAGTTGGATTATTTTTACCAGACGGGTGCAGTGTTTGTATATCTGCCTTGTAGGTAAACAAAGAAACAGCTGAAAACACTGCACCTGTTAGTTAAAAATAATCAAATTTTACATTTATCTTTGGAAGACACTAGTATGAACCTTTACAAGACATTAAGAAATGGTGAATACATAGTGAATTGTGTGTAGGTATTATAAAGTGTTACCCAGATGTCCAGTAGGATTGTGTTTAAAAACATGCACAGCTGTAGTGATGGATAAACTCCATAAGATGTTTATTATCTAGAGATTAATGTTGTAATGTGTTGGTGAATATGTTGTAATGTAGATATGCATGAAAAGCTAAATGTACATGTTTCAGAGTTGCTGTTAAACTGGGACAGTGTTTGTATGAAAAGGTTTGAAGGGGAAGAATTACATCAGTTTGTTCTTTTACTCTTTTCATTGGGCGGCGCTAGGTCAATCGGCACGCAAGTAATGGAATCCAACATGGCGCTCGTCGATACGTTTCAGAATGATTTTCTATCTATTTAGCTTTGTTAATTGGATTTTAAAACAGCCAAAAGTGAATAAATTATGTATTCGATCAATAAAATCCTAGCATTAGCCATAATTGGCAAATAAACTGTGATTGCATCATAACAAGAATGAAAAATGACCTAATATATAGTAGATGGAACAAAATGACAATGATATTATGGTCAAAAGAAACTGTTGTCTCTTGTCTTGTAAGTCTACATTATAGAATATATTACTTTTGCCAAATACATCTGAATTAAACTGGGACTCATTCGTGTGCTCATCTGTCAAACTAATTTTGTGCAGATTTAGCACAAGTACTCTCTTACCAAATAGTTTTTCTACTAGACAACACCGCCAGGAACTCATTGTTTGACCCTTGTAGACATCAAAAGCCTCGTAGGCTTCAGATTTTGATCCAAGACTGAAAATTATTGCCAGTTGATCAGTACGTACCGACTCGTTAGCCGCCATATTGGATTCTGTTACATCCGTCCTGATTCCGTCTATGACCTAGTGCCGACCCCTTTTCATTCATGTACATTTTGAGGCTTTAAGACACTGTAGTTTTCTGTTAGCAGTTTATTGTTGTTGTTTAAATTCTTTTGACTGTCATTTATTTGCATTTCTGTTTTCAATTTGTCATTACCTGATGCAAATATATCACTAAAAATAAATAAATGAATGTTGGATGGTGGTGGGAGGGGCCATAGGCATAAACTGGCAGCCATGCTTCTCAGTCTGCCCCAGAACAGCTGTGGATACAGATGTAGTTTAGCACCACCGGAGGGAGAATGTGAGAGTGAATGAATAATGGATCCACTGTGCGCACCTTGGGTATGCATGGATAGAAAAGCATTATATTATATTTGTCCAAACAGACATTTAGTTGGACCAGGCGTTATAATGAACTGAACAAAGGGGGTGGTCCAATGTTATTTTTCTGTGACTGTAGATATAATATTGTAATGAGCTTGTTCCTGGTCCACATGGAGATGTGTGATGGCAACACTGTTCTGAACAGCAGATGAGTCTGGAGCTTTAATCCTGCCTCAGAGCAGCAGATGGACTGTAGGAGACATGTTATTATACTAGTGTGTGTGTGTGTGTGTGTGTGCGTGTGTGTGTGTGTGTGTGCTGTTCCAGTAGCAGACAGTGTAAATCTGATGAGCGATGGGCAGATTAATCAAGTGTGTGTGTGTGTGTGTGTGTGTGTGTGTGTGTGGCGTGTGTGTGTGTGTGTATCAGGTCATCAGTTCAGAGGTGAGGCTTGAAGTGTGTGTGTCACAGTTCAGCATCAGTTGAGCCAAGTCCACTTAACCCCCCCACCACACACACACACACACACACATACGCTCGGGTCAATATTTAGGACTGAACAGTTTGAAGGTAAAAGTGAATTGCAGTTTTTCTGGCAGACCATTACAATTTAATTCACGATTTTCTTCAAATCAGTTTTCGGTGGTTCAGCAACATTTGTAAACATCTCAGAAACTATAGCAGTCAAAAAATAAAATGCCATGATTTACTGACCGGTGGAAGAAAGAGGGGGAAAAATTAGGCAAAATGGGGGGAAAAAAGGAAGAGAAGAAAGTAACAAAATGGAGAAATAAAAGGGTAAAAAAGGCTTGTTCATTCACTCTCACTACTTTTATTTTCTAACTGTAATTAAGCATTTTCTGACATTTGTTTTCATTTGACAGAAAAAAAAATATCAGTTTCAGCTGCAAATTTTGGGTTAGGCCTCTACTGGTCGTTGACTAAAATCGATGTTTAAAAAAAAAAAAAAATCCACACTGGCCATAAAATAGTTGACAAAACAAAGTCAGGAACGCTGCAAAAAAAAAAAAAAAAAATGTAGCTTTGATCATCCCAAAATAGTGTCATCTGAATTGGACTGATTTTTGGTCCAAATCGATACTGTTCAGCCCTATCGTTAACACATATGGGTTCAAAGACGACACGATACAAGTGTTTGGCTGCTGCGACACAAAACACCTTCGACAGTTCTGTTTCTAACTCTGACATCTGTGAGTTTTTACTAATTTAAGGTTTTATGGTGCAGAGTCCAGAACCAGAAGCATGCTAACGCTAAAGGGGGGTGTAGCGCCAGTATGTGTCTGGGATCTGAATTTCTAAGTGCATGTAAATGCACCCCCACCCCCCGACGTCTGCATGCCTGGAATCTGCAGAAATCTCACTATTCAAATCAGTGTTGATTTTTGATGAATAAAAACTAAGTCATGCAGTGCAGAGTTAGCCACGACGCCGACTCTTTTCCTGCTGAGCTGCAAATCCAAACATGAAACAGGCGTCGGGCAGGAAGCAGACACAGGAAAACTGTCAAACTGCCTCATATGAGTCGAACAGGAGAACAGAACACATTCAGAATTTTTATTTTTATTTTAGAGTCTAGATAAATTGTAGGAATTGTAATTAGCCTGAATAATTTTTTTCACTTGTGAACATTTGCTGAACTTGACATGACACTTCATAAAACTGTCATACTAAAAAAAAGTCACCTTATTAAAATAAGGGCCTGTGGCTTTTTTTTTTTTTTTTTTTAATCATTTTTGGGAAAAATAAAAACTTGACCCACCCCTAAATTAAACCTCTTGACATAGACCAGTGTCCAGTAGGATACAAAGAGTAGGATCCTTCCAGCTAAAGCTTTAAACCTTTTTACCAGAGATGAACAGTAATTATCAAGACATGATTTAACCCTAAAACAACCTCTGGACACCTTCATGGACAAAAATGTCCACATCACTGATGCGCGGGCTGACCCAGAATAAGTGGGTGCCCGTGGTCACCCGCAGTTGTGGGTCATTGAAAAATATTTTTAATGATATTCAGGTTGCGGTCGATCGGGTTATTTGAGATAAACATTAAAATAACCTGATAAATATTATTAACTGAATTTCCATGAAGTTGGAAGTAGTCTTCAGTATGGAGGGAGCAAGAGAGAGAGAGAGTCAAGTTAGGAGAGTGGAAGCTCTGGGAACAAACAAACAAAAGATGATGAGCAGCTCCCAGTGTTTTCTTTTCAGTGGAAACTGGGTTCAAATGTCTCTTTGGGTGTTAGAGGTGGTCGACCCCAGGTTTAGATGTTGATAACTTTTGAATGATGAAGCAGGACAAAAATATTGTCAACATGTTACACTTACAAACAATGACATCATATTTTAACACAAACAAATGCAGGTCATGTGAGTAACGTCATGTGACGTTCATAAAGACCACTGACGACTTTTAAAAATACAGGTCCATCCTTTTCAAATATATTTGTTGTGGTCCCAGTTGCGGGTTAGACTAGTTAAAAAAGTACCTTGAAATGATCATACGTTACATTCACCAAGGAGGTTATGTTTCTGCAGGTGTTTGTTGATTTGTTTGTTTGTGTACATGATAACTCAAAAACCTGTGGATGAATTTTGATGAAACTTTCAGGGTAGGTTGGTAATGGGGAGATCTGGAAATGATTAGGTTTTGTTGGTGATCTGGTGGGGGTGTGTGTGGGGGGGGGGGGGGGGGGGGGGACCTTGGTGGAGTGCTTTTCTAGTTTCCCTTTTTTTTCATAAATGTGTTTGTCACTTAACCAAGGCTCACAACTAAAATACCAACATTTCATCCACTTACTATGTATTTTATGAAAAATATTCCATATTGTATATACATGTGTGTATGTTTTAATAAATTACTCAGACTTTAAACTATTAAACTAGCATTTAAGGGGTTAAAATCCTAAAAAAAAAATAAAAATAAAATGTTGAGTGTTCGGTAGTTTTGAGCAGGAGGGAAGATGTTTAAGATATTTCTAAAAAAAAAAAAAAAAGTTGATGTATAATGATTTTATAGTATTTTTGTGTGTGTAGGCATTTTTTTTATCCAGAGGTTACAAATGCATCATGGGAAAACAAAACACATCTAAGAGTAAAAAAAAATAAAATATGGATCTTAAAAATATAACTAAAAAATAAATATTTCTGCCAAAAGCTGCAACAACAACTAAAATGATCAGGGCAAAAGTGCAGTGCAAAAAATTATTATTATCATTATTCTATAATGTGTTATAAGTGCTGATCTTGTGGTGAAATTTTACACTATACATTTCAGTCTGTCTGGTTTTTGCGCTTCCTGTTGGAGCACCCTGAAGGGCAGACAAAGCCAGTGTTGACCACATCATTGTATCAACCACAGGGTTCAAAGTGAGGGGGAAAAGGAGGGGCTTATGGTCTGGAACAGAGGTGGTCAAAGTACTCACATTCTGTACTGAAGTAGAAGTACAGCTACTGGTGTGGAAAAATACTCTGGTAAAAGTAGAAGTACTTATTCAACTCCTTTACTGAAGTAAAAGTAAAAGAAAAAAAGTACAACTTAATTGTAATAAAGTAAAAAGTAAAATTGTATTTTTTTTTTGCTATAAATGAAATATTTATTTAAGCAGGAAAAAAATATCAAAAATATCCAAAAATAAAGCCTTTAAAAGTGAGTTACTGTGTAGATGATGTGATTTATTGGGTCATGGTACTGAGGTTTGTGGTTATGGACAGGACATTGAGGAAAAATTCAGAAGTCGTAAATAGATTTAAAAAACATTAAAAAAAAGCATAATTATGAGATTTTTAAAAAATTTAAATAGTGAGATTAAAAAAATCTAAATTATGAGAATAAAAAGTCAAAATTATAAGAAAACATTAATAATTATGAGATAAGAAATGCAAAAGTATGAGACAATAAGTTAAAATTATGATATAGTAAGCGGCGATTTCTAATTTACTGATTTACCACTTATGTTTGATACGTCACATTTGTCTAGTTTGAAAAAGTAATGAGTCTATTCTGAGAATAGAAAGTATAAAATACATATTAAATACAGATACAGAGGGAAAGTAAAATGTTTTCAGAAAAATAAATACTCAAATAAAGTACTGATACTTAAAAAAAATAGATTAAGTACAGTAATGAAGTACTTTTAGTTAGCTTCCACCTCTGCTCTGAAAAAAAAAAAAAAACTCCTCGTGGGGATCAATGACAGAAACAGTAAAAAATATATACCTTAACCTACAAGAGTTTGACTGGAAATGACAATTGTTTCCCCATTCTATTCTTTCCTTCCTTCCAGAAGCTTCTTTTCCTCTGTAGAAGCTAAAACATCCAACATTTCCAGTGTGTAGCATAAAAACCCATGGCTCTGTACGTACCTTATTTTCATCACATTAAATCACTTCTGTTTTCTTTTTTTTTTCGCGGTTCATGCTTCAGTCAGATCTCTGCAGAGGTGGTCAAAGTACTCACATTCTGTACTTATGTAGAAGTACTGCTACTAGTGTGAAAAATACTCTGGTACTGTAAAAGTAGAAGTACCGATTCAACTCCTTTACTGAAGTAAAAGTAAAATAGTACAACTTCTGAATTGTAATGAAGTAAAAAGTAAAACTGCATTTTTTAAATTTTTTTTAAAAAAAATCCAAAAATAAAAGCCTTTAAAAGTGAATTACTGTATAGGTGATGTGTTTTATTGGGTCATGGTCCTCAATTTAGTGGACATGGACGGGACATTTAGGAAAAATTTACAAAAAGTCATGAATAGGAGATTTAAAAAAAACATGATTTAATTTTTTTCAATGAAATATTGAAAAATTAGTGTGTTCTAAAACATTCGACTGGTAATGTATGTCTGTGATCTGACTTAATGGGAATATTTATGAAATCCCAACATACAGGTTTTTCCTAAAGCTTCCAGAAAATCTGTCTGGTGCTGTTTCTGCAAGTGTGTGTGTGTAGTTTTGCTCATTGACAGTATGTGTTGAGTTGATTCTTGCACTAATGACAGTCTGAGGCTGGTGTGATGTCACGCTCTATATTTACCACCAGTCTGTCGCTTCAGGAGCTGCGCTATAACAACCAACCCTGTGTCGTTACATTACACCTATGTTTACTCACTGACACTTTACACACTTGAACCAACCAAGTAAAAGCAACAACTGAACAATAACTACATGTAGGTCTGTCTGTCTGTCTCTGTCTGTCTCTGTCTGTCTGTCTGTCTGTGTGTGGGAAGGTCATCACATCTAACCCATTTAGCTGTTATGAGACTCCACAGTTACCATGGAAACAGTCATCTTCTACAACATTGATTCACCAGTAAAACCCAGAGTTGGATCAGTAACATTGGATGGAAACACTGGGTTTATGTTCAATTAATGATATATTTGTTGAAAAACATACATTTTTCTCAAGTTTTCCCTGTTTTTGATACAATAACCCTCACATGTAACATTAATAAATGTAATTATTAAAGTGTATTTAATTAAATATATGAATATATCAGATTTTCACTGAAATAAAAAAAGGAAAATATAGAAAATAATATGATGTATGGTGATAAACCACTGAATAAATGTTAAATATGGACATTAATATACATTTTAGAACTTTTACTAAAGTTACACTGGGTCTTTATGGGTTAAACTCGACTCTCGTTCTCTTTTTTTAGGTGTCTTTGTGAATATTAAATCCCCAAAATGGATAGTGGATAAAGGAGTATGCTTCAGATCCTGTACTGAGCAAATACAATGTTTGGTATTTCTGCTTATTTCTTCTGTAATTGAAAATGTCCATGAAATACTTGCGGCACAAAAGAAGGGGAAAAAAATTTAAATAAAAAGAATTGCCTTGTTAACAGTGTCATCATATATTGTGACTGGTATCATAACTTTTTTTTTTATCTGTAAATAATTTTGGTTTCCGTCTTTGTGGGTGAAATGAAAGTGAATGATGTCATTAATGACCAAATAAAAACTTTGACTTTGACTATTAAAGTAGTGATTTCAGCCCTGGTTATTTTGCGTTGTACGTCCTCACATAGACTGACCTCAGAACAGTGGAACAGTTAAATGGATACACCCCCCCAGACTAAATCCAATGTGTCCCCACTGTTCCCAGGCCTACATAAGTGTGTGGAAGCATTTTCCTGGTGATCCAGCCAATGTCCAAATCTATGAGGACTAACCACAGGTTGGATTCTTACACTAACTGCATTCTTGCGTCGCCAACTAAGTATCTCGTCTAGAGTGAAATAATGTACTTGATTTTGTCTCCTCGTTCCTTCCCACGTAGTGGACATTTAGTTTGAGGGTCAATGATGATGCAATTCACGGCGCAAAGGGCTCGTCTTATTCATTTGTGTATGGGAACTATTTTTCGGGGTGGAAAAACACAGCCGACGCACACCAAGGCCTGTCAGTGAGCGCCTCAGTTGTAGTTAAACAACCGCAGCTATCCTCTTCTGTACTCCTTTGCATCGATGATAATATTTCACCTCAGTCAGAACAACACCAACTCTGTTTCAGTCGGTATTGGTTGGTTCTCCACACTGACACCAGTTTGTATTTGTTCTGCTTCGCACATCTGGATCGCTTGGAGTAACGGGATCTTCCAGTGTTCTCTGCTCCAAAGCTCGCAACTCCTCCTCTGTAAATACAGGTTCAAAAAGGTAGAGTCTGGGGTTTTGGAAGTCGAAGTCATCATCTTCGTCCCTCGTTAAATCTTCAATCACCATGACTCGTGAAGGATAACTAATAGTAGCTAGCCACACAGGTCACGGTGATGGTTTCATGAATCTCCAGGTAGGCTACGCTGGGTTGCTGGATACGTGGGGGCGCTCACTGACAGTCCTTGGTGTGCATCAGCTGTGTTTCTCCGCACTGAAAAATAGTTCCCATACACGAATGAGTAAGACGAGCCCTTTGTGCTGTGAATTGGGTCATCACTCACCCTCAAACTAAATGTCCAGTACACAGAAAGTAACGAGGAGACAAAATCAAGTCCATTAATTCACTTTAGACGAGATACTTAGTTGGTGACGCATGAATGCAGTTAGTGTAGGAATCCAACCTGTGGTCAGTTCTCATAGATTCGGACATTGGCTGGGTCACCAGGAAAATGCTTCCACACACTTATGTAGGTCTGAGAACAGTGGGGACACACTGGATTTGGCCTGGGGGGGCGTATCCCTTTAAAGGCCCCGTGCAGAACGTCCTCACGTAGACTGACCTCAGAACAGTGAAGCAGAACCACCTGTTCTCATCTGGACTTAGTTGGTTTGGACTTTTGGACAAACGCTGGACGTGGTTGTAGAAAAATCAGTTAGTTATTTGGATCAGTGTTTTTGTTTGACGTGCGTCGGTGTGAATTTTCGGAGTCGGAGGAGGAGGAGGAGGAGGAGGAGGAGGAGGAGGAGGAGGAGGAGGAGGAGGAGGAGGAGGAGGAGGAGGAGGAGCTGGGCCTCAAAGTGAAAGAGAGTGAGTCAGAGCATGTAAAGCATGGTGAGCGGGAGTGAGCGAGCTTACGTCACACACAGAGAGGGAGTGAGTGTGAGCCCTGCCTCCGTCCCTCCCTCTCGCTCTCTCTCTCTCTCCCTTCGCACGCCCTCCCTCCTTGCGTCAGCAGCAGTTAAAATGTCGGCTGTGTAGCTCGTCCTCTGCTTTCTCTACCTCTTGGCCATCTGTCTTTTCTTACCACAAGAGGAAACCACACTCCCTCCCTCTCCCCCCCCCCTCTCTCTGCCTCTCTTTTACCCTTGTCATCCTTTCTTCTCTTTCTTCCTGCCTCTCCCTCGCTCAGCGGATAGAGCTAGTTTTGTGAAGTGTTTTTTTTTTTTTTTCTTCTTCTTCTTCTTCCCCTCTGGAGACGGTGGACAGAGGTAATGTAACTGTTGGATTTGCTCTGCTGTGGCTCTCTGCTCACATCCATGGCTGTGTTTTTCATTTGAAACCTCAGTGGAGTTTGATTTAGAGGCCGAATGAAAAGGGTTGAAGTTTGGAAGTGAACTGAGCACACATCCCAGAATAGAAGGTTTGGTCGTTCAGATGTGAGGCGACGTGTTGGCTCATTGCGTGTGTGTTTGAGTGTGTAGTTGTAATTTATTTAAAATGCTGTTAGTACGTATGCGGAGCTGCCCTTTCCATATTATCACAACTGTTGTTTAGGGCTGAACAATCTATCGTTTTGGACCAAACATCGCAATTTCAGACGACACTATTTTGGGATCGTTAAAGCTAGGTTTTTTTTTTGTAGTGCTCCTAATGTTGTTTTGTCAACTATTTTATGGCCCTTACGGATTTAAAAATTTTTTTTTCAGCCTTAGCCAATGACCGACACAGGCCTAAACCAATATTTGGAGCCAAAGCTGATAATGAAAATGTTTAATTACAGTTAGAGTTGAACTGATAAATATGACCAAATGTATGTATACCTTCCATTTTTACCATTTTCTTCTTTTTCTCCATTTTTTTTTACTGTTACTCTCTCCCTTTTTTCTTTTTTCCCCTCTTTCTTCCACCTGTCAGTAAATCATGGTGTTTATTCTTTGAATGCTGTAGTTTCTATGATCTTTACAAATGCTGCTGAACCACTGAAACTTGATTTGAAGAAAATCATGAATTACATTTAAGTCACAATATCTGTCAGAAAAATTGCAGTGATTTTTTTTTTTCTTAAAATCGTTCAGCCCTACCGTATATATTGAATAGTCCAGTGGGAGTGTAGAGCTGTGCTGTTTGATGTCAGTGTTACTAAATGAAGTGGTATTTGTCATCTGTTCTTCTAACATTTTCCTTTGTGACTTACATCCATTCCAGACAGTAGCGTCATCAGCTCTGCCTTAGTTTTATAGATGAGCCCATCTACGTTTTCTCCACTTTTGTCAATTTTATGACTCTCACACTACATTTGAACTGATAGATTTTCATTTTACAAATGTTTGGTCAAAAGCAAACCATCTTTGTCCAAATAGAAGTTTTGGCAAAGTTTCAGAAATGGGGATTGACAAAACCTGGAAGCAGGCAGCTCAGTTTGTGTCTTATTACTAGGGCTGTCAAATGATTACAGTGTTTTGTCTGATTAATCACAGGGTTGCTTTGGATTAACCATGATTAAATGTTAATTTCTAACTTATATTAATAGTTTTTTAATTTTCCATGAACATAAAACTCAAAGAACTGAATATATCTGCATTAAATGTGTTCGTCGTAAGCTGGGTTACGCATTAGCCTTGTGCTAGCATTAGCCTAGTGCTAGCAGAATCCGTGACTAACGTATGCTTCATGTTAATGTGTTATTTTATTCTAGAAGTGCTTTGGTGAAAAGAAAATTCTGTGAAGACACTAAAAGCTAGGTGACTCTGACCATTAGCCTGGCTCTACACTTGGAGATGCACCCCCCCCCCCCCAATGGCATCAAAGGATGGGTTACATGCAGAGGACAAATTTCATTGTACAGTTCTATAATGACAAATAACGTACTTGACTTACTTCATGTCAGTCGACTGTTCTATCTTGGGGTTTTTTTTAGGGGCGTTTTTGGACAAAAATTACCTACAAAACACAAAAATATGCGAAGAACCACCCTACTTGGATTAATAAAAAGGACTATCTCATTTTTTAAAAATATAGACAAAAAATATACAAAACAATATATCAAACGGCTAAAAGTCACACAAAAAAATAAACACAAAAAGTGATGATACAGAAAGAACACCACAGAAATGCAAAACTATGAATATATATACAATTAACCTGTGTATTCAACACTTTAAACAGTTTGAACATTGAATTGCATTACGATTACTAATGGGATTAGTCATGATGATGGATTCATCTGCGTTAATTTTGACTCACTCCAGTCCAACAGGATACTCGAGTTTTTAACTAGACGGTCCTCTGAACGTCTGCTTCCCAAAGTCAGAGCAGCATCTGTGACCCCAACCAAAGACATTAGATTACCAAGAACTGAGATGGGACGTCTTATCCACAGTAGACTGCAAAAGCTCCACAGCTGTGTCTTTTTTCTCTCATCTTATATCCTTGGCTGTTTGACATCCCTGCATCTTTCTTGTTAAACTCATGTTATTTACAGTCGGTGGACATGTGCAGCAGCAGAACCACACCTCTGTTGCTCTTCTGAAAATAGATTTGAGCCCAAAATGGTAAAGTTTTGCCTCAATATTTGTGATGGCGCCTGTGTGCATCAGTGACAGCCATAGTAATAGACAGTTTATTAACACGTGTCCTCCTAGTGTTCCAGTGAACTGGACACCCAACTGATAAAGACCAAGTATGGCTTTTGTGTCAGTTCCCAAATAAATTTTTCTCTCCATTTTACCTTTCAGGGCTGTCAAAATTAACACAGACTAATCCATCATCTTGATTAATCTGATTAAAAACTTTTAACACATGTTCAATGGAACACAGTTGTTTTGTTGAAACTGTCAAAGCTGTTGAATAAACATGTTAATTGCATATATATTGATATTTTTCCATATGTTTTGGATATTTTATCACATTTCGGTATTTTAGAAGATTTTTTAAATACGTTTTGGATTTCTCATAGTTTTTTGTGAATTTTAGTGGTTTGGTAGCCTCGTAAACTAGCTCGTCTCTAGTGGAAAAAAATATTTTTGCCTGAATCGTTGGTCTAGCCACACTCCATAGAGTCTCATCCAGGACCTGCTCCAGTTAACAGATCCAATCGCGACACATCTGTGTAGCAAGATTGTAGTGCGGGCTTAGCACAATGACGATACGGTTGTGCGACAGTGTAGACTGCAGAAGAAGTACGAACTTATATTCAGTCTATGGTCGGATAAGCAGCTTGTGAACAGACCTGGTTGGATATTTTTCCTCCACTGTTACCCGTGTGTTAACGTTAATTAGCCGAGCTTATAGGATGTTAAAACAACCAGATAGACGCTAGTTTAGAATTGTTTTCATTGCTCTGTATACGTCACATTGTTTGTTGCTCTGATTGGTCATAGCTTTGGCCTAGCAGAGCAAAGCAGTTTGAAAGACAGCCGTTGATCCCACCCGAATGTTGAAGCTCAGTCTATGGTTCGTCTCCAAACTATGAATTCATATCATAGTCGGGCATACCTTGGTTTGGTATATTTGTTTTATGTATTTTTGTAGACCATAGACCGCAGCTGCTGTATTTTTACAAATATAATAAAAAAAAGAATATACAAGCCGCACTGGGTTACAAGCCGCAGATATCTATGTAGAAAAATCCTATAGTTACTGCATGTACAGAAGGACTTTGAACTATAAATGTAGTTACATGTTTGTACCTGAACAGATTTTTTCCCAACAGTGCCTTTTAACACGGCAGCAACTTTGCTGATTAAAACGGAACAGAACCAAGAGAAAAATAACCAGTATTTACCGTATTTATCTACATTTCTCCTCACTTTACTTATCATCGCTGAAACCCATGAAGAAGTCATCTTCTGTTCTTCGTCACATCTGTCTCCATGATGAAGGGCTGAGGATTTGAATAATTAACAGTTGATAATTTGTCGTCCGTGTTCTATCAGCTTAAGTAAAAGTCGCGTATTCTTCTTTGCATTGATTTTTCTTACTAGTTTTGATTGTAATTTTCGGTTAGAGTGCACCTAGTGGTGGAAGAAAAATCCACAGAATAGCCGCACCTTTGTATAAACGTCATGGTTCAAAATATATGGAAAAAGTAGTGGCTTATAGTCCAGGAAATACGGTAGTACAACTAGGGGAAATTCTGTGTTTCTTAGTGTATTTTTGTGTTTTGTTCCAAATTTTAATTTTTAGACATGAACTGTTTTCTTTTCACTGAAGCACTTTCAGATTAAAATACCACATTAACATGAAGCATTCATTAGTCAGGGATTCTGCTAGCATGAAGCTAATGCTAGCACTAGGCTAATGTGTCACCCAGCTTTCGACAAACACAGTCAGTGCAGATACATTCATCACTTCTTTGAGTCTATAATAAAGTATTCATTAACACATGTGTCCTAGTGTTTCAGTAACTGGACACTGAGTGAAGTCCAATTTTGTGTGCAAACCTTTTAACCCATAAAAACCCACTATGGCTTTTGTGTCAGTTCCCAAGTTCCCAGTTCCCACCTTTTAGTATATATTAAGGTTGTCAAAATTAGCACAAATGAATCCACCATGATTAACCTGATTAAATGTTGGACACAATTCTTTACAGTTTTGTTGAAAATGTTGAATAAACAGGTTAATTCCATATATATATTTATATTTATGCATATATTTTGGATATTTTATTGCATGTTTGGGTGTTTTTTTTCTGTATATTTGAAGAACTTTTGAATACGTTTTGAATTTTTCACCTCTTTTTTTGTGTTGGTTTATTTTTTGTGTGGATTTTATCATGTTTTGTATATTTTTTCACCTCATTTTTTGTTTCTTAGTGCATGTTTGAATATTTTGTTGGAGGTTTGAACACAAAAAAACCCCCAAACAAAACCAGAGACATAACATTCGATCGACAGGAAGTGTTTTGATCATGATTAGTTGAAATTAATCCAAAGCAACCCTGTGATTAATTTAATTTAAAATGTAATCATTTAACAGCCCTAATTATATTTGATTTCTGCATTTTTTTCTCCAGAAATCAATAATTTTCTTGTACTTTACTGATCATAGGGCTCTAAATAAAAACTCAACTTAAACGTGAGGGTTATTATATCGAGAACAGAAGAAACACAGACTTTTTTGAGGAAATCTATCAACTACTGAACATAAACCCAGTGTGTTCATCCACTGTCATTGATCCAACTCCATTGGTTTTACTGGGGAATCAAAGTTGGTAGAAGATGACTGTGTTTCCATGGTAACTACTGAGCCAAATGGGTCGCATCTGATGACCACGAGAAGATGAAAAGATGTATTTAACACCAAGTATTTGCATAGATTGACAGGGTTAGTGGATGGGAAGTGATTAAATATTTTAGCTCAGCAGATGGTTCTGGTCACCGGTGGATGTTTGGGTTTTCATGGGTTAAACAGCTCTGGTTTTGGGTTCTTTCAAAATGGAGCCTCGTTTGTTGTTAGGCAGTAGTGTTGCCAACTGTGTCTCGTTTGAGTGCCGCTGCCTTTGCTCTTGAGTTTTGGACTGTTTTTAGTGGAGTTGAGCCAAACTAATGTGACATCCTTTCCAGCTCCCACTTCCAGAGTCTGTGGAACATATCATTTGTTCGAGCTGAAGTTTGCAAACTAAAATAGCATCAGTGACAGTGTTACGGCTGAACGGAGTTTTCTGGAGGAACGTTAAGTAACCTATTAAATGTAAAAATAAATGATGCGAGATCATTTTGATAGGTTTTTTTTTCTGTGAAACTGGTTTATTTCCGTGTCTGTGTCTTTTCCATCTGTTTAGAGCCAATAATAAAAGGTAAATGTGGACATATTTACAGCCCCAGGACGACCTCAGATAAATGCACTAATAAAATGATCCTTCTGCTCTGATCCATCCCATAATTAATGCACTTATAATTAAATATTGGGTGGTAAAATAAAAAAAATAAATTAGAAAATAATGTAAAAGACACAGAAAAAAGAATTAAAAATGTATAAAGTAAGCAACAGCCAAGGTGGTCATTAAAATGAACAAGAATAAATGAGAAATGAATAAAATAATGAATAATATGTACAAAATAAGACAAAACCTGAACAAATATAAAAATAGGCCCCAAATATGGACATTTAAATCTGGTGTCGGTGCATTAGTTGTGAAAATGTGTAAATGTAAATGTTTTATAGACTGTAAATAAAAACAGTGTAGTGTTAAATGTGTGGATCTTAGTGGGTTTTTTAATCCACACATGTGGGTTTTTTATTAATCTTAAGTATCATTCCAGGTTTGGACTTGAATAATTAGTTAAATTCCCATAATGCACCTGTGAGAGATGCACCTGTGTCTGTTTGACCATGTTACATGTAGGTTTATGATTAAATCTAATGTAAAATACTATAATCTGAAAAATAGTTGATCTTTTATCTGTCAGTTTTTATTTTTCAAATAGACCCAAAGTGTTTCCAAACCTGCTTCAGAACATTTGTTTAGCCTCATATCATGTTTTTAAAACCAGTTTCACAGAAGAACCCTGAAGGAAGTTGATTTATCATAAGGTGTAACAAAGGAGTATGAAGTGCATATATTTATATAAATGTAAGGAGTATAAAGGACATATATTTATATAAATGCAAGGAGTATAAAGTACATATATTTATATAAATGTAAGGAGTATAAAGTACATATATTTATATAAATGTAAGGTCCTTGGTTGTTCTTAGTTATTTCCTTGGTTGTACTTAGTTATTTCCTTGGTTGTACTTAGTTATTTCCTTGGTTGTACTTAGTTATTTCCTTGGTTGTACTTAGTTATTTCCTTGGTTGTACTTAGTTATTTCCTTGGTTGTACTTAGTTATTTCCTTGGTTGTACTTAGTTATTTCCTTGGTTGTACTTAGTTATTTCCTTGGTTGTACTTAGTTATTTCCTTGGTTGTACTTAGTTATTTCCTTGGTTGTACTTAGTTATTTCCTTGGTTGTACTTAGTTATTTCCTTGGTTGTACTTAGTTATTTCCTTGGTTGTACTTAGTTATTTCCTTGGTTGTACTTAGTTATTTCCTTGGTTGTACTTAGTTATTTCCTTGGTTGTACTTAGTTTTTTCCTCGGTTGTATTTAGTTATTTCCTTGGTTGTACTTAGTTATTTCCTCGGTTGTACTTAGTTATTTCCTTGGTTGTACTTAGTTATTTCCTTGGTTGTACTTAGTTATTTCCTTGGTTGTACTTAGTTATTTCCTTGGTTGTACTTAGTTATTTCCTTGGTTGTACTAGTTTTTTCCTTGGTTGTACTTAGTTATTTCCTTGGTTGTACTTAGTTATTTCCTCTGCAGTCAAACAAGTTTTTCTTAAATCAATGCGTTCCAACCTCCGCTGGTTTAACTTCCACTAACCTCTGCTAACTGGCTTCCTGTGGAAACCCCTGACTTGTAAAATGTCCTCTTCTGTGGAACTAGATAAGCTTTGGCAACTTCCAAAAAAACACCCAATGATGTTGACATCATAAACCTAGTGTCAACTTTGACTTCCTCTCAGATACTTGGGTTGTGACCTCACTTCCTCTTTTTGCAGTTCGTGCTTCACATGTTGACATTCAAACTCACACACACGTGTAATTAGCGTGTTTAAAGGTTCATATTTATTTATCTAACTCCACTTTTCTGAGTTTGTGCTTCATGTGCCTCAGCGGTCTCAAACATGTGGCCCGGGGACCAAATGCAGCCCATGGGGTGAAGAGCAAAATAATCTATTAAATGACTCCATGTTTTCTTCTCAGTTTTTTCTTTGCCTATAAATGATAACTTAAAATTAATATTAAATTCTGAAAATATTTACATTTACAAACTATCATGTAACAGTACAATATGAATAACCTGATATATCTGAAGAAAATTACAAAAACTTTTAGCCATTTTCTGCTTCTGTTACTAAGAGTTGAGTGTCTTTGTAGAAATGATCTATAATAAAACACATGGACAAATGATAAATTAAGGCAGAATATTGTTAAAATTGCCCCTATTTTCCTTGTGAAATGTAACCTTATTTTCATAATTTAATGGAAGGGTTTTTTTACACTAAAATAATGACACAAATTTGGAGTCGTCATTGTTTCTAAGTTATTATGTTTTCATTTTACTGGTCTGACCCATTAGAGATCAAGTCAGGCTGAATGTGACAAATGAAGAAAATGAGTTTGAGGTAAAAATGAATGACATAATAATAATAATAATATGGGTTATTCTGTGTCAAAGCATCCAGAGAAACAGACATTTCCTGGGTCACTGTCTGACAATTCTCTAATTCATATAGGTTCATCTTATGGATTTATGAAATAACACCAAGTTTTAGACCCACATTCCTAATAGTTTTGAGGTAAATGATTATATTTTATTATTTTGACCTACATATTAGACTTTAGGTCTCCATGGATACCGTTTCTCCTAGAACCAGACTCTATGCTCAGATTAGCTCCATTTACTTTGGTTCATCCACAATATGGCTCCAAAATTGTCCGAAAAGCCAAAAATCACCAAAAATTGTGCTACCTTTTTTAAATGCCACAGATGATGAAGTTTAAGGAATTGAAGCTTTAAACTTTTTTGTGACTATTCCTGGTCCCTCTGTTTGACATTTGCTATTTTATTTGTATCTTGGTAGAAATGAGAAATAACACACATCTGCTTAAGTTCGGTTTTTCATTTTTCAATAATAATAATAATAATAATAATAGCAACTCTGAAGGCTGCGCTTCAATTGATCATATCCTTCAAATCTTTATCATAGGCTGGTAGATTTTATAAAAACATTTCAATGGTGTTTAGGCTAGTTTTTAGTTTTACTGCAAAACAAAGGGGTGGTTGGAGGTGTACGCTGTGGCTGGTCTGATCTGTGAACTGAGGCTGTTACTGGGTTTAGTGGAGGTTGTGTGGGGGGTTCATGGTGCCCCCCTGCCCCTCAAAAAGCCTCATTCAAATTAATTCTTATGAATTCAATCTGATAACAAGTGATACAAATTTATTATTACAAATATTAAACTTAACCATTTGTTTTTGTGGCTCCCACTACCACCCCATTATTATTATTATTATTATTATTATTATTATTATTATTATTATTATTATTATTATTATTATTATTATTATTATTATTATTACCACTATAGACTAATAGACAGTTGCCTTATATATGGATTAATTCTGGTTGTACTTAGTGACTTGGAATTTTGAGGTTTTTTTTATCTCATTATTTTTCCTTTTTTTATCTTATAGTGTTGACTTATTGTTATGATTTTTTACTTTTTACCTCATTTTGACTTGTCTCATGAATGTAACATTTTATATTATGATTTGGACTTTTAATGTCAGAATTTGGACTTTTATAAAGTTTGATTTTTTTTGTTCCGTGTTACAACTCAACAGTATTAGACGTTATTGTGACTGTTTAGTTTGACTTAATGTGCCTTATAGTCCACTGCGCCTTACACATGAAAATAAATAAACCATTCATTGACAGTGTGCCTTATAGTGCAGACAATGTGGTATTATTAATAAAAAATAGTTTGCAAAGTTATGTTTATGTGTTTGTTAGTGGGTTTATTTGTTTGTTAGCAAGATAACTCATAACATTATGGATGGATTTGGCTGAAATGTTCAGGAAATGTTGATACTGGGACAAGGAACAAGTGATAGAGGTTTAGTGGTGAACAGTGGAGGGGGGGTCTTTCAGGAGGGGAGCTGATCTGCCTTGGCGGAGTCTGCGCTCTGAGTGCTTTTTTAGTTATTATATATTTCCGTGCTGTTGTTGTTATGACTAGGGTTGTCAAAAAAATCGATTTTAGATACTAAATCGATATTGACCCTTGGTATCTAATTAGATACTAAGTTGCTGGAAAATCGATTTTTGTTTTTATGGCGCGTCGCCGCTTTTTGTAGCGGGTAAGAATTCTTACAGGCATCAACGCGGTCAGCTCTGGCACAGCCGTAATGCCGGCTTGTAAGTTAAAGTCTCTTTTTTTCTCCAGCTGCCTCTGACAGCACACGGGATGACGCCAGTGCGACCACAGACCTATACACTATTTCTATAGGTCTGTGATTGGACCATCCGATGCAACTTTGCTTTTAAAGGCCTCGATATAGTCGACCGTTTATGCGCACGGGCGGCAGCCAGGCGGTAGCGCATTGTATCACGTTACCACCACGGAGGCCACCGTGAGCATGTCGGCCTATCATTTTTGACGTGCGCTGCTAGTCCCGCAAGGGGTCCGCGGTGGTCACATGATGCAATACGCTGCCGCCCGCGCACATAATCGCTCGACCATAAAGAGGCTTGCAGTTAGCACTGCAGAAGGGCTTGAGCAAAAAGATAGGCCTACCTTAACTTGCCAAGAGATAGACATGCATTTATTCTGCGCCTGCACTCACTACCTTTTTTTAGCAGTCCATGGAGGACATTTTAAGAGGAATCCCTCACATCTCCAGTATCGAAATAGTATCGAGTATTATCCTTAGTATCGGTATCGAGTTGGAAATTTTTGTATCGTGAGAACCCTAGTTATGACTATAATGATAATTTTCCCTCTCACCCCCTTCTATCTTTGTCCCCTCTTCCCCTTCCACCTCTAATAATTACCTCTGCCAAGGAGGACTGTCTGTCTGTCTGTGTCTGTCTGTCTGTCCGTCCGTCTGTCCGTCAGCAGGATTATGCAAAATGTTCTGAACAGATTTTGATTAAACTTTCAGGAATGATAGATAATGGGTCATGGCAGAACCCATTTGATTTGAGCAATAAAGGTCAAAGGTCAAGGTCACCCTAAAGGTCAACAGCTAAAACACATCAGTGGTAATATCTCAGGATTCAGGCAAGATAGAATCTGGTGGTTTTTGGGTTTTTTTTCCACCCACATCATCTCACCTTCAGACATCAGGTCAACATCTACTGCTCCATCACGTTCATGTTTTAACGTCATATGACGTCATATCAAGGTTAGGTCTGCTGTCTCTGACCGCCTTGTTTTCCATATTGTTCAGTTCTTCATGTTTCGTATCTTTTCATTGTAACATGATGTTGTTTATTACTTTTGTTTGTTATTGTTGTTTCTAGTTTGTTTTTGGTTTTGTCTGATTTATATCTTGTTGTTTTTCTGTCAAAGTCTTGTGAACTATGACTTTATGTATTTTTTTCCATGTTATTTATTATTTTGTAAACATTTTCGTTCATTTTGTTGTTTGTTTGGTTTATTTTTCAACATTTAGTTTTTTATTTTATCATTTTATCTTTTGTGTCTTACTTTGTTCATGTTGCATATAATTGTGTTGGTTTATTATTGATTTTTGTTTGTCTTTATTGATTTTGTTCCTTTTTCTTGCTTATTTTATTCTTGTTTGTGGTTGTGGAATTGCTAAAGCGTCAGGAGTTAAAGCACCAACACTCGAGCTTCAACCGCAGACTGGACTGAGTGTCGGGTTTCACTCGTCTCGCATATGAGGAACTATTCCCACCATCTGTCAAACTGCCATCACTGTTCATACAGATGCTTTCTTATCATATGGTGACACGTGCATTAACATGGTGAACCCTTTAACCCTTACAGACCCAAACATCCACCACAGACCAACACCATCTACTGATATGTCTTTAATACTCAATACATGTGAACAACTGACATAAAATACAGTGATTCACCTTTTCATGGTCATCAGATATGACTCACTTAGATGTTCACAGGCTCCATAGTTACCATGGAAACACCATCATCTTATCCAACATTGATTCACCAGTAAAACCCATGGAGTTGGATCATTGACAGTGGATGGAGACACTTGTTTTTACATTCAGTTATCGATTGCTGAAGAACTCACATTTTCTTTGTTGTAATTGTAATTATCCATCAACCTTTGAGCTGAGCTTTTGCACACGTGGACACAGTTATTGGTACTCCTGTTAATGACAGAAAAACCCACAGTGCTCACAGGAATACCATGAATGAGACAAAAGTAAGAATGAAAAAAAAAAAAATCCATGAAAATGATGTGTACAAAACCTGGCATTGCTTTTTAATTGCATTTCTACAGAATTATTTAAGACAAAGAAACTTGTGCATTATGATGATATACTTCATTTCATATTTTGTTACACAAGCTTTTGAGGCAATCACTGCACATGTTACTTTTACTTATTCTACGGCCCCCAAGAAAGTTGCGACAGCTCCCATTCACTTTGAATGGACGTTCCCAGCATTTCGATAACCGCCCACTGCGCCATTAACGCCCGCTGCCAATGGCAACGAGTTTTGTCACTTCAGATTCACGGTACCATATCATTTCACAGGTAGTTCGGCCACTTTGAAAGTAAATATTCGTGCAGTTTAATGTCAACAAATAGGGTTGCAGATCAGAGGCGGCAGCGCAACAAAGTAGCCTATACAGTGCCAGTGGAGTGTTGCATAGGAACAACAATAACGTTCCAACTGTTAGTCACGCGTGGGCAGTACATTTGGTGAACCAGCGTCTTTACTCTGGTGCACCCACAGTGACTTACTCCCGACAGTGTCCTGTGAGTCGAGTTCTGGTCTGGTTTTGGTCAAAGTTAAAGTAGTCCCGGCAGGTTTCCTGGGGTCACGAAATGAAAAATGTGTTTCTTCTCAAAACAATATGCGTTTGAATGAGTCATTTATTTGCATAACAAAACATGTCATGGAATAAAAACACATCTTGTAATTACTTGGAGCTACTTTCTCTCAATATCGATCAATGTGCGTTGTCACTGCTAACAGCTGTTCTGATGGGATTATTTTGACCTAGGAACCTGTGACAGTTTGTAATAATTACCCTGCCCCTCCAAAAGGGGAGAGGGGTATTGTTTTTGAGTCGGTTTGTGTGTTTGTTGGTCTGTTTTTTTGTCTGTTGGCACAAAAACTACTGGACCTATTTCTATGAAATGTTCCAGAATAGAAACCATTACATTTGGGTGAATGTATGTCAAAGTTAAAGTCACCAAAAATATGTTTTTGCAATGATAAGAGAGGACAAGTCAGGTCAAATTTCTGCAACTGGGGGGTGGGGGTCATGGTTGAGCCAACTCATGTTGTATATTTTATTACTATTATATTTTATTATTATTGCTGTCGTGCTTTGTCCGTCGTCCTCGTCCACAATTCCCTAAAATCATTTCTCCTCCCTTATTTCTTAACTGAATTCAATTGTGATAGATTCAATAGATAGCTCTGAGCACTGGGCACAAAACTGATCACTTTGTCGAAATTTGCTTTTGTAAACATTTTGTTTTTCCAGTCGGTCACTAAAGTCACTACTCTTCCCTCAGTTCAGTTTCAATCCAAATCAAATTAAGTAATTGATCCAATATTATTTTCCACCAATGACCTTTTGTGAATCATATAACATCTTTAACCACAGTAATATGTCATTACCCAGTTACCTACTTTAGTTCAGTCAGATGTTACCACACAAGAGCTTTGGGGGCTTCATTAACCATTTACACTGTTTTTGGCATTTGTTAATAAAAAAACAAAAAAAAAAAACACAGCCACACAATGATATTGATTTTATCATCTATTGATTGACTCCCTTTTGTTGATAGTAAGACATCACAGCTGTGAGGTCTGGATGAGCACAGAGATGTTGACCCTGTTTTTAATATTGGTACAGTATTGTGAAATAGCACAATGTATCACAAAGCTGCTATTTTCTAACAGCCTTAGACAGGAGGATGCCCTCCTGTTCAGGTGTGTGTGTGTGTGTGTGTGTGTGTGTGTGTTGACAGTCAGTGTCCAGTGTCTGTATATCCACAGCAGCTCAGTGCTTTTTTTTTCTGGCCAATGTGGCAGATGTGACCCAGTTACAGTGTGTGTGTGTGTGTGTGTGTGTTAGGGATGCAACAGTCCAAAGGAAAATACACAACTGTTTGGTCTGCCTGCTCCACCCTTCACCACACCATCCACCCTTCTACCATGCACTTTATTTATTTTTTTGCTTCTGAAATTGATTTTTTTTGTTGCCAGTTTATAAACAGTGTTCCCTTGTTTATTACAGAGGTTACGTTCTAAAAATAACCTGCAATAAGTGAAATTTGGGAAGTTGGTCTTTCCATTCCAGGATGGTACTCACTTTATTGTACCCGGTAACCTGGTAACAAACACCCCTTGCTGGTGTGTGTGTTATGTGTGGGTCACTTGTGTTCTTCTGCACCAGAAACTCATTTGACCAAGTCAAGCCCAGCGCATCGAGTTCCACCATCATTTGCACTGAGTGTGAATGTACTGCACACAGAAAGTAATTGGAAAAAAATAAATCAAGTAAATTAATTAACTTTGGCCAAAACCTTTGGGGGGTTCTGGCAGATTGCAGCTGCACCATGAAACCAAGCTGTGGTCAGTGCAGATATATTCAGACAATGGGTGAGTCACCAGGAAAACGCTTCCACACACTTACTGAACTGTGGGGACTGTGGAGAGACACTCAGTTTGACCTGGGGGTGGAGTGTCCCTTTAATGTACAGATGGATGTACTGTCATCTGTATTTTGTAAAGGGGTGGGGTCACAGAGATGACTGTCTTCAGGGTTTAGACGTTACCTTTAGTATCACTGGAAACCTGGGCGCTGCTCTTCCAGGACCAATCAGGACGCAGAACACAATGCGCCTTCATACGCTGTTTAAAAAAAAAAAAAAAAAAAAGGGAAAATTGCACTAAAAGAATGAAGTGAAGGGACACAGTTTCTTTCCAGGACATCGAGTGTGTCCTTGTCCAGGCAGGCGAAAGCCCGCCCCCTCAACTTAATGTCCAATCACTGTTGTGCTTCCACAACTAACAGTCCCTCTGTCTTTGTCCCTCAGCTGTCACAGGGAAGCCCCGCCCCTCAGTGACAGAGAAACGGCTTTTTACACACATACAATACTGTGACACACTATTACAGGGAACTATATACAGCAGGTAACTGTGCTGGTGTTTTAACCACAGTTTTCTTTTACATCACTGTGCAGAACAGGAATTAATTTCTTAAAAAAAAAAAATAAGAAAATTGCCTTTTTTTTTTTTTTTTTTTGCAATGAGGCAAAAAGGGCAGAGGCTCAAACCTCCTTTGGCTCCATGTGTGTAAAGGCCTGTTTTATACAAGCAGTGGCGGAATAAGAAAGGGTTCTTCTGTTCAGAACACAGTTATTTTATTCACTACAGTCATTGGATTTGTTCCTACTGCATATTCCGTCCCAGCCTAGGGCATCACCAGGAAGTACATAAAAGTGCTCAGACCAACCAATTACAAAAGTCTCCTCTCATCATCTGAACCCGCTTTATCCTCACTAGGGTCAAAGGGGTCATTGGGGGCCTAATCCAGCTCCAATGGGTGAAGGCGGGGTACACCCTGTATGAGTCTCCAGTTCATCTCAGGGCTGAACATATATAGACAAACAATCACTCTCACATTCACACCTATGGACAATTTAGATTAACCAGTTAACCTATCAGTGCATGTGTTTGGATGGTGGGAGGAAACTGGACCCACACAGATATGGGAAGGACATGTAAACTCCACACAGAAAGGTCTGGTGTGGGAATTGAACCAGGGACCTTCTGTCTGTGAGGCACGAGTGCTAACCACCGCACCACCGTGCTGCCCTACCCACTTACAAAAGTCCAAGCAAAAACAAAAAAAAATCACTATTCAAAATATTTCTTTAACTTAGAGGATCAGTTAGTGCTCAGAACGACAAATAAAACACGTCTTCCAATTGATGGTGATCATTTTTCTTGCAGTCATCAGAAGACTGTGTAGAAAAGAACATTCATCTTCAGTCAACCTGTGATCCACAAACACATCTAACCAGTGGTGCCCGGTACAACAAGCCCCGCCCCCCTCACACACATTTTCTCCCATTTGCCATATCTCTTATTGCAAAAACAGGAAACATTTATGGTGACTATGACCTTTGACCTACATTCAACAAAATTCAATGGGGTCTATTCTGGACCACCTCGGACCTTTCATGAAAATTTAATAGAAAATAGTCCAGTAGTTTTTGCATAAAGCTGCTGACAAACAGACTGACCCAAAAACAATACCCTCTCACACTTTGGGGGGTGGGATGGAGGGGTGGGAATGTCCTTCTCCAAAATCTTGTTACTCCAGAATGACCGTATTTTAGGACATTACCAAACAAATGAATGTTCACTGTCGATACCACATTATCTCCAGCAATTATTGTCAGGATTATTTTTAAACCTACCAGACACAAGCGGGCTGTTAAAAAATCTGAGACACAGTTATTGATAATTAGTCCTTATCAATGTGATGGATCCATCACAAAGCTGAACAGTTTTTTCTGCCAGATATTGCGATTACAATTCAATTCACAATGTTCTTCAAATCAGTGAGTGGTTCAGTAACATTCGCAAACATCACATATTGTAGCATTAAATGAATAAATGCCCTGATTTACTGACAGATGGAAGAAAGAGGGGGAAAAAAGGTGGACAAAAAATTAAAAAGAAGGAAAAAAAGATGAAAAGGGAAAAAAGGAACATGGGGGGTGGAAAAAGAAAACAAAAATGAAAAACTTTTTTTTTTTTAAAGGAAAAAGTATGAGAAAATGGAGAAAAAGAAGTAAACCGTACAAATGGAAGGTGTACTGTAGGTTTTGGTCATATTTATCAGTTTAACTCTAAGTGTAATTAAACATTTTCTGACATTTTGACAGAAATAAATACCAGTTTTCATTCCACATATTGACTGAGGCCTGTATCGGTCGTTGGTTAAGGCTGATGTAACAAAATTTAAAAAAATAGCTTTAAAAAATCCATAGTGGGCGTAAAATAGTTGACAAAACAGTTAAGAGCACTGCAAAAAAAAAACCTCCGACTTTGGCAATCCTAAAATCGTGTCGTCTGAAATCTTGACTTTCAGTCCAAAATGAAAGATCGTTGAACCCTATGATGTAGTGATCCATGTTTCTCAGTATCTGCAGACGGTTTTTGTTGTTTTTTTTGTCTTTTGAGCGTAGAATGTGATCATCCTTTAACGGTGCAGATCTGCTTTTTATCTGCATTACTGAACACAGCTGTCCCCCTGCTCCCAAAATAACTTCCTGCTGTTCTTATTTGAAGGTTTCCGCGCCTTTCATCCGCTATTGAGTCATCAGAAAAGGGCACACCTGACAAATGGAGTCTGACTTTGAGATGATGCTGTATGAATGGAACCGTAGACGCTGTAGCAGGTGCAGAACAAACAGAACTCAGGGCTTTACAGGGATCTTTCTGCTTTTGCATTTGAACGTCACACCCGTACAGCAGTTACACTACTGTTCAATGTTTGGTTCCATCCAGAAAGTTCATTCTTTTATTCGTTCCAATGCGTTTTTACACAGATCTCCTGACCGGGGGTCATGTATAGACGACTATTAGACCATTTGTGACCCTCCAGCACAAAACCAGGCGTAAGTCGCACAGTAGTATTTGTAGCTATTTAAAGTCAAAATGATCAAATTTGAAGTTCATGCATGAAATCCAAGTAAAATGTCTCCTGAACACTTCTGTGAGTTTTTGTGAAATTCCTGTCGTAAGTTCTTCAAATCATCCCTTTTAGGAAGGACAACAACAGGCTCTGACAGTAATTAAGTCTAAAACAAAGAAAAATCGGCTCAAAACACGGCTTTCTTTCGTACTCACTCCCCATTATGTTTGGTACCGTTGGAAAGATCAGGATTCCCTCTAGAGAAAACTGAAATAGAAATCTGCATAATTATATATTTAAACCAATGGGAGGCCATTAAGCCAAAAAAAAACCCCAAAACCAGCAGATAAGTCAGTCAAACTTTATTAAATACATTCACAGTCACTCACCTTTGTTCAAACAATAACTGTCAACACGAAACTAAACACACCCTTATTCCACTAAATCAAACATGAGCGTATTCATAATAACGGTCCAAATTGTTCAGTTATAACACATAAAATCCAACACAATACACAGGCTTTTTCAGTTCAGTCCTTATACACACACTATAATATAATGGTATGTACAGTATTCTGCTCCTGCTTGTGTGTGTAGACGTTACTTCAGCAGATGAACAAGTTTCCCAAGAAAATCCGGACGCCAGAACTTTATTCCACACTTGACTTGACTCGATGTAAAACTCATTGTTTTAACACATTTACATGCCATTACATATTGAAATGAAAATAAATAAATTGCTAGCTCAGTGCTAAATTGAATGGGGAAAATCCATAGACATGCTAACGATTAGCATATTCCGGTTAATTTATGAATTCTATTGCCTATTTATCCAACAACAAAGGTTCACATCGGAGACATTTTTACTGTTAATTCTCACAATAACTACACAATAAATACTTACAGGTGTACATTTTGCTGGCCATACAAACAAAGACAAAGTTCGGTTCCTTCTTAGATCTGAACTCTTCCAGGAACAGCAGAAGTACAAACCACATGTTACTGCACTTAATCTGACCATTAGAGGACCACCTTTATTTGCTTTTAACATAATATGACATACGGTATGTTTTAATCCACACCATGAGCGCCATGTATGACACAAAATAGTTTCCAAGTCACTAAACACAACCAGAGTGAATCCATATATAAGACACACTGGATTATAAGGCGCACTTATTTATTTATTTTTTTGTTTGTTTTGAGAAAATGAAAAGCTTTTAAGTGCACCTTATAGTCCAAATAATACTGTACTTCCACTCATGGACCATGGACAGAGCTGCTCTAGCTTTACTGCCTGTTACCATAATGTGTAAACATGGTGTAAATCCTGTCAAACTCCCATCATGCATCTGAGTCAGAGCATTTACGTGTTCCATTGTGCATGTGTAAATGGCTCCGGGCTGGAAGGTGCAGTGCGTGAATACAGGCTCAGCAGGACAGACTTCCACACAGCAGACGGATATTAGCATTTTCACATCAGCCAATACTGCAGACTCTCAAACGGAATGTCAAATGTCAGGTTTAACGGCGGATTTATGATCTTGAGTGAAAGTTGAGCAGTTAATAGTTGTAATTAGCATGTCGGTACATCTGCACACACAGTTTTCATTTAGCCACCAAAAGGTCTAATCCAGCCTGCAGAGTGAATTTGTAAAATGGAAAAAAAAATTACACTGAAAATATTAACGGTCAAGGGTGTCAAATTACCTTCTGATGTTTAGAATTACAGGCTGTTCTCACAATATAATGTAAATGACCTGATATGTGTTAAGAAAAAATAAATGGTAGCACATTACGGATTTCTAATAAGGCAGTAATTTCAAATTTTGATGTAATTTAATGGTTATAATGCTTTTTGAAACATTTATATCAAGTAATTTCCATGCACTTTCCCGGTAATAGTGATGCAAAAAGCTTTCATTCCAAGGATAATAAAGTGGTAATTATTTGAAATTAATCTGTAGTTACTGAAATGATGAGTTCAGGATTGACTTGTTTTTCTTTAATTATCTGAAAAACAAGGAGGTAATTTCCAGGAACATCCACAGTATCAGGGCCGTAAAATACATTATCACTTGTTTCCACTCAGTTACTTGGTTATTACCAAGAAAGAGACAGAATCAAGTCAGTGCAGTAGTAAGATGGTAAAAAAAGATATGTGTCTGTAACTACAGTGGAGCAAGTTAAGTAATTTAATGGAAATGACATGGTATAAAATGTACTCATGCCTCTTCCTACTGAATTACAGCTGTGTCGACAAACCCATCATTTAGCTTCATAACAATTTTAGTGTTTGTTTAATTTCCTGACAAAAGGAGGTCATCTCAAGGAAATGATTACCATGAAATTACGTCAAAATTATCATAATTTTACCACCTTATTAGCGATCTGTAGTGTAAGGTGTTACCAATAATTTTTTTTAAAACTGTAAATCAGTATCCACATAATGTGCTAGAATATATTTACACAATACATTGGGACAGTTTATTACAAAACTAAATAAAGTTGGTACATTTTGGACATTTACTACAAACTGACTGAACAGGGTGAGGTCTGGTGTGCTGTGTGTATATTCCTATCTTTATGGGGACATTGATTGACATGTCACACCATGGGGACCTCTGACACAATGGGGACCAAAATTTAGATCCCCGTGAAGGTTAAATATAAATAAAGGTCCCCAATAGTGAAATAGAAATGATGTGGCCCTATAAATAGAATAATTTTTTTTCTGCAAGTCCCCATAAAGTATAAGAGAAACAGGTTTAAAGTAAAACATGTATTTTTCCAAGTTTTGGAGAGGTTCTTAAAAAAATTCCACAATAAATATATTTCCATCTACAAAGAAATATGACCAATCTGTAAATTCTGAAGAAAAATAAGTGTAATGTTGACAATATTATGTTTTAGTTTGTCATTTATACATGTGCATCACAACCTATAGATCGCAGTAGATCGACAAATATACACATTTAGTAACAGGCTGAATATTCTAAAATTCTACAAATATTTCACTTTTTTTTTTTACACTAAAATAAAAAGGAAAATTACTTTTAGGTTGATTTCCATTATTTACAGTATAGGTTATAGTATTTTATTAGTCTGATCCACTTTAGATTGGATTGATTTAAACTGATTTTAAATTCCATGACTTGATTCCTTAATATCCTCAGTGTAATATTTCACAAATTCATCCCATGGGCCAGATTGGAGCCTTTGGCGGGCCGCGTTTGGCCCCTGAGCCTTATGTTTGATACCTGTGCCACAGAAGCTCTGAGTCTGCTTGAGGAAGTGTTGTTGATGTGGATGCTTTAGGTTCAGGTGTTACAGCATTGATGAAGTACGGCAGTGGAAGCTAATGCTAATGCTAATGCTGTGTCACTGTGCACACACTGTTGTCTGCTTCATGCAGTGTAAAATGATCCCACACTTAAGCAGAGATTGAAGTAACAAAGTAGAAGTACGTCCTTTACTGTATGTAAGAACAGTTTGTAGGTATCTGGCAACTTTTAACTTTTACTCTCTACATTTTTGTATAAATATCTGTACTTGATACTCTTTACATTCTCAGAATAGACTTTTTCAAACTAGACAAATGTGACAGTATGAAAAGTAAGTCGTAAATCATAAGTTGTGACTGACTATATCATATATGTGTCTCGTTAGCTCATAATTATCCATTTCTTATCTAAGCATTTTGACTTTATCTCACAATTTTGTAAAAATCTCATAATTATGGTTTTCTTTTCTTTCTTTTTTTTTATCTCCTATTTATAACTTTTGAATTTGTCCTAAATGTTCTGTCCCTACCCACTAAACTGAGTACCACGACCCAATAAAACACATAATCTACACAGTAACTCGCTTTTAAATGCTTTATCTTTGGATATTTTCGACATTTTTCTGTTTTTTTCCTGCTTCAATAAGTATTATTTTTTCCATAGCAAAAAAAAAATGCAGTTTTAATTTTTACTTTATTATAATTCAGAAGTTGTACTTTTTTTTTTTTTTTACTTTTACTTCAGTAAAGGAGTTGAATCAGTACTTCTACTTTTACCAGAGTATTTTGTCACACCTGTAGTTGTACTTCTACTGAAGTACATAATGCGAGTACTTTAACCACCTCAGAACTCTAGACATTTTTTTGTTTTTTACACATGCTGCTACTTTCTGACAGTTGAACACAGACATGGTTAGCATACGGCACCGCTGAACATCTGTGACACATACAGACATACAGTTCAAACAGTCATAGCAGAGCTGCACAGTGATATGATAGAAACCAATGAACTGCAACATTAATTAATCACATCTTGGAGTTAGGACAAAAAAAAAAATCCATATCAGCTGTAAAATAATTGACAAAACAAAGTTAGTAGCTCTGTAAAAAACAAAAACAAAAATGCAACTATGACGATCCCAATATAGTGTCGTCTGAAATAGTGATTTTCGATCCAAAACAATAGATTGTTCATCCCCAGTTGGAGCGAATGAATCTGCCTCCAATTGATTTGGTCCTGGGATTATTGGAAGTCCTTGAAGGTTTCAGCTGAACTTGTGTCCCAGCTGTGGTTCAGTGCAGGGGTGGATTTAAACAGCAGTTTGTTGGACAGGTGACAAATGAAGGGCCAACAGTTTCCAAAATTAATCCACTGTGGAAATGTATCTACAGACTGACTGAAAATAGAGCTACACACACACACACACACACACACACACACACACACACACACACTATCAGGTTTTGCTTGCACACACAATGTCCTACTGGTTTGTGGATGTGAGAAAGGGGAGGGGGTCGCAGGAGTCATGTTTCCCTCCATGTGTCATGTATCACACTGACCTTGTTATGCAACCATAAATCACTGCGCGCGCACACACAGCTACATTTGCCCAGTTTGTAAAAGTATGGAGCAGTGTTTTCCTTCAGGCTTTTTTCAGCCTTTAGGGAAAAGCTTGTTCTGTCTGAACGTCGTAGACTCAGTAGAGGTGACTGCGTTACCTCCTAGCGCTACACGATAATGGCACGATAACTGGTCACCTAAACCAATTTCATCGATGAAAAAATGTTCCTCAACAATGTTAAACTGAGCCAATTCTGAATAACCAGTGCAGAGCCTGTAGAAAATGTGAGATATTTTGCTACTAAAGTGTTGTGGAAGTGGGTGAAGTGAGTTGGCGGCGACACCAATCAACACCCACCCAGATATATTATTACGGCTGTGAAGGGTGCCGCCAGTCGCTCATCCCACACTCAAATGTCAATGTAAGCAGGAAACTGAGGAATGTGCGTCTGCCTACTAAACTACAGCTAACAACAAACAAACCAAAAATGAAAAGGGTCTAAAAGTGAAGTGATGAAGCTGAATATTGGATGATCCAGACAGTAACGTAGCCTACAGTCATTATGATTGGTGCAATGTTGAGTTGAAGGTAAATCATCCTGTTGATTCAGTAAATCACTAACCTTGTTTGAATGAGAATGTGTCGTAATAATAATAGCCTCGCTCACAACTGGACTCGCTGTGGCCGCTAGTTGTCATTAGTAATGCACTACGGCACAGCTGTAGCCAAGTCAGGGGGCGGGTCTTCGGCAGTGGTCACGGCAATACCCAGAGCAGCAAAGTTAGAAAGAGCAGAGAAATGAGTTTAATGACTTTGTTGTTGTTTGTCGTAATAGCGTGAAACTTTGCACCGTGATCCACCATAGCACTGGAAAGTCACCCTCCAAATTTTGGATCTTTTGGTGAATTCTTGCAGGTGTTAGTCGTTCCACAGACAAACAGGACACACTACAGACAGAGATTTGTTGAATTCTAGATAGATTTAAGACAAAATACTGTTCTATTATCAATGATACAATTCTGTCCAAAAACATGGAGATACTGCTTCTTTAGACCTTCAACTGTAGACTTTTGTTTTTAACACTTTGACAGGGGGAGAAAAATCAGTATTGGCTCCAAATATGGGCTTAAATGGGTCTAACTAAGGCCCCAAACAAATCCATCTGGGTGGTTCACTTCTTATTAGGCCTAATGAGCTGGTTGGATGAACAAAATAACCACATAAACAGTCAGTAATTAGTATTTGTTTGAAATGGCAGCCTTCGCTACACACACACACACACACACACACACACACACACACACATACACATACAGAAATGACTAGAGTAGAGACATCAGTGTTAATTTCGTCGACAATAATGATGGCGAAATATGTTCCTTAACCTTTTTTTTCCACGATAATGGTGAGCTAAAAATAACATTTTGATGACAAAATATGACATGAGTGTATTATCATCTTGATGAGAAAAAAAGGTTGATGAAAAATTAAAATAAAGTATTTGTGGCCCCATCTACAGGGTTTTCTTTATCTTGTCGGACACTGCGGTCGACTAAATGTATGATAAAATGTCATTATTATTATTATGATCATCGTCAGCAGCCTCCACAGAAGAGTACATGGGTTGTAAGAAAAGAATCCATCTGTGGAAGTGTTTTCTATACTGTTCTGTTAAAGGGAAAATGGAACGTGTTGTGGAAACAGATGACGGTGACACAGGTGTTTGTGTCCTGAAAGAATTTCCTAAACTGGAACATTTTAAAATGCTTAACATAAAAAAAAAAACACACTCTCAAGATCACGTAATATCAGAAGTCGGTGATCACCACTGCCACATTTCATGCACACTCATGTCCACTTTCAAATTCCATTGACTTTATAAACAATAAAAAACCCTAAATTGTATATTTTTGGAAAACACCGTTGTTTTGAAGCTGTTTCAGCACCATGGACAGCACCACTCACACTCCTGTCATCTGTCAGTGTCTGACCGATGACGAACATTCAAGACTACAGTAAAATGATTTAAATTTCCTTTGACTCAGACTAATAAATGGGACTAGACTAATGTGTTTTCATCAGAAAGGCTAAGACTAAAATGAAAATGGCTGCCAAAGTGAACACTGCTACGCATAATGATGGACGGAGCTGGAACTATCATAGTGTGTGTGTGTGTGTGTGTGTCAAAGTGTGCGTGTGTGTGAAAGTGTGCAGTAGTGTGTGTGTGTGTACAGTAGTGTGTGTGGGGTTAGAATGCATATGGGGTGTGTGTGTGAGAGAGTGAAAGTGCAGTCGTGTGTGTGTGTGTGTGTGTGTGTGTGTGTGTGTGTGTGTGTGTGTGTGTGTGTGAAAGTGTGCAGTAGTGTGTGTGTGTGTGTGTGTGTGTGTGTGTGTGTGAAAGTGTGCAGTAGTGTGTGTGTGTGTGTGTGTGTGTGTGAAAGTGTGCAGTAGTGTGTGTGTGTGTGTGAAAGTGTGCAGTAGTGTGTGTGTGTGAAAGTGTGCAGTAGTGTGTGTGTGAAAGTGTGCAGTTGTGTGTGTGTGAAAGTGTGTGAAAGTGTGCAGTTGTGTGTGTGTGTGTGTGTGTGTGTGTGTGTGTGTGTGTGTGTGTGTGTGTGTGTGTGTGTGTGTGTGAAAGTGTGCAGTAGTGTGTGTGTGTGTGTGTGTGTGAAAGTGTGCAGTAGTGTGTGTGTGTGTGTGTGTGTGTGTGTGTGTGGAGCAGACACACAGGCTGGTGTGGGGTGAATGTGTACAGTAGTGTGTGTGTGGGGTTAGAATGCATATGGGGTGTGTGTGTGTGAGAGAGTGAAAGTGCAGTCGTGTGTGTGTGTGTGTGTGTGTGTGTGTGTGTGTGTGTGTGTGTGCAGGAACAGCTGAGCTCAGGCATCATGCGTGTTCACAGACGAACATCAAAGTGGACTGGATGCCTTTGAACTGTCACACTTCCTCTACTCATTCATTTATTCATCACTTTGCCGCTCTTCCTCTTCCTCCCTCTCTCTCTTTCTCTCTCTCTCTCTCTCTCTCTCTCTCTCTAATCTTCTCTCCTGCTCTGTCATTCATTTCGTTCCTATCCTTTCACAGCTCTCTCTTTAGTTGAGTTAGTTTTTCTCCAGCTCTGCATGTTTCATGGACCATTGGTGTGTCAACGCTACAGGAACACTTGAGTTTGGAAGCGGGGTCTACCATCCTGTAATCCAGGGGTTTCAAACTCATTTTCTGTCCGGGGCAACATTCAGCCTGATTTAATTTCCAGTAAAATAATAGAATGGCATATAAATAACTTCGAACTCTTGCCTTTGATTTAGTGCAAAACATCCCCATTAAATAAACTATACAAACAAAAAAACATGGGAATGACCAGAAAAAACTTATTTCCTTGGAAAAATAAATGCAATTTGAACAATGCTTTGCTTCAACATCTCAGTTTTTTACACGAATAAGCAAAATTTTTTTAAAATTGTACTGGATTTTCTCTAGACATTTCATGTAGTTCAAACTTGTTTAGGTTTTTCACATTTTCTTGTTACATTATAGATTATAAATATAAATATTTCCATATTTTCATGTTGTTGTTTTTAAAAACCGCACCTTATGTGTGACACCATTTGGAAAAACTAATTTAGTGCAGATATATTCACTTGTTTCTTGAGTCTGTTTACACATGAAAAATGAAACCCAGTTAATATAGATTAAAAATAAATATATTTAATCATGATTAGGTGAAATTAATCCAAAGCAAAGCTGTGATTAATGTGATTAAAATGTTGTTCATTTGATAGCCCTAAAATATCCTGACTGATGATAATAATAATAATAATAATAATAATAATAATAAAAATGTTACCAGTAATATAAAACCTTATTAGATTATTGGGAATGTATTAAATTTTTCGGTGATGATGTAAAACTGTCCAGATAATGTCATATACTGTATATGTTTATTTTCACTCCACAGTTCTATATCATACAGCTTTTTTATTCTCACTATAGGAACCATTTGTAGTTCCTATAATCTTTTTAGTACCTGGAACCTTCAGCATAGGAACTACACAGTTCCTAGAACCTTTGTAGTTCCTCCTGACACGCAGGGTCTTTTTTTAATTCTCCAGGAACTGTATGACGTAGGTGTTTGGTGATTGGCAGAGCCCAGACCACGCCCATTTCTGCATTTCCTCATCTTGCAGTACCGCTGTCTTTAAAACCAACTGTGTAGTGTCAGCTGTGTGTTGGAAAAAAAACATATGGAGAAAGTAATAAACGGGTTCATGCTCTGACATTAACATATGTGGTGTCACCTGCTTCGTCTTCTAACTCTCTCTTTAAACTCCTTCATTCTTGACATTAGTGGCTGTATTTAACCATAATTAACCTTCCTGTGATACAGAACATAAACGCTGTCTCCTCCTCATTCTATATTTTAGTTTATAGTAGTGCTGTCTTCTACTTACTTGTGTGATTGTTGAATTTAGTGTTTGAAGAACACGTCACTGTGGTGTCACATTAAACCCTCCCATGGTTCCTACTGCACTGTGGGAATGCAAACCCAAAGATTCCCTTAGAACTATATAGTTCTAAGAGCAATTTAGTTCCTAGAACTACTCTGTGGGAAAGTGTCTATAGTGCGACCTACTAAGCCACACCCCCTTGTAACCCATTCTCAAAACACTAAATAAACACACTTACTTTTGTGCCAGTTCCCAAATAAAATGTTTTCTATATTTAAACTTTAAGTCATTTGTCACAATTTCTTAGAATATTATCTTATTTCACATTTGTTTTTCTGTAAAAATCTGGTGTTTTCTTGCATTTAATTGGCTGATCATGTAGATGTTCATAAAAGCTTAGACCATAGTTGAAGGTTATTGTATCAGAAATGGAAAAAGCTGAAGGAAAAGTGACATTTTCAGTAAAAACATCTGTAAAAGAACATAAAACAAATGTGTCCAATCACCGTCAATGAATCCAAGTCTATGGGTTTTACTGGTGAATCGGTGTTCTAGAAGATGATGGTGTTTCCATGGTAACGATGGAACTTCTTAACATCCAAATGTCATATATGATAACCATGAAAAGACGACAAACTACATTTTACACCAATTATTAATTTGTTTTGATTTGATTAAAGGTGTTAAACAGTTTAGAACAGCAGATGCTTCTGGGTCTTTAAGGGTTAAAAAGAGTTGGTTACGCAAATCAAATTATGTGTAAGAAAGAACAAAAAAGTTCATTAAAGCAAAGGAAGTGGAATTGATTTGATTATTAGTAAAAAAAAAGGGGGCGGGGTCTATAAGCTCTACTACTTCACACTCTTTCTAAGTCCTGAAAACCTTTGACAATGTTGGATGGTGCTTTATGTGATGGTTTTGTGTGCTGGAAATGAAGTAAAGTAAACTAAGTCATGTTGTTGAATCAGCTGTTGACGGTGTTTTTGTTTGTTGTTTTTCCTTTGTGCTTGCAGTCATTTAAACCGTTGGTGGGGAAGAGCCTGTTGTCCTCGGTAACAGCGGTGGAATTCTTGTTAGACCGACAGCTGGACTTCCTGCCTGAGCATTCATCCTACCAGCCCTACCAGGTAACACAACCGTACACTCAACCACACAGTGTCACATGGTGTGTTTGTTTGTGTTTGTTTTCATGTGTGATGGTTGGACCGAACTGAACTGAACACACACACTGGACACACATACATCCAAGTTGTGGTCAAAAGTTTACATACACTTGTATAGAACATCATGTCATGACTGTCTAGAGCAGCGGTGTCAAACTCATTTTAGATCAGGGGCCACATTCAGCTAAATTTGATCTGAAGTGGGCCGAAAAACAAAAACAAAACATAATAATATATAAATAATGTCAACTTCAATCTTTTCTCTCTGTTTTAGAGCAAAAAAAGTAAAATGACATCATGAAAACATGATTAGGCTTTAGTGTGAACTGTAAATTTCTCCACTGTGAGACGAATAAAGGTTTATCTTATCTTATCTTCATCATTTACACATATACATTCTAATTTAAATATCACACTGGGTCTACAGATACACTAAATATTTAGTAATAGGTGGAATATTGTTAAAATTCTACTTACCGGTACTTCTCTTAAGATATTTCCAATTTTTCATATTTGTTCTGATTATTGAGATTTTTTTAATTTACAAAGAGGAATTTATTTACTTGTGAATATTTATAGGTTATTATGAGACTGAATTAGTCTGAATGTGGACCATTATTTAGATCTTAGTGTCATTTTTGTATTTCATAAATTCATCTAAAGGGCCGGATTGGACCCTTAGGTGGGCGGGATTTGGCCCCCGGGCCGCATGTTTGACACCTCTGGTCTAGAGGTTACAGTAATTACTGCACCTTGTATTTTTGTATGATAGTGATTAAAAAACAAATAAAACAAAAAACACACACATTCATGAGGGTTGGTTCTTTTATTAATTAATTTATTATCACCTAGTAAGCTAGCCCGCCTCTAGTGGCAAAAAATATTTTTGCCTGAATCGTTGGTCGAACGACGCCCCATAGAGCCACAGCCAGGACTGGTAAAAATGTACCCGTCCAATCACAACGCTCCATTTGTGTAGCGAGATGGTAGGGCGGGGCTTAGCACAATGATGACAGTGTTGAAGAAGTATGAACTTATATACAGTCAGACAAATGTACATCACACACACACATACAGCTGATGGATGAGCACATGTCAGCTGGTTTTGAGAAATGTTGTACATGAGGGAGAACCAACTTTTGGGACACAGTGTATTTGGTTACATGTGCCTTGGCCATTTTCACTGCAATAAGATGCTTTCAGTCGACATCCACGAGCTTCTGATTGAATCTTTAACCAATCCTCTTGACAGAATCGATGCACTTCAGCAAACTTAATAATTCTTATTGCTGTATGTATATTTTTGACCCAGTTGATTTGGATGCATTTTCAGTAGCTCCATAATAAATGAAAAAAACAACCAAACTTCATGAATATTTTTTGTGACATAAAAGTGTGTTTCGATCACACTACAACAGGAAAAATAAGAGTTGGAGGAATTATTGTAAACTCAAGACAGCCATGACATTATGTTATTTACTAGTGTATGTAAACTTTTGACCACAACTGTCACTGACCTGACAACGTATCCGCATATAGTAATAGTAGTAGTAGTAGTAGTATTGGTAGTAGTAGTAGTAGTAGTATTGGTAGTAATAGTAGTAGTATTGGTAGTAGTAGTAGTAGTATTGGTAGTAGTAGTAGTAGTAATAGTAGTAGTATTGGTGGTAGTAGTAGTAGTATTGGTAGTAGTAGTAGTAGTATTGGTAGTATTGGTAGTAGTAGTAGTAGTAGTAATAGTAGTATTGGTGGTAGTAGTAGTAGTATTGGTGGTAGTAGTAGTAGTATTGGTAGTAGTAGTAGTAGTAGTATTGGTGGTAGTAGTAGTAGTATTGGTAGTAATAGTAGTAGTATTGGTAGTATTGGTAGTAGTAGTAGTAGTAGTAATAGTAGTAGTATTGGTGGTAGTAGTAGTAGTATTGGTGGTAGTAGTAGTAGTATTGGTAGTAGTAGTAGTAGTAGTATTGGTGGTAGTAGTAGTAGTAGTAGTAGTAGTATTGGTAGTAATAGTAGTAGTATTGGTAGTAATAGTAGTAGTATTGGTAGTAATAGTAGTAGTATTGGTAGTTATAGTAGTAGTAGTATTGGTAGTAGTAGTAGTAGTAGTAGTATTGGTAGTAGTAGTAGTAGTAGTAGTAGTAGTATTGGTAGTAGTAGTAGTAGTAGTAGTAGTAGTAGTATTGGTAGTAATAGTAGTAGTATTGGTAGTAGTAGTAGTAGTATTGGTGGTAGTAGTAGTAGTATTGGTAGTAGTAGTAGTAGTATTGGTAGTAGTAGTATTAGTAGTAATAGTAGTAGTATTAGTAGTAATAGTAGTAGTATTAGTAGTAATAGTAGTAGTATTAGTAGTAATAGTAGTAGTATTAGTAGTAATAGTAGTAGTATTAGTAGTAATAGTAGTAGTATTAGTAGTAGTATTAGTAGTATTAGTAGTAGTATTAGTAGTAATAGTAGTAGTATTAGTAGTAATAGTAGTAGTATTAGTAGTAATAGTAGTAGTATTAGTAGTAGTATTAGTAGTAATAGTAGTAGTATTAGTAGTAATAGTAGTAGTATTAGTAGTAGTATTAGTAGTATTAGTAGTAGTATTAGTAGTAATAGTAGTAGTATTAGTAGTAATAGTAGTAGTATTAGTAGTAATAGTAGTAGTATTAGTAGTAATAGTAGTAGTATTAGTAGTAATAGTAGTAGTATTAGTAGTAATAGTAGTAGTATTAGTAGTAATAGTAGTAGTATTAGTAGTAATAGTAGTAGTATTAGTAGTATTAGTAGTAGTATTAGTAGTAATAGTAGTAGTATTAGTAGTAATAGTAGTAGTATTAGTAGTAATAGTAGTAGTATTAGTAGTAATAGTAGTAGTATTAGTAGTATTAGTAGTAGTATTAGTAGTAATAGTAGTAGTATTAGTAGTAATAGTAGTAGTATTAGTAGTAATAGTAGTAGTATTAGTAGTAATAGTAGTAGTATTAGTAGTAATAGTAAGACAAGGCAAGTTTGTTTCTCTAGATTGAAACGATTGAAAATGTTCTACATAAAACACTGGTGTCAAACATGAGGCCCAGGGGCCAAATCTAGGGTCTGGGGTCCGATCTGGTCCCTGGGATGAATTTATGACGTGCAAACATTACACAGAACATATTAATTAATGAAGTTAAAATCATTTTACATCAATTCAATATAAAATGGATCAGACCATAGTCATAATAAACAATAAATTATGAAAAAAGCTAATTTTCTTTGTATTAGTCTACAATAAAAGAGTATAAATAAATATAAGTACTAGCCTGTTACAAAAATATGAATAGCCTGAAATGTGTGTGGAAGTCTTACTAAATGTGTGTATTTGTAAATCCACTATTATCTTTAACTTGTGACGCACGTGTGTAATATTGCACTTATTTTTCTTAAGAATTTTCAGGTAGTAAATATTTTTGTTCATGTTATGTTCAAGTACAGTTCATAGATGTAAATATTTTCATTGTGGAATATGATTTTTTTTCCCACAAAAACAGAGAAAACCTTCGAGTTGACATTATTTATACATATTTATCCTATTATTTATTTTACTGGTGCGGCCCAATTTATACCATACTAGGCTGAATGTGTCCCCAAAACTAAAATTAATATTATTACAGCAGGAGAAATAAAATTATAAACATGAAAAATATCAAACAGGTAAACAAATAGTGAGTGCAGATCTAAAGTGAGGAATTGAAGTTGAGAACCGAGTGTTTCAGCTGATCTGAGGTGGAACAGAGAAGATAAACAATTCTAGACGTTTGGTTCTGGCTCTGGGGACCAAAGACCAGGTCCACATGACCTGAGACCAGATCCAGAGAGAGACAAGACTAGAGCAGGGGTGTCCATATTCAGCCCAGTATGATCTGAAAAGGTCCAGACCAGTAAAATAATAAGAGTCAAGTTTCATTCTGATAATGTTTCCATCTATAATTGTTCCCTCAAAATGTGAATAACATCAACAACTAGACATGTCCTAAGAAAAACACTTACAATTTGTTATTTGCACATGTGCAGAACCACTTACATTTCAATAAGAAATTCACAAAAATTTTAGTAACAGGGAGAATATTTGTGAAATAACACTTCCTTCTCTTCAGATATTTCAGCTGGTTCACATTTATTCCCACTATTCAAGTTTTTGTAAAATGATGGTTAGTTAATATGACGATTTTCATGTAATTTTACTTTTTTTTTTTTTACATTAAAATTGGCAGTTTTCATTATTTATAGCTAATTATGATTATATTTTACTGGTCTGACCCACTTGAGATCTAATTATTCTGTATGTAGAACCTGAATTAAAATAATTTTTACACCATTAATATTTTATTCATCCTACAGGCCAGATTGGACCCTTTGACGGGCCGGTTTTGGTCCACCGGGCCTTATGTTTGACACCCGTGGACTAGAGCATATTGGCCAACACAACAGATCAATACTGATAAAAGGGAAAAAAATAAAATAAATATCAGGCCGATATGTGTCTTATTCACACAGACACAACAGACAGTGGCTTCGGCGTGGGTGGTTAATGGTGTGTGTGTGTGTGTGTGTGTGTGTGGCAGCTTGTCATATTGTTCTGGCTGGAACACTGTGTTCCACTCAGTGTCAACCAGATGGAAAGACTGTGTTCCACTCACACAATCAGTCATCAGTTTGTTCTGCAGACCAGTCCACTGTTTCACTTCCATTCTGTATTTGTAAGTTGCTCCATTTCCAGTGAACTCCAGTAAACCCCTCACTCTATACACTCTTTGATAGACTCTGGAATCATCTGGACCAAAACCTGAACAGGTCTTCTTTAATTTGTGCATTTAAAAGGATGTATAGATCCAGTATGATAACAAAATATTAGGGTTGTCAAATAAAGAAACATTTTATTTCGATTAATCGCAGCGTTGATCTTTAATCTATATGTTTTGCAAATAGACTCAAAGAAGGGATTGTATCTGCACTGAACATGTTTGTTATAAGCTGAGGGGGACGCATTAGCCCAGTGCTAACATTAAACTAGTGGTGGCATTTTGCTAATGCTAGCAGAATCCCCACTGACGTACGCTTCATGTTAATGTGGTATAGAAATGACTCCTAGGACAGAGCTATGTCTCCCATGCTCATTTGTTTTCATCTAGCTCCCACAACAACATTTGCACTCCGACATATTCCACGTGACTTGCCTGGAATGTTACAAAGTCATGAGTCGTGGTTTGAAGTCATAATTTACGGTGTTAAAAACCTGTCTTGAACGCAGCCTTCCACTGTCCTGAATGCACTCCCAGAAGCACAACTGTCCTTGTTCTTGTGACGAGCTGCTTTGGTTATGGAAATGTTTTTACATGTGTTTTTAAAGAGGTGCCCGCAGCATGGATGGAATTTTTATTCATAAATTAATTTTAATAAGACCTCAAATACCTCAAATTTATATATATCGCTTTATTGGACACTAAAAAACACTTTACATAACAGACAATGTATTAAAATTAAATATTAAATAAGCAAAATAAAAACTAAGTTTGAAAAGATGAGTTTTAAGATGGGATTTGAATGTGGGTTGTGAGTCCGAGTTCCTGATGGGGGTAGTGGGAGAGAGTTCCAGAGTTGGGGGCCAGCGGCTCTGAAGGCTTGGTTCTCCAAGGTCCGATTTTAGAAAGAATATGGAACTATCCCAGTGGATGTGTAACTTCGACCTTAGTCATGTATGAAATGTTAACGGGTAGATGTTGGATGATACCGTTAATGCCCCGCACGATGACATGAGTTTGGGAATGAAATGCCGAACACAGAAGTGGCTTTGGACACAACTGCCAAACACTAACAGTCTTACAGACACACTGTCATTTCTTCTTAGCATCATTGATTCTGTATCAAAAACCTTCATTATAAAAGAATATTTATAGTTGTTTAAGGAATTTGTGTTCTGCTCAAATTGTATCATGTTAGTCACTTTGCTTTTAAATTATAAAACAGCAGCATGATGTTGGAAATACTGACATTACTATTTTTTTAACTGTAATATATGTTGGGATTTGAAAAACTCTTCAGGAGTGTATATAATAGTTGTGTTCAATCTAATTAGTTGTTTGCTCTGGTTGTGTGGACAGGTGGAGGACACTGTCAACCACAGGTTGGGTTAGACATGTTTATTGGGTTGTAAGAATTTCTGTCATAACATATTGTTCATTTCATATTCAATGTTTGTTTCAAAAACATCAGAGTGATGCAGTAACTGTCGGTCCTGCTGCACGATAATTGTCATCTTCCACCAAATCAGTGCCTCTTTTTTGGTTTGTTTTTTTAAACCGTGTTTTTCAGGTCATCACATTTACTGGGTTTTTGAAAAGAACTAAGGACACTCGTCTGTCTGACAGTTTGTTCACTAATGTATCATAGACTTTCAGCTTTCAGTTCTATCTGATCTATACGGGTTCTGTAGGTTCATTACAGGTTCTGTAGGTTCATTACAGGTTCTGTAGGTTCATTACAGGTTCTGTAGGTTCATTACAGGTTCTGTAGGTTCATTACAGGTTCTGTAGATTCATTACAGGTTCTGTAGGTTCATTACAGGTTCTGTAGGTTCATTACAGGTTCTGTAGGTTCATTACAGGTTCTGTAGATTCATTACAGGTTCTGTAGGTTCATTACAGGTTCTGTAGGTTCATTACAGGTTCTGTAGATTCATTACAGGTTCTGTAGGTTCATTACAGGTTCTGTAGGTTCATTACAGGTTCTGTAGGTTCATTACAGGTTCTGTAGGTTCATTACAGGTTCTGTAGGTTCATTACAGGTTCTGTAGGTTCATTACAGGTTCTGTAGGTTCTGTACAGGACAGATGAGATAATGTTCTGGCCTGTCTGATTTTGATGATGACCCCATTTGAATTCCAGGCGAGTCCATGTCCATCAACCTCATGTTTGAAGAACCTGGGGCTGGATTGTCTGGGGAATCAAACTAGATTCACTGTCCTTGGCTGAATGTCACACATGTGTAAAAGCTGTTGTGGTGTGAAGTAACACTTTTACACTGGGAAAAACCTAAAACCTACTAAGTGTGTTCTGCTAGTCTAGTAAGCTAGTCCACCTCAAGTGGCAAAAAATATTTTTGCCTGAATCATCGGTCAAGTGACGGGAAAATTTTACCGGTCCAATCACAACCCTCCATTTGTGTAGCGAGATCATAGGGCGGGGCTTAGCACAATGATGACAGGGTTGAAAAAGTATGAACTTATATTCAGTCTATGGTCGGATAAACAGCACAGACCTGGTTAGATATTTGTCCTCCACTGCTACCAGTGTGTTAACGTTCATTAGCCTAGCCTATAGGATATTAAAACAACCAGATAGACGCTAGCTTAGACTTGTTTTCATTGCGCTGATTGGTCATAGCGTTGGCCTATTACGTGCAGAGCAGTTTGAAAGACAGCCGTTGATCCCACCCGTACGGTTAAGCTCAGTCTATGGATCGTCTCCAGACTGTGTTCATATCATAGGCTGCCATGCTAGTATTCTGCTCATCTTTAGTTCAAATATCTCTTCACATTTAAACTAAGTGTCTTCTCCTGATAGTCCATGGGTCAGAGCTCCCAGTACTGTTTGAGTCTTGTCCCACTGTCGTCTGTCTGCTGTTCTGACACATGTGCTTTTCTACAGTTGTCGTTCCAAACCTGACAGGTGTTCCCCCTAGAGAGGCGTTGCATTACACCCCCCTCCCGTTCTGTGATGATACAGCACATCAGATAAACAACATGAGGGCTAATACAGTGTCAACACATTAAATAGACTCTTATTGTTACAGTCAACGTATCGCTGTCCACCCCTGACCACACGGTGGGTTTCATGTCTTTGCAAAGGACAGTTTAATGCATTTTTATGAATGATTTTCCAGAGTGTCCATTGGAGTTAGTGTTAAGGTGAGGGGGGGTGTACCTTTGAAACCGAAACTGCTCGGTTCAGCACCAAATGTCAAAATTGTGATCAGAACAGTTCCAAGTCATCCCAGACGACCAAAAAACTGGGCTTCATGTGCAGAATACTGAAGTAACCATTAAAAAAAACAAAAAAAAGGACATGGGTTGAATTTTTCTAAATATTTAAACTAAATCATCCATTCAGAAAGTATCAGTTAATAATTGGCTCCTGATCAGTTCTGCACAAGACACATCAGATTTTTGTATGAAAGTGTCCTGGGTCGGATTTGGAAACATCAGATTTGTGTCTTTGATCGATAAACACCTTTTGTGTCAGTTCCCAATATTTTTCTCTCTCTATTTAACCTTTTATTGTATAATTTATCACCATTTATTATAACATTATCCTTTTTATTGACCTTTTTTCACTGAATATATATGATATATACTATATTTAATTTACTGATTATGTAGATCTTCATAAAAGCTCAGGATACATTTGAGGGTTATTATATCTGAACATAGAGAAAAATAAAATAAAAATTACTTTTTAAGCGACTTTATCAATAACTGAACATAAACCCAGTGTCCGTACACTGTCATTTATTAAACTCCAGGGAATAAACTGGTGAATCAGTGTTTCCATGGTAATGACAAAGCCTCTGAGCATCCAAATGAGTCATAACTGATGACCATGAAAAGCTGTCAAACTGTATTTTACACTGATTATTTAGATGTATTGATGAGATTAAAGGATCTACAGATGAATCAATAGGTCAGGGGTCACCTATCCTGATCCTGCAGGGCCGCTGTCCTACGGGTTTGAGATGTTTCCCTCTTCTAACACACCTGATTGAAATAATCAGCTGGTTGTCCAGCTCTGCAGAAGTCTCAGAATGACCGTCAGGTGTGTGTTAGAAGAAGGAAACATGTAAAACACACAGGACAGTGGCCCTCCAGGACTAGGATGGGTGACCTCTGTAGTAGATAGTAGCACCTAACTTTTTTTTTTGTCCTCGTTGCATTTAACACTACAGTTTTACAAGTTCACTTTTAATTAGAATTTTTTTCAAATTGCTGTCCATACATATTGATTTGTAAATGATTAACCTTCAGTCTTGTCAATGTCACATTGTTCTAACGTTTGACAAGAACAAGCTTGTGCTTAATGTGCTTCAATGAGCTGAGATTCAAACTGAAAATATCTTAAAATATATGAACTAAAAAGGAAATCTAAATTAAAAGTTCATTGTCTTAAAGGCTTCAAACTGAACACTTCAACATTCGTATGGACTATCCTCCATGCTTCCTGCCATTTGGCCTTCTTGACCTTTGACCTTGGGTGAACTCATTTGCCACACTCTGTCTAGCATCAAAATCTCCCAGACTTGGCCCCTCCCCCTCCACACTCACACTTATCAGATCTTCCACAGTCTGTATGTAGGGATGATCCATGCTGTGTTCCCATATCTGTATTTAACTGCCCTTTCTGCCCAGTCTTTGGGCACAGAGGGCGTCCCAATTCTAATCACTGTGAAGTTCAGTGTACTGCAAGTACCTGGATGACACCCTCAAAAGCCGTCATTCTTTAAGTGTGGAGTTACTGTACACTTTTCCTATTCAACGGTCATCATATTGTCTATGTATTACTCATGTAGCAGAAGTCACATAGAAACTGTCCGCAAATTCAGGAGATAAAAACATGGACGGAGCGAACCAAGCGACCCCTACAAACTACAGATGTTGGTTATTATACTTACAGTATTAAAACAACAGATGTGGTCTGTATCAAAAGTTGTGTGCAAAATACATTTTTCAATAGCATCTATTTTGGTAAGAAAAATATGCATTTTTCGTGGTTTCTGACCATTTCCAGTAAGTGCGGCAGGTAGAATCAGATCCTGTATTGGAATTAGAACAGCACTTACCCACTGAAAAATGTACACTTAAATATGGAAAGTGTACTATGACTATGTACTCATGACAGTGTGTGTCTTGGAACACAGCACTATTAATAATAATAATAATAAACTTTATTTATATAGCACCTTTCATACAAAAACTGTAGCCCAAAGTGACATTGATTAGAAATTAAAATACAATTTTAAGACGAGGGTGAAATAAAAAATACATTAAGATTATAAAATTACAAAAGTACAAGATAAACTGATTATACATACATTAGAAATTTTCAATAAAATAAATAAGAAATACATTAAGATTTGATTACACACAAAATACAAAGAATATAGAGTATAATAATGTAATGTGTCTGAGTTCATCCTCTTTTGTGCCCAGAACACCACAGTCACGCCTGTAATACCATGTGTCACCAGCACATTATATCACAGAAGAAGAAGACTGCCATTCACTGGCAGGTCAGAGGCTGATATTAGAAACATTAGAAATGCGTCTGTCTGTTTAGAATTCACACAGACCGCACAAAAGATTAGAATTCAGAGGTCGGCATGTTTTAGTTATTTTGCACCACTGGTTCAAATATTGTTAAATATTCCAGCCCCTTGTATGTTCTTCGTGCTTTTAAACTAAATTTAGACTAATAATAAAGTGACTCAGGCTCAGTGAGTTCCAGTCGAACGTCACCATGTGTGTGATTATTCTGCTCTGAATTGGGTGAATTACCGCAGTTTTCCTACCGTTAACATGTTCCACTGTAACAAACACCAGAACACTAGTCTGGCAGCTCAACTATAATATGAACACATAGTCTGGAGACGATCCATAGACTGAGCTTAACCATATGGGTGGGATCAACGGCTGTCTTTCAAACTGCTCTGCACGTAATAGGCCAGGACTATAACCAATCAGAGCAATGATGAAGTGATGTATACAGAGCAACAAAAACGGGTCTAAACTAGTGTCTATCTGGTTGTTTTAACATCCTCTCGGCTAGGCTAATTAACGCTAACACACCGCTAACAGTGGTGGAAAAATATCCAACCAGGTCCGTTTACATGCTGCTTATCCGACCATAGACTGAATATAAGTTCGTACTTTTTCAACCCTGTCGTCATTGTACTAAGCCCCGCCCTACAATTTCACTACACAAATGGAGCGTTGTGATTGGACCGGTCCTGGCTGAGGCTCTATGGAGCGTCGCTGGACCGATAATTTAGGCAAAAATATTTTTTTGTCACTAGAGGTGGACTAGTTTACTAGACGAGCAGAACACACTGTTCTTTAATGGAATATCACCTGTTTTGACCCCACACTATATCTGACTCAAAACTACCCTCTTGTGCTGACGATATATTCAGTATATTGTGTTCAATGTGTAAACTATGAAAAGAAACATGCCGCTCACGGCACTTGCGTCGACTGTGAACCAGACTACGATACGGACACTTTCAGAGTTGTGGTTAAATTTTTTCCTTGAAGGACTGGTTGCACTGGTGTGACCTCGGATTCATTTATTTATTTATTTATTTTAAGTTGCACTACTGAGGAATTTGGTCAAACTCAAGAGCGCTGTCAGATCAACAGTGGATGTTTGGGTTAACATGTCAGATACAGGTCAAACACCAGCAATAAATTCTGATTTGGGCCACATTTACCTGTGGTTTGAAATGCACACACACACACACACACACACACACACACACACACACACACACACACACACACACACACACACACAGCAAACTGCAGCCATTTAATGAGAATCTGACTGTACAACACACACCTCTGTTCCTAAATGATCCTTGCCCACACAGAGCTGCCCATTCTTCTGACGACCTTTGAACCTGACAGAGAGCAGTAAAAACAGGCGGACTCCCCCTTACACAGACACACACACACGGAGGTTCTGAAGCCTTGGCCACTCCCCTCTCTGTTTTTCCAGTTGGACAGGAAGATTGGGGGGGGGGGGTCCTACAATCTGTTTGGCATAAAAGTGTACAATGAAGTCAGTGTTTGGCCGTGTAGCCCAGCCTGCTGCAGCGCTTTGTGTGAATGTTTTCCAATGAAAGTTATGGTGTGTGTTGAGACTGAGGGACAGGGGGCGGAGCTTAGGAACGTGTTAGTGCTGACTCAAGACTTTGACCAAACCACACAGTTTAATACCAGAGCAGTGTGTTTTTCAACCTCTGTGTCTGGCACAAGCCGTTCCAACCCCCCAGTCACTACATTGATTAGTTTTGGGTTTCTTGAAACTCTTCAGATTAATCCAGTATGTTGTTTCTCCTTCTGTGTTCTGAAGTAAAGATAGACCCTTTGGTCGATAGTTCCATTTTTGTCTTCTGTCGATATTGGCCTATTGTGTTGGCTGATGTAATCCTTTTTTTTTTTTTTTTTTCCTCTTTTCCCCTGCCATGATTTATTGACGGTTGAAGGAAGAAGTTGAGGAAAGGAAGAGAAATGGGGGGTGGAAGGGGTGTGGGTAAGAAAACAGAAAAGGAGAGAAAACTTTACTGAAATTCACCAAAAATTAACTCACAGAAAACAGTGAGAATCCAAAATGTCGATGCTCAAACAATATATTGTGCAGCTCTGGGATATAGATATATATATATTTATCCATAATCATTATGAAAATCTCACAACTTTGACAAATGTTAATGTATTAGGTGGAGGCTTTTAAACCAGCCTGTCTGGGTTTTCTCTCCCTGCACCTTTACTGTTATTTTTCTTTTATTATGACTTTGACTAATGTTATTGTATGTGCAAAATGTCAATAAATCAGTGTGCTGATGGTGTGACAGCCCCGCCTCTTCCTGTCCTAAGGTTGTTTGCAACACAAAGACCTGTGTGTGTGTGTGTCTGTCTGTGTGTGTGTCTGTCTGTCTCTGTCTATCTGTGTCTGTCTGTCTATCTCTCTGTCTGCCTCTGTCTGTCTGCCTGTCTATCTGTCTGTCTGTCTGTATCTGTGTGTCTGTGTGTCTATATCTCTGCCTGTCTATCTGTCTGTCTCATTTCCTCGTGTCATCATGTGCTTCCACATTCATTCACTTTCATACCATGTGTCGTACATAAACACACACACCTGTGCTGTCAGTGGCTGCGACATACACACACATACACACATACACACACATTATCTCATGCCACTCTTCTACTGTAAACCTGGAACAACACAGTACGCTTTAGCACGGCACTATTCTACCCACTTGTCAAACTGGCCCTGTTCCTTTTCCACCTCCAGCAGTTACTAGTCAGGACTATTGAAGTGGGTGGAGTTGGCGGGGTCACCGCTGCCCTGACATCGTTTTCAGGCAACTAATAAAGTGCCCACGCCGCGGTGGGTAAAAACATGACATGTGGGGGCAGTTACTGCTGCTGTTGTACCGCTGTCCTATCGCTGGTGTGAGGATGTAAAAATCCTCACACTTTCTCGCTTGTATGACATTTCCTTTGACCAATCAGTGGACAGCATCGTTCACGTGACATTTTTGTATGGGCTCAGCACGGCTAGACCCACCTCTGACACGGGTACGAAAAACAGTAATGGGTTGTAACGGGTCCCAGGTCCAGCCCAGTCCAGCCTTTACTTGCTAGGGTTCTCAAACTCATGTTCTTTCAGGTTCCACATTCAGTCTGACTTGCTCTGCAGTGGGTCAGACCAGAACAATAATAACAGAATAACATTGGAATCATGACAGGACTTAAATTTGGGTTTTAGTGTGAAAAAAAAAAGCATTAAATGATGAAAATACTTACTTTTATAGACGTATTCCCCAAACATAACTAAATGATTGAAGCTCAACAGGGTCATTAACTACCTTTTAGAGCTTTTGCTACAGTTTCCAATAGTTTAAATGGAAGCATAACCTGTGGCACATTCAGGTTTTTCTACATCAGGGCTCTTTAACTCATTATCTTTCAGGGGCCACAAACAGTCTGATTTGATCCTCCAGTGGGCCAGACCACTAAAATATTATCTTAATAATTTATAAATAATGACAACTCCAAATGTATGTCTTTGTTTTAGTATTAGGGGGCTGTACTAAAACACAGAGACAAATTTGTAGTCCTGATTATTTATAGATTATTGTGTTGTTATTTTTTATTTTACTGGTTTGATCCACTAGAGATGAAATGTGGGCCCTGGAAATCTGATTAATCTCAAGAGATTATTGTAATCACCGTGTGTGTGTGTGTGTGTCTGCACAGACATATCATGTTATAACTCAATGAATAGTTGAGATATCATCCTTGAAATTACATGCTTGACTTGCATTGTGTGTGTGTGTGTGTGTGTGTGTGTGCGCGCTTGTATTCTTATATTTATGGGGACATTGATATGTTTACACAGTCACACCATGGGGACACTGTGGGAGCCAAAATTCAGGTCTCCACCAAGGTTAAATATAAATAAAGGTCCCCACAAGTAAAACAGAAATGATGTGACCCTATGAAAACATTAATTATATTTTCTCTAGAATTCCCCATAAAGCATGAAGGAAATGGGTGCAAAGCCAAACATTGATTTTTCAAAAGTTTGATGATGTGTTTATGAAAAAAAAATTATAATACATTTTTAATTTGTTTATTCATTGTTTATTTTATTTATCTGTACTTAATTATTAACATGTTTACATTACTTTTTATTTGTTTTTTTTTTATTTTTCCATTTACATATGCGTGTGTGTGTGTGTGTGTGTGTGTGTGTGTGTGTGTGTGTGTGTGTGTGTGTGTGTGTGTGTGTGTGTGTGTGTGTGTGTGTGTGTGTGTGTGTGTGTGTGTGTGTACTCAGTATCCGATGGCTACTTGATTACAGACTTGGTCCTCATGAGACATGGAAGTGTGTGTCTGTGTGTGATTGATTAAAAGTGAGTCCAGTGCAGTGTTGGCATCAGAGCAGTCAGAGAAACCCTAGAACTCCAGTTGTTGAGTATGCAGGAGTTGTTGGCCAACCTTTGTAACACTGCATTCCTCTGAACTATTTATAGAGTGTACGCTGGTTTAATTTAGAGCTGAACGCAGCTGGGAAACTAGAACACTGCAGCAGGAGACTGAGACACACAGGCAGAGTGGGAGATGAAAGGAAGAAGGTGAAATGAAATGAAAGCTGTGACCTCATCTGCTGTCGGCGTGTGTCCTTCAGGTCTGCAGTGTCCTCACAGTCCATGGAGATAATGCTGCTGTTCAGTTTATTTATCAGGGACAGTACACATTGTATATCTGTGTAGAGGTGAAACGATTCTTCCAGTATAAAAACATGTTGGAAGCAGATTAATTTAATCAAATATTCGTTTAATTGATGTCACAATTCATCTTGTTTCTGTCATATCGTTCTTTCGCAGACTGTTTGAAGTATCGTACTGTACGTCTGTGCACGTCACATATGTTCAGCTGTTTGGTACGCTAACTATGTCCAACTGTCGGTGGAAATGGCAGAGAGTAGAAAAACAAGAAATGTCAAACGTTTGGGGTCATTGTACCTGTGCTGCGTGAGACACACGACACAGTCTACAGTGCAGCAAAATAGCGTTAGCCTACTACTGAGACATTAGCCTCCTACTGCAGCAGTAGCATTAGCCTTCCACTACAGTATTGGCATTCGCTTACCACTACAGCATTAGCCTCACACCGTAGCATTAGCATTGCCCTCTCACTACAGCATTAGCCTATCAGTTTAGCATACCTGAACTATCAACAGCAAAGCTTCTACATGTTGTTGTTTTGTTTTGCTAACATGTTGCTAACAGGTGAACACTAGTGCCTGTTAGAATGTAGCCTTATGTGTTGTAATTATTTTGTAGCAAATGTATAGTAATTATTTGGCTAAATATCCTTTCATACATCCAGCCGCCTCACAATATGTCCTCCTCCAATCCCATTTGATTGATTGATCTCATTTTTAAAAAAATGACAAAAATAGATTTTATCTGATTAATCGATGAAAAAATTGGCAGAATATTTGATAGTTGCAGCTCCACCTTTCTGTAAAAGTTCCAGTATTAGCTTAAAACAGCTGTTTTTCAACCGTTTTTCTTGGGCAAGATGTAAAATGTTACCAACATGATGAATGCTGGCTCCACCCCAGAACTAGGGTATGTAAACTTATGATCCGGGTCATTTGGATTATGAAAAAAGCAGACATGTTAGTTTGATAATAACCACTAGCCATGAGTCAATGAAAAGTTTGACTAATATCATTCATACTGTCTGAAATCAAAACTGTTCCTGGAAAACATCAACAAACCAGCACTTTGGTTCATCTGTTTTTCCAATTAATCTGATTTAAAATGTGACTCATTGAATGTCTGAAGCAGATAATTTCTAAAATAAATAAATGAATAGTAGTAATAATTGTAGAGTACTGTTGTAGTTTTAATCAGAGTAGTACTAGTCAAACCCATCCCACTGTGGTGTATGTTTAACACTTCCTCTTCTCAACCGTATTTCTCACTTGTGTGACAAACGTCCCCACACCACACCAGTGTGTTTTTATCTGCAGCTACACTTCAGCCCAGACACTGACGCCTCCTCACACTGACTCTGAAAACCACCTATGTTACATCACCTACAAACAGCCCATGTGGGAAAACACAAACACACACACACAAACACACACACACACACACACAGACTGGCTTACATGTCTCATGAGGACCAAGTTTGTAATCAAGTATCCTTTAGGTAATGAGTGTGAACACATAACTTTTCTTTTTTATATAAAATAAAATAAATAAAAATGTGAAAACTTAATGAAATTTAATAAATAAAAAAATAATAAAATGTAATAATTAATTAATATATATAATAAATAATAAAAAAATACATAAAAATAATGTCTCTAAAGTAAACACATCTTTAAACCTTTGAATAATACATGTTTCACTGTGCGCCTACTTCCCACATGCTTTATGAGGACTTCCTGAAAAAAACAAATGAATGTATTTATCATGCTGCATCATTTCTATTTTACTAGTGGTGACCTACATTTATATTTAACCCACATGGGGACCAAAAATCCGGTCCCCATGGTGTCAGAGGTCCCCATGGTGTGACTGTGTAAACATATCAATGTGCCCATAAAGATAGGACACAGACATACAGACACACACACACACACACACACACACACACACACAGACACACACAGACACACACACACACACACACACACACACACACACACACACAGACACACACACACACACACACACACACACACACACACACACACAGACACACACACAGACACACAGACACACACACACACACACACACACACACACACACACACACAGACACACACACACACACACACACACACTTACACACACACACACACACTATGGTGAATGTGGTTTGGGTTTGTCGTCCTCACTTTTCTGTTAGTGTATTTTACTGGTGTGTGTCTTTCTTTTCTCTTTTGTGAGATTTCAACCTTTTATCAAATGTTTCTGTTCCAGCACATTAACCTGTAACAGTCTGAGTGTATTTGAGCCGTTTTTGGATACTGTTGGTTTTAACTTCCTATGTTTTGTTTTTTATTTTGTCTTCCAGGATGAGGTGGACAGTCAGAACCCCATATTAAGAGACAACCCTCAGCTATATGAAGAAGTGAAGGGTTGGCTCAAAGACCAGAAAGTGCAGGAAATCTTTATGCAAGGTAAGCTTTCACTCTTCTATCCCAGGAGTTTAGGAATAGTGAGTTGGACCTCCCCTGGGGGGGCGCCAGACGACTTAAGGAGAGGTGCAACGTGAGAAAAAATAAACCTGAATAAAAAAGAATAAACATGGTTAGCTAACTGTAGAACATAGAACATCACACCTCAAGTGAAAGTGAGAGAGGACACAGAGTCTGGGGCGAGCGACAAACTGAGGAAGTCTGAAGTTTGTCTCTTCATGGATTGGTCCTGAAGATGCTCCGCCCCCACAGATATTTTTTTTTTTAATATATACACATAAAGGAAGATTAATGAATTGTGGATGTTTTAAAACACACAAAGATGTCAAAATATGGGGGGAAATGTTGAAAGCATACGCAGATGTGAAAATGTGTTAAGGGTGTCATTCCACTGGAAAACACTTTTTGGAATCTGATTTGTCACCCCGAGTTACCAACAAATGCTGCGTTTGAAAGTAGAGTGTCGCCTCCACTGGCTGTATTTACTGTTCATAGAAAACAACAGAGAAACGATCCACTCAGAAAAAACCTGTCCTCATTACGTCATGTGGACATGGCCGTCACCCACGTGGGGTTAAGCCCGGCCGCGGAATGTAATACTCCTCTCAGCCCGTCCCCCATTGCAGTGAATCTAAAGTAGCATTAGCGTTGGCATCTACAAGAGAAGACGGGGCCACAGTAGCTGCTGCACAAACTTGGGAAAAAATAGCGGAACAAACTGGTTCATGTGTTCTCTGTGGAAATAAAGAGTCAGGTTTTTTTTTTCTCCTGCAAGTTTTCAAAACAAGCGACGGCTCCAAACCTAACTGGATGCTACTCTGGGATGGTAAACACACACAGAAGGGAGGGGGAGTGTTCCTTCATACATTCATTCTCTGATCCAATCAAAGACACCTCATGGACATGTACGAGTAAGGACCAGAAAACTGTTATTCAACCTCTGGTCAGTTTTCTACCCTCCAAAAAGAGCCGTTTTTTTCAAATAGAACCAACACACAATGCATTCAAGTGGCCCACAAATGTGCCTTTTCATACGTACTGAATGGTGCCGTTGCTTACTACTGAACACAGTAAAATATCCTTGGGGGGGGGGGGGGGTAATGAGTCTTTGGAACTGAACTTTGGAATCTGAGTCTTTCAGACCCGATTGTAGGACACAGCCTGTGCACCTTGTACAAAGGACCGCACAAGGGTTAATGAAATAACCATGGAATGACGCCTTTAAATTACACAAATATATTAAGATGTGTTAAAAGATAAGTTAAAAAACATACACAGACGTTAAAATTAGTTTTAAAAATATGTTGAAACGCACAAAGATGCATCACACACATCTAGAGATGAATATAAAGATGTTTAGGAAATAATAAATACATTTTAAAAAATTAAATATATATATATATATATATATATATATATATATATATATATATATATATATATATATAAATATTGTTGTGGGGTGGTTGCAGGGCTGCTTCTCAGTTCTTTTAGGGGAGTCTCACCGTTCCCTGCTGTAAAATGTCCAGTTTCACACAGTGTGCAGATTTCCTGGAAGTACAGCTGTACTAATGTAGTGGATGTGTGTTTGTTCCTGCAGGTCCATATTCGCTGAATGGCTACCGTGTGCGTGTATACAGACAGGACTCTGCCACCCAGTGGTTCACCGGCATCATTACACACCACGACCTCTTCAGTCGAAACATGGTCGTTATGAATGACCAGGTACGGACATGCCTACAGCGTTCTGCACTGGAGAAAGTGCCTGTTTGAAAAAATTAGAATACAAGACATTTTTGCTTGAATTGAGTAAATAAAATCTGCCAATGGAACCAATGAAAATGATCTGGTTCAGATTAGTTCCAGATCTATTGTCTATAAATCAGTTGTTCTATGTGACTGAGAAGTTCCTCTGTAGGTGATTCTGTCCGATTTTAATCTAATCACACATTTGAACTAGAAATGATACTAATACAGTGAAGGTCAGATTTTATTTTTCTCCCGTGCCCATCTCTAATGTGGGTCACACAACTTGGGTTCCTTTCAGACACAGGCACATGTGGCCCAAATCAGACTTTATTGCTCATATGTGACCTGTATCTGATCTGTTAACTCATTCACTGCCAGCTGAATGAGACTCAGAGTATAGTCAACATTATTTACTCTTATATATATTATACTATAACTATATACTATAATAAGACTCTAAGACTACATAAGTATTAATCTATGTATGATCATTTACTATTGCAATTTTGATTCACCTCTGTCTTATGCAAACCTGTGCAAATCACATTTTGTATCTTGCACATTTTAAATCTTAAAATATATGTATAATTGATGTTTTTTACTTTATTTTAATTCTTGTCCTTTTATAATTTTGAAAATACTTTTATAAATTATCCAAATGCAAGAAAAAGTTACATTTCATAAGGAGAATATTTTAACAATATTCTGCCTCACTTTATCATTAGTCCATGTGTTTTATTATGGATCAATTCTACAAAGACACTAAACTAAGTTCTAAGGTTCAAATTGTGTCTAATTTTCTTTATACATTTCAGGTTATTTCAGGGATACAGGATAGTTTGTAAATGTAAATATTTCCATAATTAATTTTTTTTTTTTTGCGTCATCATTTATAGGCAAAGAAACTGAGATGTGAAGTCATTCAGATTCAGGTTTTATTTGTCATTCCAGTCATTCACAGAAACAAAACATGTTTCTCAGGTCCCTGGTACTCCAATTGCAATCCATAATATTGATAAAAAAACAAAGGGTCAGAATACTAAGAATAAAAGCAATAACTCTATAAATATTTAATATCTTATTTAAAAATATGCAACAATAAAATGCCAGTTAAAATATATATATATATATATATATATATATATATATATATATATATATATATATATATGTATATATATATATATATATATATATATATATATATATATATATATATATATATGAAGAGTTCATTTGCAAAAACAGATAACTCCATTTTTTGTTTTTTTTCAGAAAATTGCATTTTTTACTCTACATTCCAGGTAATACTCATTGATTTGATATATTATTTATTTAATTTAGTGGAACTTACCAAATGAAAAAATAATATATCAAATAAATCAGTATTATCTGTGGAATGTAGAGTAAAAAATGATTATCTGTTTTTGCAAATGACAATAACATATACAACAACTGTTTGCAGGCCGCATTTTTGAAACTCCTGTTTTATAGGTTTTTATTATTATTTTTGTTGTTAATTTACTGGTTTGACCCACTGTAGTTTACATTTGGGCCCTGAAAGTCTGATTTTAAGTGTGATGAAATATTTGGACCGGAAATGAGAAAAATACACTTTGAATTTTTTTCCAGTGTGGAAGTTAAATGATTGACTTGAAGTGTGTGTGTGTTCTTGTAGGTGCTAGAGCCTCAGAATGTGGACCCGTCCATGGTTCAGATGACCTTTCTGGATGATGTGGTTCACTCACTGTTGAAAGGAGAAAACATTGGCATCACCTCCAGACGAAGGTCACGATCGAGCCAGAACAACAACAGTGCCCATGTGAGTTCCTCTGACCACACACACACACACACACACACACACACACACACACACACACACACACACACACACACACACACACACACACACAGATGGACGTGAGGCGGACGTACACTTTTAAAGACATCACCATAAATTCAGTCAGCTGTGATCAACTCACAAGTACAAAATAACAAAAAAATAATGGATGAGTTTTGATTAATCATGATTAAATGTTCATTTTTAATCTATATTCATTGCGTTTAATTTTTCCTGATCAAACAGACTGAAGAAAGGAATGAATTTATCTGCTCTGAATGTGTTTGTCGTAAACTACGTGACACATGAGTCTAGTGCTAGAAATAACCTAATGTTAGCAGAATCCATGACAAACGTACGCTTCACCAAGTGCTTTAGTGAGGAGAAAAAAAAACAAAAATACACTGAGAAACACAAAACGCGGAGACAACTAAAATACAAAAAAATTCAACCAAAAAAAAAACTAACAACAAAAGTGCTGAAAAATCTAAAATGTATTCAACAACTCTTTTAAAATACAGAAGAAAAAACATCCAAAAATGTAATAAAATATTGAACACATACGCAAAAATATGACTATATATGCAATTAAGATGTTTACTCTCCACTTTGAACAACTGTTCCATTAAATTGCGTTAAAGTTTAGAATGGGATTAATCATGATAGATTAATTCATGTTAATAACCGACGTACAAATAAATCAACACTACCTCCAATTCAGTTTACAGGGTCTGTTTCTGCTCATATTCCTGAAAATGACAATAGCGTCAAGTTATGTCAACAATACATGTGGTTTGGACGCTTTTAACCTTCAGTTTTCAGGTGAGCAGATGGGTGGGCTCAAGGGTTTGGACACGCCCACAACGTTTTGATTGATAACTTTATAATGTGACCAGTTTATCACACAAATATTCTATGTAATTGTGGAATATTTGTGTGAGAAACTGTGATAAATTGTGAGATTCAAACGCTAACGTAATATAAATACTTTTAAATGAAAATGTTATTATATCAGTCAGGATATTTTATTACATTATTTTGTTTTATTACATTTTCAATGGAGTTAAGAAAAACATTACGATATTTTCAGGAAATGATTACATTACAAGCTGTTAGAGTCTGTGCCTTCACGGTGGTACGCTCTGCGGTGGTACGCTCTGCGGTGGTACGCTCTGCGGTGGTACGCTCTGCGGTGGTACGCTCTGCGGTGGTACGCTCTGCGGTCGTACGCTCTGCGGTCGTACGCTCTGCGGTCGTACGCTCTGCGGTGGTACGCTCTGCGGTGGTACGCTCTGCGGTCGTACGCTCTGCGGTCGTACGCTCTGCGGTCGTACACAGTGTTAGTTGATGTTCATACCTTCACACATTTGAACTCATGTCTGCTGTCGTCCATTGTTCTGTCTCCTCTGTGTCTGAAGAGGAAAGTGTCAGAGGGAAATGAGTTGTTTTGTCATTGTTCTCAAGTAGCACAAACACACACACTTAACCATTCTGCTCTCTGTTTACTGCATGACTTAACGCCACACAATATAGTCACTGTGATCAAACCCAGTCATTATTTACAGACTAATGCTGCCTTCACGTGCTATTGGAAATATAAACCTTTCCACTTGTGACTTTAAATTTACAAATACATTGTGTTTATTCAGTGCTTTTTTGTCGCAGCCAAATAAGAATTGGCTGATATAAAATTTTATGTGACCTCCTTCTGCTAAAGCTTTTTTAGGGTTTATTTTGGCTAAAACATTAGCTAACAGTAGTACAACTTTAAGTAAAGTGTACCTTCAATCCCTGCTCACTCTCCGCCATGATGAAAAGGTCAAAGGTAATTTTCAGCAGATCATGGATACAAATGTGTTGCCCATTCTCCAGTGGCAGATCCAACATGAGGTGTTCATGTGTAATTTTTCATCTGGGTTCTTCTGTTAAAATTGGTTCTGTGGGATGATAGCATTATTCTAACATCCTGATGTTCCGACATTCCATTGTAACAACACTCCAAAGCCAGTGTTCCAACTTGCATTGTTCTGACACTCCAAAGCGACCCTGTGCGAGGGTCGCTTTGCCATTGATCAGTACACCACTGCCCCTCGGGTAGGGGTCACTGCCACGGCTGGGGTCACTCCAGGACGGCTTTTTTCGGGCAGTGTACCTCTGTCCCCCTAAGTGCAGACGACTTGGCTGTTTCCGCTTCCCCTTCAGCGTCAATGGTCCCGGTCGGTTTGCTCGATATTGGAACATTGGGATGTCGGAATATCGAGCAGATCCCGGTTTTAGAAGCAGGACATGAGCCCAAAAACTCAACCCAAATGTAGACAAATGTTCTGAAGCAGGTTTGGAAACACTTTGGGTCCATTTGAAAAATAAAAACTGACGAGATAAAAGAAAAACGTACTTTTCAGGTAAAGTAAATAGTCTGCACTTATATAACGGTTTTCCACCTTCAAAGTAACATTTTGAAGGTGGAAAGGTAAAGCACATTTTTATAGTATCTTACATTATGTTTAATTCATAAATATACATGTAACACAGTTAACAGGATAACATAATTACACATTACTGTATTTTTGAACATCTCTTTATTCTCTCACAAGTGCATTTTGGGAATTAAACTAATTATTCAAGACAGAGTGTTTCAGTAAAATGACTGATGTTTGAAAATCAATCATGATTTATTAGTGTTTAAGTGTGCAGGTTTTGCATGTAACTTCAGTGGACGCCATGGGTTCCAGCCCAAACCTGGAATGAGACGTAGATTGTTAAAAAACCCACTAAGATCCACACATTTAACATCACACTGTCTTTATTTGCAGTCTATAAAAGAACATTTACACACATTTTTTACATCTAATGCAGTGACACCAGCTACTGTAGATTTAAATGTCCATATTTGGGACCCATTTTTGGACACAACATTTAAGTATGAAGGAATTAATTATGGTGCGGATAAGAGCAGGAGGATCATTTTATTGCATTTATCTGAGATCATCCTTAGGTCCATCCTGGATTTGTAAATATGTCGACATTTACATTTTACTAGTGCAGAGCCTGTAGAAAATGTGAGAATGTTTGCTACTAATGTGTTGTGGAAGTAGGTGGAATGAGTTGAGAGGAACAGAAAGAAAGACTATAATAATTAGTTGGGGCTGTTTTGGAAGTGTGTACTGGAGTCTATGAGTATGATAATGCTAATGGTGTTTGTTGTTACTGCTGGTGGAATTAGTAAAAGGAAGTTTCAGGTGGAGCAGACAGCCTACTACTGTATTGGTTTGTGTCATGCTAAGCCAGATAGTAATGTAGCCTACAGTCATTAAGATTGATGCAATGTTAAACTGAAGGTGAATCAGACCTTCCGTCTGTTAATTCAGTAAATTACAGACCTTGTTTAACTCGTACAAATGTGGACTTGCTGTGGCCGCAACAATGACAAAAATGACCGTGAAATCCTGGGGGGGGTGAAGTTGTTAGTAGCGTGTAGCACACTTGTGATGTTGTCATAGAGACCTTGTGAAAGTCCCTAACGGCAATGAGTTGTCATTAGTAATGCACTACGGCGCAGCTGTAGCCAAATGAAGGGGCGGGACTTAGCCAAAGTGCACGGCAATGCTCAGAGTGGCAAAGGTAGAAAGAGCAATGAAATGAGTTTAATATGTTTGTTGTTATATGTTGTAAGGGTGTGAAACTTTGCACTGTATTCCATCATAGTACTGGAAAGTCACCCTCCAAATTTTGGATCATTTGATGGAGTTGTAGAGGTTCAATTCAATTCAATTTTATTTATAAAGCCCTAAATCACAACAAAGTCGTCTCAGAGGGCTTTACAAAACCAGGTGTTGGGTATCCCACAGATAAACAGGACACGTCTTACAGAGGGTAAAAGTCACTGTAAATTTCACAGACATACTATGTTTACTGACATGGTGCATTTGAACGAGACTAAATTCCCTGGTAATTATTACTTTATCCCATGTCACCCCATAAAACTGAACTGGCCCAGGGCCACTTTTTAGGTTTGTGGGGACCCTATGCACGATGGTGTTACAGAACGCCTAATTTTGCCAAACTGCAATCGAACAATCTTAGATGATCTATAAACACACAAAGAATGATCATAGTAACACAATAACACAGAAAATGAAAATGTTGCATGACGGTGTCACTTGACTCAATATACACAGTTAATTAGATGAGATTAGATTCAACTTTACTGTCATTGTCCATGTACAAATACAGAGCAATGGAATGCAGTTGTCAGAATCAAAATCACTTTATTGATCCTAAAAGGAAATCGTGTTAAAATAAAAGATTCATAACGCAATAAAAATGTTAATCAGTAAAAATAAACATAAAGCAAAAAAATTACAACCAGAATTGCTTTCAACCACAACCACTTATATATGTGTGTGTGTGTGTGTGTGTATGCATGCTAACATAACTGTTTGTCATTATAAATGTACAGACTAACATTCCAGTACATTCACATATGACACAGAGTTGATGAAAAAGTGCATGTTACTAGTGTGAGTAAAGGAAAGAGGTTTTTTTGTGTTGGAATAGACTGTAGCTGCAGGTAAGTGGAGTGAGCAGAGGTGGTCAAAGTACTCTCCTTCTGTACTTAAGTAGAAGTACAGGTACTAGTGTACTCTGATACAAATAGAAGTACTGATTCAACTGTTTTACTGAAGTAAAAGTAAAAAAAAAAAAGGAAAAAATTTTAATTGTAATGAAATAAAATGTAAAACAGAATTTTTATCATGGGTGAAATAGTTATTTAACAAGGAAAAATCATAAAGGTTTCAAAAGTATTTTAAAAAATAAAACCTTTAAAAGTGAGCTAGTGTGTAGAAAATGTGTTTGATTAGGTCATTGTACTCAGTTTTGCGGGTACGGACAGGAAATTTGGGAAAAATGGGAAAGAAAAGTCACAATTCAGATAGCCATCATTTTGATCAGATGAAAACTCAAAATTATGAAATAAAAAGTAAAAATTGTCTGAAAAAAAATCATAAATATGAGATAAGAAATACAGAATTATTAGAAAGAGTCAAATTTGTGAGATATAAAGTCACAATTTGTCTCCTCTAGAAAACTGAATATTCAAGCATAGATACTTAAAAAAAACTCTACTTAAGTACAGTAATGAAGTACTTTTACTTAGACCTCTGCTGCTCAGAGCACTGTATAGAAGGAGCTGATTGGTTCCAGACTCAAATACAACCGCTACATTCAGCTCCCACAGTCATTAACCAAATCTCTCCTTGTCCCACTTTTTTTTCTATTCTATTGTTTCCTTTCATTCATTTTTCTTTTTTTTTTTTGTCCCCTCGTTATTGTTGACACATAAAAGATGGCGGGAGGGAGACCCGGCGGGACCACTGGCAACACTCAGGTACCCCCACCCCCAAACCCTCCAGACCTACACTTTAGCCACAATGCTATAGATCAGGGCTGTCAAAGTCATTTCAGTTCAGGGGTCACGTTCAGCTAAATTTGATCTGCAGTTGGTTGATCCAGTGAAGTAATAGCAGAATAACACTGAAATAATGTCAACTCCGAAAGTTTTCTCTTTATGTTGGAGTGAAAAAAGAAAAATGAAATGATGAAAATGTTCATATTGACAAACAATCCTTTCAAACAATGTGAATAACATGAACAAACTGAAAGAATGAGCATGATTTTAACAATATTATGCTTTTGTTTATGTTTGTTATAACTTGGATCTAAAAAAGCATTTAACCCATAAAGACCCAAACAAAATAATCTACTGATCTAAAGTGTTTAATATGATGAATCCTTTAATTCTGTCAGTACATGTAAATAATTGGTGTAAAATACAGTTATTCACATTTTCATGGTCATCAGATATGACCATATTTGGAGTCTTGAGTTCGATCAATGACAGTGGATGGACACAAATGTTTCATGTTCAATTAATGATATATTTGCTTCTCAAGTTTTCCCTGTTTTTGATACAATAACCCTCACATGTAATATTAACACAGTGATTAAAGTACATGATCAATACATTAATTATAGAAAAATATCAGATTTTCACTGAAAAAAACTCCCACAATATATAGAGGATAAGATTATGATATATGGTGAAAAATCAGTGAAGAAATGTTAAATATGGACAAAAAGTAATTTGTGACCTTTTACTGAAGTCACACTGGGCCTTTATGGGTTAATATCAGACTATTATTAAAATTGCTTTTCTACTGAAAACATTTCAGCTTCTTCATATTTGTTCAGATTAAAATATTTGTTTTTAAAAACGTATAGTTTGTTTTAGTGTAAATGTCTGAAAATAATTAAGTTTACAAAGAGAAAAAGTTGGAGTTGTGAGTGTTTATAGATCATTATGAGAGAATTTGACTGGTCTGTGACCCACTTCAGATTGAATTGGTCTGAATCTGGAACCTGAACTAAAATGACTGTTAATACTTTAATATCTATTTTTGCAAATTCATCCCAAGGGCCAGACTGGATCCTGTGATGGGCCAGATTTGGCCCCTGGGCCACATGTTTGACATCTGTGCTATAGATCAGGGTTTCCCAACCCTGGTCATCGATGAACACTTGTAGATGTTTCCCTCTTTGAACAGACCTGATGGTCATTAACAGTCTCCTGCAGAGCTTGCCATCAGCTGATCATTTGAATCAGGTGTGTTTGGAGAGGGACACACCTAAAACATGCGGGACAGTGTTCCTCCAGGACCAGGGTTGGGAAACACTGCTATAGATGAACATGACCAGTGTGTGAGTAACGCTACGTTTCCACTAGTATCGGCTCAACTCGCTTTGGTGAGTTCCCGTTGCCATAAAAGGACCTGGAATCTGCTAACTGTACTAGTTTTTTGGTATCCCTTTACCCAGGTTACTAGTGATACCAAAAGGTGACGTATAAACCCTGCAGACACTGATTGGTCAGACTGTTGTCTCTGTGACTCCGCCCCTTTAAAATATACACATGAGGAAGTTGACAGTAAATATATGGGTACATTAATCCACATGTTGACAGCCCATAATACTACACCATGACGACAGACCATAATACTACACCATAGTGACAGCCCATAATACTACATCATAGTGACAGACCATAATACTACACCATAGTGACAGACTATAATACTACACCATGGCGACAAACCATAATACTACACCATGGTGACAGACCATAATACTACACCATGGTGACAGACCATAATACTACACCATGGTGACAGACCATAATACTACACCATAGTGACAGCCCATAATACTACACCATAGTGACAGACCATAATACTACACCATAGTGACAGCCCATAATACTACACCATGCTAGGACATTCAGTCTTGGTAGACGATGTAAAAATTCAAACGAGACACAAAATGAGGAAGTTTATCAACAATTCACTGAGCAAATGACAGGAAGTAACACACTGCATCACCATGACGACCAGGTATGATAAAGTCAGTACTGTCCTGTAATAAAAATGCTGTTGAGTCGAGCTGGTACTAGTGGAAACACGCCATTAGTGTTTAGTCCCATCTGAGTGGACTGAGTTGAATGTCTTCAGTGAATAATTTCAGAGTCTCTTACAGATTTTTTTTTTTTTAATTATTATTTAAAAAAATAATTTTACATATTAGTCACTGTCAAGGCTGGATGTTTTTTCTAACTGTCAGTAAAATTGTCCAAAGGGTAATTAGAGGCAGTTATAACGATTTATTTTTCTCCATTTTAAATTGAAAATGTGAACAACTGCCTTTGTTGGTGTGTGGTACACGGCCTCCAAAACACCGTCCAATTCCACAAGAACATCCATTGAATGTATTTGTTTTCTCAGAGATCACTATTGAACCATTAACCCATAAAGACCCAAACACCCACCACTGACCCAGAGCATCAGAACCGTTGAATACCTGTTGATCCATTCATCTTATCAATACAAGTCAATAACTGCTGTAATTACACTTGTTCATGTTGTCATGGTGATCAGATATGGCCATATTTGAACATTAAACAACAGGGATAATAATCTAGAAATAATTATTTATTGTTTTAGTGGGGGGTGCTAAAATGTGAATATCTAACCTATTCCAAACCTGGAAGTTCAGTATAGTTTCAACATTGGTCCTGTTTACATGAGATTTTTATTCCTGTTTAATTCCAAATAAAGGTTTATTTAGCTTTAAGATGACCATGTAAACCTAATTCCAGTTTAAATATACACATACATATATATATATATATATGTGTGTATGTATATATATATATATATATATATATATATATATATATATATATATATATATAATTCCGAATTAAACTTAATTCCAAATAAAGTCACTGGTTGATTCCTGTCTTACTTCTAAATTCAATAATTTCTCTGCCATGTAAATGGTTAATTCCTCTTTAACATTATTCCTGTCATTAGTTTGTTTATTCCTGTGGTTGATTCAGTCAAGCCACTGCTTTGTAATTATCACAAAAATAAATGTGAACATCGCATGTTGTATCTGGTCTAACATGTTGATAGTAAACGTACGTACGAACGTAAAACAGGAAGTGGACACAGTCATTTTCTTCCAGACGTCCAGATGTTAAGTGTTCTGTCCAATCAGAACCCTCTGTACCTCCAGCTCTTAAAGACCAATTAACTAGAGTAGAACACACCCATTTCCCATGTAAACCTTTATTCAGAATTAACATAACGCTAAGGAAATCTTTTTAATTCTGAATTATTTTATTCCAAATATATAATTCAAAATAAAAAAAACCCATCATATAAATGTAGCCATTATTATATCTGTTTGTTATTAATCCATAAAGCTCCAAACAGCCACCAGTGATTAAAACTGCCAACTGATCTAACCTGTTTAATACTCGTTAATTGTATCAATACATGGTGGAACTGGTGTAAAATACAGTTCATCCTTTCATGGTCATCACCTATGACCATATTTGGATGTTCAATGATTCTGTAGTTGCTATGAAAACACCATCATCAGTTGGATAAATGACTGTAGATAGAAACTTTGGGTTTATGTTCAGTTCATGATGAAAAAAAAGACATTTATGAAATAATAACCTTCACCTTTCATTCTGAGCTTTAATGAACATCTACATGATGAGTGAATTTAATATAGGAAAATACGTGATTTTCTTTTTTTTTTAATAACAAACATATTTTATTAATAAAAAGGACAACATAACAAACATGGATATAGAACCTCTAGGCAAAGAGATCAGGTGTCAAAAGCAAATGTCCACATATGGAGTCCTAGTCTCTATAGAGAAAGTCCAAGATAGTCACTTCTCACATGCGTCTATATTTAAGTAGAGCTTCACCATCATCTTCTCCATCGTGTAAACTTTGATGAGTCGATCCTTCCATTGATCTACCATAGGTGGTAATGGTTTACACCAAGACACAGTTGGCCACTGGGACAAGGATTTGAAATATATTTGGTCTTTTCACATGAAGTCCCAAAGAAGCACTCCTAATACAAAGATCCATGGGCCACAGTCAGGTGCCTGATTTTATTTTGAAAAAAGGAGAAATGGATAATTTTATTTATTATTATGCATTATTTTTTTGCACATATTGTCTGCACTTGGAAAACAGGAGAAATATATAATTTTATTTATTTCATTTTAACTTTTATAACATTTTAATTTGTAGAGGAATAAGTTTATTAAAAAGTTGATTAAAAATTAACGATTACAGTTATAAAATCCTTGTGCAACTCAGTTCGGTCTGTCATTTCATATCATTTGTCATTTAGTTTTCTTAAAATCTCATCTCGATCTCGTGAACCCAATCTCGTGTCTCGTCTCGTGAGCAGAATGTCTCGTCACACCCCTAATAAATAGTAATAAGTAATTTAAAAAAAAGGCAAATATAGGGTTAAACTATACTTTGTAACTGTTAGATAAGTAACACAGGGTCTTTATGGGTTAAGTGTGATGAGATGTTTGGACTAGAAATAAGATTTTTTTTTTTTCCCAGTGTTTATTATGAATCCATTGTCTGCATCAGTGGTTTTCAAAGTGTGAGGTGGGTATCTCTGGGGGGCACCAGAGTACTCCAGGGGGGCACAGTGTGAGGAAAAATAACCCTTAGTTTAAAAAAAATATATATATATCTGGTTAGAAACTGTAACTACAGGACATTTGATGTGTAAAATGAATCTGAAGTGAAAATGAGAGAGGACACAGAGTCTGGGGCGATCAACACACAAAGGAAGTCTGAGACGGATTATTTAAAATGTATCTGTTCATGAATTGGTCCTGATGAAGCCCCGCCCCCAAAGTGTGTTATTTAGAAGAGTTAGCTCCGCCCCACAGCGTGTTATTTAGAGGAGTTAGCTCCCGCCCCCAGTGTGTTATTTAGAGGAGTTAGCTCCGCCCCCAGTGTGTTATTTAGAGACGTTAGCTCCGCCCCCACAGTGTGTTATTAGAGAAGTTAGCTCCGCCCACAGTGTGTTATTTAGAGAAGTTAGCTCCGCCCCCAGTGTGTTATTTAGTTCTTTTAAAACACACAAAGATGTTAAAGTATGGGATAAAAAAAAGATGTTAAGAACATACACTGATGTGAAAATGTATTTAAATCTTGTTAAAAACAGACAAATTTGCAGGGTGGGGGGGGATGAGTCAGCCTAACCCACAGTTTGAAAAGCACTGGTGTGCACCACAGTGGAGTAGTTCAGCAGTGTTGTACATGTAGTAGAAATGTATCTAGACTCTTAAACACTTCCTTTGGACCCACTGCATTAACCTCCGTTCACTTCTCCTTCCAGAGTCATTATACGCGAGCCCAAGCCAACAGTCCCCGTCCCATTATGACCTCGTCAGGGCCCAACCCCAAAGGTTCCCAGGGAACACTGGGCTCTCAGCAGCAGAGCCAATCACAGCAAAGCCAGCAAACAGCCAGCCAATCACACCACTCGCCCGGTGGAAGTGGGCGGGAGCAGAGAGAGCAACGGAACGCCCGCTCTTCAAGGAGGAAAGGATCAGACAGCAGCGTTCCAGAGGAGGACAAGGACAGGAGAGAGGAGTCTGCAGGGAGAGGTGAGGAACATAGTGGAGGCCATGAGGAAGCTTTGATGATGATATCCACCTGAGGGGGGGGGGGTTATACATTAAATTACATTATACAACTAAATGTTCTGAAACCTTTTTTACAGATGGGTTTTATCGTGGGTTTATTCAGTTCTGGTTTGTAGAGTTCACATTTGAGGTCAGTTTTAAGATTCACTGTGGATTTTTGGCAAAAATCTGTTTAGTTTTCACATTTATATAATACAATACATATTTACTAAAATACAGTCTAACATACAATAGCAAGTAATTACTGTAAACAAATAGAAGGGAATCCAGTATTAGCTGATAAATATTTAATTTTGCTGGATCAAGGAATTAAACTTTTCGGGACATGTTGTAGCCAAGTTTTTAATTCCAATTTTTTTTCCAAATCTACCTGTAGAAGGTTAAAAAAGAACTTTGACTATATGACTCTCTCTCTCTCTCTCTCTCTCTCTCTCTCTATATATATATATATATATATATATATATATATATATACAATTTTTTGTTTTACAGCATTTAATTAATTGGTTGCAATTGGGGTCTGAAGGGGATTTTAAGGAATATAGTAAAAAAATTAAAAAAAAAATGCCCCAGGAAAACATTTTGCAGCCCACCCCCAATAAGGCTGTAAAACAGAAAAACAACAGGAGTTTTTGTTTTCTTCATTCTTTAGTGATGAGTGGTTCTTCATATGTTTAAAACATGTTTATGAATTTGTATTCTGTGAATTATGGGTAATGTATTGGCAGGTCATTCTGCAGGTGTTCAGGCTGCTCTTTCACAGCACATGGCTTTAAAAACTCTATACATGTGTGTTATGTAGAACAAATAGGTGAACTTTTCATTCCTCCTTCAGTCTCTCTAAATATATATTTATGGTCAGACTTCCAAGAGAGAAACTACAACATACAAATGTGTTTAAAAGGACTGTTTTATGTGTTTGTTTCAGACCTGAAGTCCAAAGCCAAGCAGGCAGTTAACAAACGTAGGAAAGGAGAGGACGATGAGAAGAAGGTGGGATTAAAGAGGCTGAAGACTGACTTGACATCTGATCTGTCGGAGAGCAGTGACTCTGAAAACCCCCACAATAAGAGGACAGCCCACTCCTCCTGCTCCTCTTCTTCCTCCTCTTCTTCGTCCTCCTCCTCCTCTTCCTCATCCTCTTCCTCAGAGCCCAACTCTGAAAATGAGTTAAAGACTCGCAGCACTGACGCCAAACAAAGCGCTGTGTCCAAAATGGAGGAGGATGAGAAGCCACTGATGGCAGGCGTCAAAATCAATGACGCGTCCTCTCTCATTGGTCGCCTGTCTCCATGGGCGGAGCTTCAAGCAACGGAAGACAACAAGAAGGGAGTCGTCAAGGAAATAAATAAAATTATATCGAAAGAGGAGGAGGAACTTGTCGCAGTAACGCAGATCACTCAGTCTCCACAGCAACAGACGTCTCTGATGTCTGATGGCGTCCAGAGTGGCGTCCAGGGCAGCGTCATCGACAGCAGCAAGAACGCTATGAAAGGTAGTAGACTAATGCCTTATTGGCTCTGAGCTTTTATTAGGCCTGGGTGATGCATCCAAAATTCATAGTTACTGAAATTTACGATGATAACCAATGTCATATTAACCCTTAAAGATTCAAACCCAAATTCTGCTGAGTTACATTTTCTTAATTTCTTTTTGTTTTTGAGATAAAAACTTTAGTTATTCAGAGCTTTGATGATCATCAACACAGTGGGTGGATTAAATATATAAAAATGGGGAAAAAATTAGAGGATAATATCATAAATTATGATGAAGTCACTTCATCCTTGGATCCTTCTTGAGCATTTTTGTAAATTTTTCTCTCGTTTTGGATTCACCAATAAAACCCATGGAGTTGAATAAATGAATATACCCGACGTGTTTGCTCTGAAAAGAAATGTGACATCTGTAGTCTGGAAATATTTTAGGTTCCTTAACGATGATGTTGAGCAAAAGAACTCGAACTGCAAAGAGTCACAGATCAGATGATGTCGCTTGGCAACCGGGTTTTGCCATCGTGCTGCTGGTACGCCACTTATGCGCGGGGGGGGGGGGGGGGGGGGGGGGGGGGTCTGTGCGCTGTTACAGACCGAAATGCCCCCCCCCCTCCCCCGGCTATTTATCGTACATTTATCATCGGTGGAAAACTGCCAAATTTATTTTGACACTGATTTGCAGTCCAATTGCTCAGTCATAGGTTGTATGTATTTTGTGGTATTGTGAATGTGTAGGCAGTACGGCTGGAAGAAAATATCACTTATGTAATATATTGTGATTTTTTTTTCATGACACACTATTGATATTAAAAGGTATTGTCAATCTTTTTAGGTATTTAGTCAAATACAGATGTTTCATAGATGTTTTTCTTTGGGGTTAGTATTTTATTTACTCGTATTTAACACTGTTTTATTAAATAATGGTTATTCAACTCACTCTAAAAGCACTTTTTACTGTCTGAGAGGCAGATGTTGGTTCCTTTATTGGGATTGCACAAAATTAATATTAGAATTGTTAAGAACTATGACAATATTTTTAGCAGGATCAAAAACTGTAATGTTTGTAAAACATAATTTAAGTTTTAGGTTTTTAAACAGGAAATGCTGTTCTGATCAAATAAAAAAGTGTTTCGTGTTTGTGCACATTTCTGTGGTAATTCACAACTTAAATAAATACAATACAAATAAATAAGTATCTAAAAAAAAAAAAAACAACTAAATTGTCTGGTGAACATTTTGATTGATTGATAGATACTTCATTGATTCCTTAGAGGAAATTACTTAAATGATATATCGTGATAGATTATATTGTGATATGTATCGTATTACCACACTTTTGCAGTCTACAGTAGCAGATGCATTGAGCATTTCTGCTAAAACTACGGATGGTGAAATTGCTAAAAAAAAAACTTAGCCGATCACTGAGCCTCATTAACCGGTTGAAGTCGGTCACAGAGAAAAGAAAACACTTGCTTTGTCAGCTCACACGCACTCACAGCCATTTACACACTGTGGTGAGCTGACTTAGCTTTTTAATCACAAGTCACACTATGAGGTCGGTTAAAAGCTCATTTAAAAGTGTCACACACAGAGAAAACATTAGATATTACAGTAAATTCTGCTGCTAAATATGGTGACGTCCACCAGCCTGCGTCAGTTCTGCAACTTTTGCCGTAGCCAACGAGTCATGTCATTTTAAGTAGGTCTGTCAGATGGATAACACAACTCATCCAGCACGCTGTCGGGTTGTCATGGTGACAACTTGCTGTCCCAGTCTCTAGCAACTAGCTCTAGAAGTTCTATTGCCTCACGTCAGCTTTGTGTTTTGGTTTTGAGTAAACGTTCTAAACTGGTCGTAAAACATAGATTAACTGAGCTCTGAGTTTGATATTAATAAATTCTGTCTTTTATTGCTAATGTTCAAATTCATAATTTTTAAAGATATGCTATGGAGCGATCACAAAGCTTCCTCTTTACAGTTCAGTGGAATGACTGATGCAGGGTGGCTTTCCTTTTTTTTTTTAACCGACAACCGAAAATTATGACCGGACAACGTTGATGTGGTCAACCATCGGTTAACATCCCTAGCTAAAACCCAGTATATTAATTGTTTTTGGTGGGGTTTTTTTTTAGCCTCATCTCGATCCCAGACGCCGTCTCTGTCCCATCTCCATGGCAGCGGTGTGATCGACATCACGGACGATGCCCAGGCCACCGTTCACCAGGAGAGTTCAGAGGCGGTGTCGGCGCTGCTGGCCTCCCAGAAGGCCGAGTCCACAGCTCTGTCACCTTACCTGCCCCTCAACCCCTCCCCCGTCTCCTCGCCTCCTGTCCCACCTTCCCCTTCCCCGTCAGAGGGGGGCCGTAGAACAGACATTGATCCCCCTACACAGCAGCAGGGGATTATGGGAGGGAACATCACAGCAGCCAGGAGTTTGAGCCACAAGATGGAGTTTGCTCCCTCTGAGGTCATCAGGTGAGGATGGTGTCGTTTACAGCTGCATTTGTCTGTTACACTGAGTCCATTTGTCTATTGATTATTTTATTCACTTTGATTAAACAATTACACTGTACAACAAAATTTCATGAAATATTTTTACATATAGGTTTTGGTGTGGATTCAATCCATTCTGGTCTGTAGAATGCGCATTTAATATCCGTTTTAAGATTCAACATGTACCTATAATACACACTATAAGGTGTACTGGATTATAAGATGCACTGTCAATGAATGGTTCATTTTTGAGGTTTTCATATATAAGGCGAACTGGACTATAAGGCGCATTAAGCGAAACTAAACGGTCACAATAACTCCCAACCTCGTTGAGTTGTAACACGGAACAAAACACTCTTATTCTGCAAAATCACACTTTAAAAAAGTCAAAATTATATGATAAAAAGCCAAAATAATTCGATAAAAAGTAAAAAAAAATTATTGGAAAAAAAGTCTAAATTCCAAGTCACTGAGCACAAACAGAATGAATCCATATATAAGGCATACTGGATTATAAGACTCACTGTTGTTTTTGAAGAAAATTTTGGTGGTCCAGAAAATACAATAATTTTTTTGTGAAAAATAGTTTAGTTTTCACAGTTGTATAATAAAATGTATATCTATTTGAGCGGAGGGCAGGTTTTGAGCAGAGCTGTCGGGTGCATCTTTGAGCGATAGAGCGAAATAGAGAACACCCACATAAGCAGGGAGCTCTGTTCACATGCCCTGGTCCGCTCTCATTATTTATTGTGTGTGCTTCATTGTGATGTATTGTTTGTACGATGTTCTATGAATGGCATTGTAAGCGTATTTTCCCCCTGGGGAGGGTAAAGTCTTATACCTTTTTCCCACTGTCCAAAAACCCCTTTAATAAACCCTCTTAACAATTGTCTTTTGGTGGCAGCGGGACCCGTGTCAGCAGTGAGACATGTTAAAATGTTCTTCAATGGGCCGGGCTCCGATCGGCCGCAGTGGGAACGCCAAACCTACGTCGATCTGCTAGTTTACCTGATGATATAGAGCATGATCTCACCAAGCCAGTAACATCTTACATTATATCATACACCAGGGTTTCCTCCAGAAATCTTGCTAAACCTGGTGGTCAAGGCACCAGTGAACACCACTGGTAGATCACCATGTTTTTGCTCGCTCGTTATCTGACCCGCTTTATCCTCACTAGGGTCGCGGGGGTCACTGTGGGCCTAATCCAGCTACAATGGGTGAAGGCGGGGTACACCCTGTATGAGTCTCCAGTTCATCTCAGGGCTGAACATATATAGACAAACAATCACTCTCACATTCACACCTATGGACAATTTAGATTAACCAATGAACCTATCAGTGCATGTGTTTGGATGGTGGGAGGAAACTGGAGAAAACCCACGTGGACATGGGGAGAACATGCAAACTCCACACAGAAAGGTCTGGTGTGGGATTCAAATCAGGGTCCTTCTCGCTGTGAGGCACGAGTGCTAACTACTGTGCCACCACCATGTTTTTGTAAAAAAAAAAAAAAAAGTGAAAAGCTGACAAGAAATATGAAATTCTATCTATTATGTGTAATTTTACAAATGTATTAACAGTACTTTAACCTTTATTATACAGATATTTACATCTATATCCAGAGTCAGATTCTGACATTACTTTATTAGCATTCAAGTTAACTTTATGGTTAGAATCATTAGTTGTAACATGTATACATTTCTTTAAAAACAAATCCAGTGATTTCTATGAACTTTAAAAGCACTCCACCTCTGCCAAGACAAGTCGACGAACGTCTTGGGAAACCACCTCCTGTTGGTGTGTGCGTAGGCTGTGTTCTTCCACACTGGAAACTAGTTCCCAACGAGGGACGAGGTCAAGCCCAGCATATTGAGTTCCACCATCATTTGCACTCGATGTGACTGTACTGCACACAGAAAGTCATTGAACAAATAACATCCAGTAAATTAATTCACTTTGGCCAAAATCTTTGGGCCGCTCCGGCAGACTGCACCTACACAGCCAAACCAAGCTGTGGTCAGTGCAGATATATTCAGACAATGGCTTCCATGAACTTATTCAACTCTGGGGACTGTGTGGAGACCTGAGGGTGGAGTGTCCCTTTAACTGACAAATAATTGGCTTTGGAGTCTGTGGACGACATGTCATTTCAGTTTATTACCCTGCCCCCTGAAGAGGAGGAGGAGGGGTATTCAGTCAGTTTGTGGGTTTGTTTGTAAGCAGCTTTAAGCAAAAACTACTGGACCAATTTCCATTAAATTTTCAGGAAAGGAGTGAGATGGTCCAGAATAAATCCCATAAAACTTTGGTGAATGTGGATCAAAGGTCACAGTCACCAAATATGTTTTTACAATCATAAAAGAAAGGGTAAATCAGGTAAAGTGTGTGTGGGTGGGTGGGGTGTACCGGCACCACTTGATCGGTTTGGTTCTGATATTGATTCTCTGTTTGTTCTAGACCCGTTACATCCATGGCTGAAAACCTGCTGGTGGAGAAGGAGAAGACTGTCCCTCCTCCTCCTCATCATCTTCTTCATCATCAGCAGCAGCAACACTACGCACATATCCATCCCAGTATCAAGAGCCCGTCTCTATCGGAGGAGACGAGAAAACATCATCATCCTCATCATCCTCATCCTCAGCAGCAGCAGCACCCCCCCCATAAGATGAACACAGTCCTGTCCTCTGACTTAACAAATTCCAAAATGAGCCCCAGTCCCACCCTGAACCCCACACACCTGGACTCCCTTAAACAGAAACCCCTGCACCCCAACAACTCTCAGAGCCATCCATACCCCAACACAAACCCAGGTGACCTGCTAAAGGCCAAGCCCCCCCCCAGCCTCCTGGACACCTTTAAACCCAAACCCACCACCTCCCCAGAAGTGTCCAAACATAAAATGTCCAGATACACAGACTCTTCCCCTCCTCCAACAGGCCGTTTGTCCACTAAAGTAGAAGCGGCAGAAACTCCCCGGTCCAGTTTTAAGCCGGTCCAGACCCGGTCAGAGTCGGGGGGGCGTAGCACCCCCAGCACCACAAAGAGCCCCCTGATCATCGACAAGAATGAGACCTTCACTGTTTACAGGGACCCGGCGCTGGTCCGCTCCGACGCCGAGAACTCGGCATCCGCCGGCGTCTCATCCAATCACGTAGCGGCATATCTGCACCCCCACCTGCACCCACTGCACTCCCCTTCACCTCATTCTCCCTGTCTCACCCCTGCCTCACACCCTCACGCCGCCTCACACCTCCTCGCCCCTCCTCACTCCACAACCCTACCTCACCCACATCTCTTACCCCCGGGGGTTCTCCCGGCTATGCCCCCACCCACGGCGTCACTCCTCGGAGGACACCCCCGTCTCGACTCCCCCAGCGGGTTGGGTCATCTGGCCCTCACTCACCCGGCAGCAGCGCACCAACAACAGTTCCTCCAGGTCTGACTCCAACTCCATTACACTGTACAACAAAAAGTTCACACAGTATATTTTTTAGTTGTTTTGTTGTGGTTTTAATCAGTTCCGGTTTGTAGAATTTAAATGTAATATCTGTTTTAAGATTCAACATGTGGGTTTTTGCTTAAAAATCAGTTTAGTTTTGACAACTCTATAATACAATACATATCTACTAAAATACAGTCTAACATACAGTAGGGTCATTCCAGTGGTCTCTCAGACTTTTCTCGATTTTTTTCATACTTATAGAAAAACTTATATGATTATATGATAGAAAAATAAAAAAATTCAAGAAAAATCAATCAAGTTTCAAGGCTTAATAAGTTTTTCCAAAGTTTAGACCATTTAAAGTAGGTAGCTTCTAGAACTAATGAACAACAAGAGCCAGAGGTCTGACATTTACAGAATCATTTGACAGAAATCTACAGTATAGTTGCATGTTACAGAGAATGACAAATTGTAGATTTTCTCCACAGTGAACTTGTAAAAGTCTCCTTTTGTTCACCCATTCCACACAAACTAATCATCATATTGATGGTAAATGTTGTGTATGTGTGAATGGATCTGTGGAAAACGAAGGTTTTATGTTCTGTTATGGATGAAATATGAACAGATGAAAATAGAAATGATCTGACCCACCTTCAGATTCAAAGTCAATATCAACATATAACATCTAACATCCAATTTATAGAAGCATGAGCCTTAAGCACCGCTCCTGAACCTTCTTAGTTCGAATCAGGCTTTTCAGTGGGAAGTTGTTGTTGAATTTCAGGTGGTTGGTGTTGTGGTGCTGCTCCAAATTGCCGCTCTTTGACAGCGCCTGTGGCTGATGGCACAATACGCACACACACACTTTTCTTTCATCAAACTAAATAGGAATTCCTCCTCCCATTATTGATGAAAATTATATGATTTCTGCTTCTTCGGTGGCGGTGGACCTGCTGACAAACTTGGAACTGTATTAGCCATGCATGCAAGTCTATCACCATGGTGACAACACTCAGGGACGTAAACAGCAGGAATTAACAGAGGAGGAACAGTGTAGATCTAGTGGGCCTATCAGAAGACAGATGCAAATATGAACACACGCATTTCTGTATAATCATTCAATTTCTTTCCTCCTGTCCTAAGATCAATTAGGAAAATATCCGCGATCGCCTAGTCGATCGCCTAGTCGATAGCTAGCGACGGGTTGGTGACCTTTGGTTTACACTAAAGACTAAGTTTGCTAAGGTGTCCGCCTTAGCTAGAAAACACTGCGGGAAACCATGAAGTTGTATTTCTTGATTTTACATATTGTATTTGGATGATTTAAATGTAAATTGTAATGGAAGAATAGGTGCTTCAGTGACTCAAAGGCTAATGGGGATCAAACCCTGATGTTTACTAAAGCAATCATGGAATTAAAAACTATCTTCTGTTTGCTTTCTAAGTCCTCCTGACATCGTTCTGTCCTTTGTAGGACATGAGTTTCACAGGTTTACTTTGAAAAAAATAAAAATAAATCCAAATATCAATCTGCGGTCACTGTCCCCTGCAAAAGAATAGTCCGTTAAAAAATGTTAGCAAATGTTACATCATGCTCCAATTATGGAAATTATTTAGTTTAAAAAATAAAGAGACTGAATTTGTTCCTAATGCGTCTCATGAGGTCATTGGAGTTTGACCTCAAAGGTTCATTAAATGTATGAAAATCTTGTTGTTGGATTGTTATAATAACTGTTATATAATAATGTTAGAATTGTTTCCCAGTGTATCTGTCTTCTAATGGGGGGTCTCCAACATGTGGGCCCCTTGAATGAATGTTGCAAACGTTTTTATTTCACGTTCCACATAAAACCAACATGATCTACAGTTAAATAAGAACAGAATAATCTACACACAATAACTGTGGATTTTCTTCTCAGTTTCATGTGGGGAAAAAAACCCAAACATGGCGATGATAAATGACGACTTCAATTTTCTGTCTTTGTTTTAGTGAAAAAAAAGAATACAATTAATTGTATTAATTAATCTGTAACAATTAACTGTGAATAAGATGAACAAATGGGAACAACCTGAAATGTCTAAAGAAATGTAAACACTATATGAACTATTTTCTGCTTCTGTTACTAAATGTTTAGTGTCGTAGGTTTGATCCAAAATGGACTAAGGACAAGTAAGAAATGTCTTTTTTTTCCCAGTTTTTTTTTGAATAGCTTATAAAAGTAAGTGTTTTCATAATTTAATGCGGTTTTCTGACCTAAAACAAAGACATAAATGTGGAGTTGTTGTTATTTCTAGGTTTTTTGTTATTATTTGACTTTTCTTTGTAAAGTTTGAGAGTCCTGCTCTAATGTTGACTGTCATGGTGTCATTGTCTGTAAACATCTAAAGCCCAGTTGTGCTGTGGTTTCCAGGGTCAGGGTCCTCCACCTCCTCCTCCTCTTCTGGCTCAGGCTCACAGCGGGGCGACAGGCCTGGGCTTGTACCCCATCCTCTGGCAGTACCCCAACGGAACACCAGCCTCGTACCCCCCAGGACTCAACCTACCCCCCACGGCCAAGTGGGTCCACCCCGACAACCCTGTCACAGTCAACTCTGAGGTGTCTCTGAGGAGGGTATGTACCAGAGGTGGAAGTAACTAAGTACAAATACTTCCTTTATTATTCAAGTACAGCTTTTAGGTATCTGTACTTTACTTGAATATTTGTTTTTCTGACAAATTTTTACTTTTACTCCCTACTATCTGTACTTTATACTCTTTATATTGCCAGAATAGACTCATTACTTTTTCGTACTAGACAAATGTGACATATGAAAAATGAGTCATAAATCAGAAATTGTTACTTGCTATATCATAATTTTGACTTTTTATCTCATAATTATCCATTTCTTACCTCATAATTATGACTTCTTTCATAATTCTGACTTTTTTTTTTCCATGATTTTGACTTTTTATCTCATAATTTAAATGGTTTTTATGTCATAATTACGCTTTTTTATCTCATCCAGGGATGAGCTATTGCTTTCGGGCTGCGTCCGTCGTCATCCACAACTCAATAAAATCACATCTCCTCCCACATTTCTTAACGGATTTAATTTCTGATTGATTCACTTTCAGTTGAGTTTCAATCCAGGTCAAAGAAAGTAATTGTCCCAATATTAATTTCTACCAAAATCCTCCTGCGTAGCATTGAACAGCTTTAACCACAGTAATATGTCATTACCCAGTTACCTACTTTAGTTCAGTCAGATGTTACCCCAGAAGAGCTTTGGGGGCTTCCTATACCATTCCAATTATTTTTGCAACACACAGTGGGATTGATTTTTCTGATCTATTGAATGACTCCCTTTTTGTTGATAGTAAGACATCGCAGCTATGAGGTCCAGATGAGCACAGGGACATTTGACCTATTTTTCCTTTTGTTGTTTTTACTGTAAATCTCCTATTTATTACTTTTGAATTTTTCCTAAATATCCTGTCCATACACACAAAACTGGATACCATGACCCAATAAAAGTACACAGTAACAGACTTTTAAAGTCTTTATTTTTTAGATAGTTTTTAATTTTTTTCTCCAAATGTTCCTAAGTGCCATAGGAAGAGGAAAAAAAAACCTCAAGCCACAACAAAAAAACTCAAATTAATCAATAAAATTGATACACCTGCCCTCTACAGTTGTGGTAGTGGATGTCTGTAGATGCATTGAGCCTGTATCCATCAGTTTTTATTCCAGTTTAATTCAGAATAAAGGTTAATTGTGATTCAGAATGACCATGTAGACACTTGATTCAAGTTGAAAATGACTATTCTGAATTGAATTGAAATCAGAATAAAGTCCATGGTTTATCCCACTTCTAATTCCAAATTCAATGATTCCTGGGAAATGGAAACAGTTTATTCCTCTTTAACGTTATACACTTCCTGTCATTCAGCACATGCTCCTTGTCCTGTCTTCACATATTCCACATTGCCGGGATTATTGTGGGAACATATTCCCAGATGGCTGTCGGAGGATCTTTGTTTCTCTAACATTCTTTTCTTCTTCAGACAATCCAAATGAATTTTGAAACAATCAAACAATCCAGTGTTTTGCTTCAGCTGCTGCTTCATAATTATTACAAAAAGAAATGTAAAAACCACACATAGTATCTGCTCTAACATGTTGCAGGGAGTGGACATGATTGTTTTCTTCCAGTAGACACCTCGACACCTGTCCAATCAGAACCATCTGGTCCAACTCTGGAAGCGTAATTAACTAAATCAGAATAAACTTGGTTCCCATGGAAACTTTTATTCAACAGTAACATTTATATATATATATGTGTGTGTGTGTGTGTGTGTGTCCAGAACACAGCTAGTCCGTGGTTGCATCAGGCAGGTTCTGCTGCTGGAGACAGTCTGGGTTTGCTGAGTCATGTTCCTGTGCGTCCGGCCAGCGCTGACCCCCACCGCCCCTCTATGAAGATGAGCACTCACACCAGCCCCCCCCTGTCCAAGGCCAGTGTGGACCTCCATAAAGAGTGAGTACATTCCAAACACTCACCATTTGTTTTTCCATCTGTGCACTAAGGCTGAACAATCTCATCGATTTGGACCCAAAATTGCAATTTCAGACGACAGTGTGGTCAAATGTCAAAGCTGCACTTTTTTTGCAGTGCTCCTAACTTTGTTTTGTCAACTATTTTACGACTGATACAGAATTTTTTTTGTTATTTTTTTGTTACATCAGCCATCAGCAATGACCGATACAGGTCTAAGTAAATGTCAGAAAATGTTAGATGACAGTTGGTTAAATATAGTGGGAGTTAAACTGATATACAGGATATGACTAAACAAACCATTTCTACCCTTTTCTTCATTTTATTTTTCTCTTTTGTTACTTTCTCCCTTTTCTTTCTTTTTTCCTCTTTGTCAGTTTTTCTTATTTTTTCATTTTTTTCTCCCTTTTTCTTCCACCTGTCAGTAAATCATAGCATTTATTCTTTGAATTATATAGTTTAAGTTATTTGCAAATGTTTCTGAACGACTGAAAATTGATTTGAAGAAAATCGTGAATTAAATTGAAATTGCAATATCTACCAGAAAAATTGCAATTCCGTTTTTTTTTTTTTTTTAAATCGTTAAGCCCTAATGTGCACACTTATACATGTAGGAACTGTTGTGCGTTTGAGAAAATATACAGAATTTTATTCAAAAACAAGTTTTCCTATCTTTTTTTTTATTATTATTGATTTATTCTAAGTATGGAATGGAACACCTGCCACCAGTCAAGGTCTACGCACAACACAATATTGAAATAAAAATTCAACGAAACAAACAATAATAAAAATGCACAGAAAAAAAAACAAGAAAAAAAAGTCCTGTTAGAAAAGGAGTGAGAATAAATGTAGCGTATTAGCTCTCACCCCTTTTATCTCAACCAGCAACAGCATGTGCATAAAAACCAACCTGGTAGAGAATCAAATAAATAATGAACGCACCAATAGTTGATCATCTTTTCATGGTCATGAGATCTGACCCATCTGGGCATATAATTCAAAGAAGAGTTTAAAAGATCATTTTTTCCCCCAGTTTTTGATCTAATAACCATTGAATTTACTCTGATCTGCATAATCAGTAAATTAAATATAGAAAAATATCAGATTTTCACTGCGAAACACTGAGGATATTAAACACTCCTGATTTAAGACCAGTTGGAAAAATAGAATTGACCTTTTGCGCATTTAATCTTAGTGAGGTTTTAAGTAGAGCTACAATATGCAAGAGCAAGAAGTTGGAGTGTTACAAAAAGCACTTTGAAAAAGTAATTTATTGAAAACAACAAGTAAACTGAAATCTGAACTGATATCTATCGGAAATGTGAAGAATTATACTAATACTCTTAGAACATTCTTTGGCTCGCTGCACTTACCTCACCTTGCCAGGGGTGATATACAATGCCTTGACCAGGCTGTTGCCGGGGCAGATGAGGAGAAGTGGATCGAACTAATAAATAAGCCAGAAGGAGACAAACTGTGAACCTACTGCCTCTTTAAGAGCACGTTTGAAACAGAACCATATGTACAAAGTATCATGTCCAGGCAGTAGACGAGCGCCTTCTCTAAGGGGACGTTTACACCAGGACGATTGTGGCTAAAAACAACAACATATTATATCAGAAGTACCTTTGGTTTACATAGCAATTGGGCCATCAGGGTCTGAAAACGCAAAAATCTGAAGACTCCTTCAGAGTGGGGGGTTTTAAAGATGAGCCGGGTCGTGTCTCCGTCTAAACGGCAAGAAACACATCAAATGTTCACGTCGCATTACATCTTTACGTTACATTCAATATGTCAGGCGGTAAAACTACAAACACGTCAGAGTAACTGGATCCACAGATCTTCAAGCTACTTTAGCAGCTCCAGTAAAATGGACGCGTTCACACAATAAAAATACAGTAGATCCCCACAGTTAATGTCCAACATGTCAAACACAGGTAGAGCTGGGCTGATGAAACCACAGTGACATAAACTGTACTATCCTTGATAGAACAGAGATGGGTGTACAGTTACCTATGTGGGTCTGGCATTCATATCCAATCGAATTTCACCCGCTGTTGCATCTTCATATAAACAAAGATTTCCTCCTGAAAACACTCGTCTAAATGCAGATGAAAATTTGAAGACGTGACGCCACTTTTGCATGTTGTGTTTTCGTCGTCGGCGTATAAACATAGCCTAAATTCAGATGTGGAGCTGCTCCCGTAGCCCTGGAAACAGGCAGATCTGCAAACACCCCAGCCTAACCCTAACCAGACGACTCTGTACCTTATGTAGAAGCAAGTCTGTTGAGTCCCAGGCCCATGTGCTTCTGTGTTGTAAACTGTATAAGGATATTCGCTCTTTCTTTCGCTCTCACATCAAGTGCAACGTGTTAATGCGCTCAATGACCAAAACAAATTTATCACAATTCTATCCAGTAAATATGGTACATTTGAATGTGCTGAAGCCTCCCACCTCGGTTTAAAAATGGTTAACTTTTCTAAGCACTGGTTCATGTGTTTCAAATGTCTCACCCTCTGCTTATTGTTGGTAATGCGTGTGTTGTATTATTTTCTATTGTTTTTATTTATATATCCTAGAACACAGGTGTCAAACATAAGGCCAGGGCCAAATCCGGCCCGCCTAAGGGTCCAATCTGGCCCTTTGATTGAATGTATGAAATGCACAAATTACATTAAGTTATAAATCATTTTAGTTCATGGTTCATATTCAGACCAATTCAGTCCCATAATAATCTATACAAAATGTCATTTGTAAATGTACTGTTTTTTCATTTAGAGACACTAAAACAAAGTATAATTTCCCAAAAAAAATCTCAATAATAAGAATAAATATGAAAAATTGGAAATGTCTTAAGAAAAATAAGTAGAATTTTAATAATATTCCACCTATTACTGAATATTTAGTGTATCTGTAGCTCCACATTGATCTGTTAGTTAGAATATATCTGTGTAAATGATCAACTAAAGTCTAATATTGTTTGTTTTCAAAATATAATTGAACTTTTTTCACTCTAAAACAGAGAGAAAAGTTTGGAGTTTACATCATTTATATATTATTATGGATTTTTTTTTTTTTTTCCTGCTTCGGCCCACTTCAGATCAAATTTGGCTGAATGTGGCCCCTGAACTAAAATGAGTTTGACACCCCTGTCCTAGAACTCTAAGGTACTCTAAGGTTCCGTGACCTTATTTAAGGTGTCTCACAACTCCTCATGAGTGGTCCTCAAACCTATAATAATGTGTTTATGATGTGATTTTTAAAATATTAAGTGTGTGGAGTGACATAATAATAAAGGTCTGTTCGTCTTGTACGTTTACAGCGACATGGAGAAGAAAGCATTCATCGATCCGATCAGGACATTGACGATGGCCCAGTTGAAACAGGAGCAGACGGACAGGAGTCGAACCCCCACAGGGAAGGAAGTCCATCTGCATCGACTCTATTCTTTGGACCCCCACAGCAAACTCCGTCTGGCAAACAGTCAGGTAAACCAGAACACCTACAGTGGCCACAGGACACGCCCCCTCAGCTGAGGAAACCGTAAACACAGCAGAAGAACTACTGTTCTACACCAGTGCTTACTTGTAGCCATGCAATAGATTTACCCCGACTTAATAATATAACCTTTTCAGTCATACTGGTCACTTTAGTGGACGGTTATTCAGCACTTGTTCTGTTGTATATCATCCAATACACTGACGTTCGGATCATTACTGTAACTGTACTGTTATTGATAAACAAAATAATGAAAGGTTTTTTGGGTTTTTGTTTGCCGCATATTATCTCCATGAAGTAATAACTCAAATAATAACTAGTATTAGTTTGATAGATTAGTTTGTTAGCAAACATCAGATTAGCTGAATGATTTATTTTTTAAATTCACTTTCTGATGATGGATTTTAAATCCATATTTCTTTGCTTGATAAATGAAGCACTTGTTTTCCAGCTGAGAGGACATTTGTGTAATTCCAGGAAAAATAGGTTCATATAAAAATGTATCATTGTGTATTTCATGCCGAAAGAAGAATAAAGACACTCAGGAAAGAAGTCTGCACTAAGGCTATCATAATCTATGCACAAAAGGGTTATTAATACTACTAATAAAACATTATATACAAAATGACTTTCAGACAATCAAGTGACTGTTGTTTCAGGGAGAAGGAGCTAAAACAACAAAAAAGAGAGAAAGTTATAGTCAAACAAACTGCGCGATCAAAATAGAAATGTAATTTCAGTCCAAACAGGTGTTTCCGTTCTATCACATAATGGTGTGTGTGTTTGTATGTGTGTGTGTGTCACTGTCACTCACTGAGTTGTTGTTCTGTGCGTTCCCGTTGTGACTTTAACAGACTGTGACATTGCATGTTTGCCCTCTATTAGCATTAGTAATAATTGCAGAACATGTTCAGTAGCTCACGTCCCGGTTGGAATACATTCAATTTAATAAGAATACATTTAATTTTGCCTAAGGTTTGATTAACAACACGTTAAATCAGCCACATGCTCTGGCCAAGTACAGTGTCATTGTCATCAGTGGACTAGTAAAAACCATAGTTTTACCAACTAGATTGTTCTGCTGAAGTTCACATCTGACGATTTATATTTTGGATGAGAAAATATTCTGGAAAATTCAACACGTACAGGTTTAAAATCGGTTGATATGACAGAATCTTTCAGAGTATTAAATAATTTGTTTATGTGATGAGTGACATGTGCAGACTTTAAGAACATTTTATGTGATACAGCTCTCACATGCCCATCACCTCCATTAGCGCTGAACGATTTTAAGAAAATATGTAATTGCAATTTTTCTGTCAGATGTTGCGATTTCAATTTAATTCATGATTTTCTTCAGTTCAGTAAGATTTGCAAACATCACAGAAATTATAGCATTCAAAGAATAGATGCCATGATTTACTGACAGGTGGAAGAAAGAGGGGAAAATGAGAGAAAAAAAGAAAGAAATATGGGGGGTGGGTAGAAAAATAAAACAAAAAAATTGGGGGAAAAAGGGAGAAAGTAAAACAATAAAAAAGGAAGGTGTACCTTTTTAACAATTTAACTCTCAGTATTTATATTTTTTACTGTAATTAAACATTTTCTGACGTTTGTTTTCATTTGACAGAAGGAAAAAAAATCTGTTTTGGCTCCAAGTATTGGCTTAAACCTGTATCAGTCATTGGCTCAAGCTGATATAAAATAAATAAATCCCATCGGCCTTAAAATAGATGACAAAACAAAGTCAGGACCATTGCAAAAAAGACGCAGCTATGACGATACCAAAATAGTGTCGTCTGAAACCGTGATTTTTGATCCAAAACAAGATTGTTCAGCCCTAATCCTCCTCCTCAACCTCAGGTACTGACATAAACATGAACCATGTCTGTGTGGCACATTCAAAATGGTATTTTCTTGTCGTTTCCCAGGATGCAGTTCAGGCAGCAGACCGAGCCATTAAATATAAAGAGGAAAATCGCCAAATCCTGAAAGAGAGCATCGAGGTCGCTCCCTACACTGCTAAGATCCAGCGCTCCACAGACCCGGTCCTGGACAGGGACCGGGAAAGAAGCCGAGAGCCCGCCTTCCCCGTCCGAATACCGGCCCTCGCCTCCCCCAGCCCCAAAGCAGGCCACACCCACCCCCACGTCATTCAATCAGAAAAGAGCAATTATTTCACCACGTTGTCCAACAGCGTCGTGAACGAGCCTCCAAGGCTCTACCCCTCCAAGGACCTGGGCTCTTACTACGATAAAGTATCTGCAGCTTCAGGGGTCGTGACGAACATTGGGACGGTCATGCCGAGCCAAGGATCTCTGCCCCTGGGTTATGGTTCCAAACCCTCCCTCTCTAAACCCCCGCCCCTTATTAAGCACCAGCCAGAGGGAGGAGAGGGTTTAGCTGGAAAAATCACAGAGCAGCTGAGTCAGCAGGCCACTCTGGTTCAGCAGCACCACTCACACCACGCTGCTATGGAGAGGATGGAGCGCCGCAGCCCAGCCATCTCTCCTCTATCTTCATCTACATCCTCCTCCTCATCAGCTTCCAACCATCATCATCACCACCACCACCACCACCACCCCCACCCCCACACACACCCCCACCCCCACCCGCAGCAGCAGCAGCAGCTCAGGGCAATGCCATCACTTCACCGTGCGCCCGTCTTCCATCCACCCACACAACACGCACTGGAACGCAAAGAGGCTGCAGAGCGAGAGCGTGAACGAGAGAAGGAGCGGGAAAGGGAGAGGGTGGGCTATGGCGGGCGCCTTTCCCCTCCCACCCTCACACCCATCCAGCCTGTTAACTTAGCTGGTAGTAAGACGTCAGCAGAGCAGCAGAAGCCCCCCACTCTGCTACCTGAACTCAGGGACATTAAAGGTCATGGAAACGCCATCGCTGCTGCCACCTCAGTGGCCTCGGGCGTCGGTGGGGAGATTATAACATCGTCAACAGACAGCTGGAGGGGAGGGGATGTGATTCAGGAAAGAGGAGGGCTGAGGGGGAAGCCTCATGCTGCAATGGCATCAGTCATTGTGCGTCCTTCAACCTCTGTGAAGTACGATAGTGCTTTTGGTGCTAACAAAACTGGTGCTTTGATCCAAAAGGAGACCCCCCAGGGGAGGTTCTACACATCCAAGTTACAGGGAGAAAACCCCCGACCAGGGGAGAGTGGTAGGGTTATCCAGCACAACTCTAATCTGGATGATATGTGTTTTAAAAAGACTTCTGCTCACAGCACGCAAGGCATTGTGGGAGGTGCTAGCACCAACTCTGTGTGCAGGACTTCTGGCTCCACCTCCTCAGTTTACGGTGTACAGAGTAAAATTGGGCCGGCAACGGCAGAACTAGGCTACGCCCCCAGAGGGGACGTCGCAGCACATAAATCTGGTGTTTGTAGCCGAGTCATGAGCCACTCGGTAGTGGGAGAACTCCATGATGGCCTCGGATCACGCACTACATCTCCAGGAGGGTCTTTACCCCCCCCAAGTCCAGCAGTGACACCTCAGCCCAGCCCCAGCCTCACACCCACACCCACACCTACACCCACACCCACACCCACACCCTGCTCCATTTCTGGCTCCAGTCAGCCGTACTCACCTTCTTTCGTGCACCTCAAGAAACACAAAGCTGCATTAGCCGCAGCTAAATCCAGAAGTAACTTATCCAGTGCGTCCACGTCTGCCGCAGTGGGAAATCCCCTCACTGTGGATTTAGTTGACAAAATTCACACTTCCCCCCCTCTACCCACCTCCACCCAAGCTTCATCGTCGTGTAACGACAGCAGCAGCTCAGCCAGCGGCAGCACGACGCCGGGTAAGTCCAGCCCCCTGCCGAATGGCCAGTCGCCCGCTTCCACATCAAGCAGCAGCGGGCAGCCCAGTAACTACCACAAACTGAAGAAGGCCTGGTTAACCCGGCACTCTGAGGAGGACCGCAACACCACGGCTACAAGCACTTCTACTGGGACTAAAGCAGAGAAAGTTCCCAGTAACAACAACAGCAGCAGCATCAGCAGCGGAAGCACTAACAACGCCACAGCCATGTCCGAAATGATCAAACCCTGCACCGTCAACCTCAGTGCTTCCACTTCAAGCGAGGTAGAGATGAGCAAAGAGAGCGCAAACAAAGGTGAGAGGGAGCGGCAGCTCGACGACAAGGCAGCTGGAGGAGGGGAGGAGAGGAGGACGCCGTCGTCACGGCGAGGGAGCAAACGCACATACGAGTCCGGCTCAGACAGTGGGGGCGATGACTCGGACGCCAGCGAGAGCAAGATGGAGGGCAGAGCCAAGCGGCAGCCCAAGCCCACCTACAAGAAGAAACAGAACGACATGGCCAAGAAGAAGGGAGACGACAAAGACGAGGACGACGTCAAGCCCAACGGCATCTTCAGATCAGCCAGAGAGAAGACCAAGCTCAAACTGGCCAGCAGCAGTAAGTCTGACACTCTGCATGTTACTGCCACCTGCTCAACACTGTTTCCATGGCAACAGGATCACACACATCACAGAGAAAGGAATCTCTAAGGTTGATGTAAAATGTACAGATGTGGAAGTGGGCATAGAAAGTAGTAGAACCAATAAATATGGACAAAGAAAACCACGATGATGATTAGAGCTTGTGTTTTTATTAGAGCTGTCAAATGATTAAAACATTAACTCAGTTAATTAGTCAGGTTAATCTGTGTTAAGTCACTAATTCTGACTGACAGAAGTAGGTTTTTAAAACCAAGCCATGAAAGGCACTTTTATTTGCATAAATATATGCCAAGTGAATGTAGATATATGTCCAGTCATCAATAACTACACTTACATCAGCTGCTGCAGTTCAATATGTCGTATCTATGGTTCAGGTCTGTCATTATGGAGCGAATTCATTTCAAATCACATGTGTAAAATACCACATTTTCTGCATTATAAGACACACTGTCAATGAATGATTTATTTTTTTAGGGTTTTTTTTTTTATGTATAAGATGCATTAAGCAAAACTGTCAGAATGACTCAACCTTATTGAGTTGTAACACGGAACAAAACGCACTCTTACTCTGTTAAATCAAACTTTTAAAAAGTCAAAATTCCGAGTCATTAAGCACAACTACAATTAATCCTGTCGTTTTTTTTGGAGAAAATTCAAGTCTTTTAAGTGTGCCTTATAGTCCGGAAAAAATTTTAATGTATTTAGAAACAAGTGTAAAACATCTGTATTGTCAACGTATTTAGGAAATACTTCTGTGATACTTGGTGTTATTGGTATCTAAGATTTTTAGTTTGTGTTACTTTACAGATATATTGAAGAGAACATCCACATTTATCCATTAAATGTGGAAAAATGCTGAAGGCAAATTGTAATCGTGCAGACCAGTGTGGATGGAATGAACCCTAGCTTTTCCCTTGTTGAACCGTTTCTCATCTCCTCATATAACATGCGTCTGTTAATTCCGTGTCTAATGTCCACAGATGGAATTCCCCGTTCGGTACTGAAAGACTGGAGGAAGGTGAAGAAGCTGAAGCAGACGGGCGAGTCTTTCCTACAGGACGACTCCTGCTCAGAAATTGGCCCCAACCTGCAGAAGTGTCGTGAATGCAGAGTGATCCGCAGTAAGAAGGGGGAGGAGCCTACCCACTCCCCCGTCTTCTGCCGCTTCTACTACTTTAGACGGTAAGGATCCCACTCACCCCCTTTTCCTTTCTGGTTTTTGTAAACTACACCCATCCACATCTGCCCCATGAGGTCTGGACTGATGATAGGCCCATTTATCAGCCAAATATCAGCCAATTCTCAATATATCAGAACGATAATTTATATTTTTTTCTTGTATCCTATCGGGCTGTTGTATTGGCTGATATGTTCTTACTGACAGGTGAAGAAAAAAGAGGAAATGAAGAAGAGAAAGGGGCGGTAGAAAACAAAGGAGGGAAAAGAAGAACAAAAAGAAAACAAAATAAGGAAAAAAAGGAATAGAATAGAAGGTACTTTATTCATGCCCGTAGGGAAATTATTCCATCTAGCAGTTGACATAAGTACACTTAAAAACATAAACGTCATCGCATACAAACACCTAAAATGCATCGAATTAATGAAATTAGTGTGTGTGTGTGTGTGTGTGTGTGTGTGTGTGTGAGAGAAATGGTGCAGTCTGATGGTTGAGGGGATAAAGGATCTTCTGAAGTGCATCGATAGCAGACGGTGGAGGGACAAAAAAAGGAGGGAAAGAAGGAAAATTAGAGAAACAAGAACAATGGAAAGAAAAGAAGAAAAAATGGCAAAACTGAAAAGAAAACAGCAAGTCTATATTTGTTGAAACTGTCACCATTTTTATTTTCTAATTGTAATTAAAGAAGATTTTCAGACATTTGTTTTCATTTGACAAAAAACCCCACTGGGCTTAGGTCTGCGTTGGTCATTGGCTGATGGACACATGGACACTGGGATTTGTAGGAAACTCCAGTTAAATCCTTGGCTGTGTTTTTGACAAGAGCTGGTGTTTGATGTAAACGGACTGACTAAAATGTCTATTTCAGTTTCATTTCGGAACAAACACATGGTGTTTTTAGGTCACAGATGAGACGGCGGTGAAGGAGGAAACACTTTGTCCTAAATATAAGACATGTATTATTCATCTTAAGACTAGTACAGTATGTACTACCTCTGTGTGTGTCTGCCTTAAATATACTAATGTATTTACTATGGAAGCCCTTTGAAAACACACACACAGGGGGGTTGGAGCAGCAGCAGAGGCTGCAGGCTGTTGGTCCAACACCGTAAACATGTCATAGCAGATTTTCTGCTCTTATCTTTCCCTCTTTGACTCAGTGCTGATGTCAGTCCCTCTCTGTCTCCATCTCTAAGTGTCAGTCTCTCACCTTCCTCCCCGTCTCAGTTTGGATTTCACCAACATTCCCTTGAGGTGTGTGGGTTATTTCAGGATGACAGACGCAGTGTTACATGCGGAAACTCTGAGTCACTGAACAGAAGCGGATCAGACTGCTCTACTCTGACAACCACAAAACACATTCACTCCTGAACCATCAAAACTAGCTCCAAAATAAGAGTAAATGAGTCTTGCTGGTAGATGAGGCATCATGGAGCGGTTCCACACGAGGCCAAATAAAAAGTAAAAATACAGATTCCACTGCTTTACTGAATGAAGTAAAAGTTAAAAAAAAAATAATAAAAAAAAGTACAACTTATCAATTATAATAAAGTAAAACTGTATATATTTTTGCTGTGGATGAAGTAATACTTGTTTAAGCAGGAAAAAACTTCACATACATTTTTTTTTTTTAAATCCAAAAATAAAGCCTTTAAAAGTGAGTTACTGTCTAGATGATGTTTTATTGGGTCATGGTACTCAGTTTAGTGGGTGTGGACAAGAAATATAGGAAAAACGCAAAAGTTATAAATAGGACATGAAGAAAAGCATAATTATGAGATTCGTGAGATCAAAATCGTGAGATAAAAAGTCAAAATTATGAAATAAGAAATGGATAACATTGAGATAAGTCAAAATGATGATATAGTAAGTCATAATTTCTCATTTTCGACTTATTTTTCATACCGTCACATTTGTCTAGTTTGAAAAAGTGAAGTCTATTCTGAGAATGTAAAGACTGTAAAGTACAGATATTTATACAAAAATGTAGGGAGTAAAAGTAAAAAGTTGCCAGAAACATAAATACTCAGTTATAGATGCCTAAAAAGTATTCCTAATTACAGTAAAGGAAGTACTTCGACTTAGTTACTTCTATACTGACACCTGCTGTACCTGGAAAATCCTCACAGGAAACTATTTAATGACCTAGTAAATAAAATAATGTATTTTAAGTCTTTGTATATTGTAATGGAATATTGTATTATTAATAGTAATAATACTGTATTAATATTAATAATATTGTATGATTTCACATTACTTTAATTTAAATTTAAAACATCTTCGATAATTTTAGATACAGTCAATAAATGTGAACATGAATCAAAATGTGAAAATTTAAGTTGTGAATGATGCTGATAGAATTGGAGGTTTATATTTTACTCAATTTTATTAAAAAAAAATTTAAAAACATTTTTCTTCCAGTGTTTGGAAATTTAGTCTGTTCTGTTCTTCTACAATACCACCAAGAAAAGTATATTTAATCCACAGAGACCCAGTGATACTTTTGTGGCACTTCCCAGATGAATTGGTTTTTTATCTTTATTATTATCGTAATTTATTACCATTTATTATAATATAGTCTTGTGTATTTTGTTAGTTTTTTCCAGTGAAAATCAGGTATTTTCTCATATTTAGTTTTCTGACCATGTAGACTTTAATAAAAACATCAGATTAAAATGTATTAATGTCAAAAATGGACAAAACTGAAGAAGAAAATCACTTATTAAACAAAATCTCTCATTACCTGAACATAAACCCAGCGTTTCTATCCACTGTCATTGATCCAAGTCCATGGGTTTTACTGGTGAATCCATGTTGAAGATGGTTGTGTTTCCATGGTAACTACAGAGCCTCTGAACATCTAAATGGGTCATATGTGTTGACCATGAAAAGATGAACTGTATTTTCTACCAATTATTTGCATATATAATTGCAAATAATTATATATGCAATTATATATGCAGTGTGCAGTAAAAAAAAAATTACTGCACACTGAAATTTTTTTTATATTGAATCCTTCTTAAACATTAAAAAAAATAGTTGTGTAACCAAATAAAATGGTGTGAATAGTGAACCAAATACATCGGGTGTTCAGTTCACTGTGAATGATGTTCATAGCTTATCAAAATACACCACCTAGTGGCCATTGTCAGGTGACTTTGTTTAGATCAGGGGTTTCAAAGTCATTTTCTTTGAGGGGCCCCACTCCAAATTTTGTCTTTGTTTTAGTACCCCCCCCCACACACACACACACACACAGACAGACACACACAAATTATGAAAATACTTAGTTTTATACAGTATCCAAATGCAAAATATGTGAATAACCTGAATAAAGTGACATTTCATAAGTAAAATAAGGGCAATTTTAACAATATTCTGCACCTGTTTTATTATGGATCAACTCTACAAAGACACTAAACATTGAGGAACAGAACCAGGAAATGATTTAAATTGTGGTGAATTGTTGTTCATATTTTTTCAAATTATTAATATTTTATTGTTAGAGGATAGTTTGTAAATATAAATAATTAAATAATTCAATGTTAGTTTTTCCACAAAATCAAAGATAAAAGTTTGACGTTGTCATCATTTATAGACAGAAAAGACTAAGAAGGAAAATACTGTAGTCTTTTTTTTATTATTATTATTATTATGCTCTTCAGCCCAGGGGCCACATTAGAACATATGGTGAGCCACATTTAGCCCCCGGGCCACATGTTTTAGACCCCTGGTTTAGAAGAATGAGACTGTATGTTGAAGGCGTTGGCTGTGGGACATGATAGGTTTTATTTTTGTTGTTAAAGCATCATCTTTTAACAACATAAGGGTTCAGTAAATGTCTGTGGTCGTCATCCAAAGTCTGACATTTTGTGGATGGAATATTGACCTGTTTGGTTTGCTAGGTCAGCTACTAAATGAGGCCATTTATATAAGGGTTGGGTTATTTTTATTTAATTTGATTCACTCAACATTTTTTTTTTTATCTGACCTTTTGACGAAGAATTTTTAAGTTGATTCAATGTTTGACTTTTTTCGGTGTAGTTGAGTGGATCATCAGTTATTAGAGAGTTTATATTGGTGGATAGTTTCGGTCTGTATGGGTTAGAAGTGCAGTTTTTGACATCATTTTTTAAATCTGCCATTTTCAAAAATAATTCCTCTTGATTTAGGTTTGTGTTTAACTATAAAGAAAAAAAAATCTGTCCAGTTTCCGTTTGACAATTGATCAGGGTGTAATTATCTTTACATCATTTGCTTCCAAAGCATCAGTTTGATCTGGATGTGAATCAGAAACAGCGCTCAGACATTTCTTTTTGTTCTACAGCTGTGTTTCCACAGGTGTTTGTGCTCCACTGGGATGTTTCAGACACACTTTCTCACTGCTCTCCTGTTTTCTACTGTCCAGCCTCTCCTACAGTAAAAACGGGGTGATCCGGATGGATGGTTTCTCTTCCCCAGACCAGTTTGATGATGAAGCGCTGGCCCTGTGGGTCCCAGGGGCCATGGAGGAGACTCACCTGGACCAAACCACTGCCAAGTACATCCTCAGTTTCATTGGAGATAAGTTCTGTCAGATGGTGGTGATGGAGAGCACAGCGGCATCATGGGTCAAGAAGGACGGTCAGTACAAGTCTGACATTTACAAACATACATTTAACCTGCAACCAACCTTATGTCCTGGTCCTGGAAGTGTGTGTGTGTGTGTGTGTGTGTGTGTGTATATATATATATATATATATATAATCAGTGGTGACAGATGGTATTCAGTAGTATTCTTGGAAACCAATACTATTTTAGACTTAACAAAAAATGATGAAAATAAATATCTCAGATAGAAAATTACCATTGTCAATAGTAAAGTAAAATTATGTGGATTTGAAGCATTCGATAGTTTTTAATTATTTCCAAATGGCAGCCACTTAGGAAAAGTTGATAGCTCCCCAAATGTCCCTTCTGTAAAACGCATAAACATAACCATAGATGAAATGCTTTACAGTAGTGACTTTTGTACTGTATAGGTCACAGACGTTGGTCTGTTGGTAAATGGTGTGTTACAGTCCATACCTACTGAATACAGACACCCTGGTTTAAAAACAAAAACAAAGGCGAGGTGTAAACAAATTTAAATGTATTAGTGCTTTTTAGTCTCCAGTTTTTTACCTGTTAAATAAACAGTGAAAGTGAATGTTTTACGAAGAGCCTGTTCTTTTATCTGAACTCTAAACACTTGAAGAACAGCAGCAGTTTTCAGCCGTTTGAAGATGAATCAGCCCAAAATGGAGAAGGTTTAAACACCTTAAAGTCTTTAAAATGTATCAAATGTGTTGTGTTAGGTCTGACTGTAAGTTATGTGACCATAAACTGCCTTAAATGTGTTGCACCCATTATGACCTGGCACTACTTTGGTCAGTTCTCAAATTCTTATTTTTTTTCTTTATATTGATACTTTTTAAGTGATTTATCACTTTTTGTCACACTATAACCCTCTGTATTTTGCATTTGTCTCAGTGCGATCAGGTATTTTTCTATTTTCAGTTCATGTTCATTAAAGTTACAGGTTATATCAGGAATAAACCAAAGCTGAAGATCCAGTGTCTTTTTCATCTAATATATCAACATTGTCTTGAAACATTGGGATTCAAGGCATTAGAGCAGGGGTGTCAAACTCGTTTTAGTTCAGGGGTCACATTAAACCAAATTTGATCTGAATTGGACCGAACCACTAAAATAATAACATAATATATAAATAATGTCAACTCCAAATTTTCCTCTGTTTTAGAGCAAAAAAAAAAATATTTGATGAAAATGTTCACATCTACCAATTATCCTTTAAAATGATGTGAATAACATGAATAAATCAGCACTTCGTCAGAAAACTAAATGCAATTTTAACAAGATTATGTCTCACTTTATCATTAACACGTCAATGAGAATATACAGATAATTTATTAGTGGATCTACAAACACACAAAACATTTCAAAATGATCATATTTGTTCAGGTTATTCATGTTTTTTTTTATTGTAAATACAGTAAAATGACATGAAAATGTTTAAATTAACAAGGAGCAAAATGTGGAGTTGTGAGTATTTCTAGGTTATTATTATGATAGTATTTTACTGATCTGACCCATTTTGATCTGTATGTGGAACCTGAAATTAAATTATCAGTGTTTTCATTGTTATTTTTGTATTTCACAAAGTTATCCCACGGGCCGGACTGGACCCTCTCGGGGGCCGCATATTTGACACCCCTGCTCTGAATAAATACATTTTCCTAAATTGTAGGAGTCACAGATTTGTGCCAGTATGAATGTGAAAAGGGCTATAAATATTGTTCCAAGTGTCTTAAAAACATGTAGGAACCTGGTCATTAGTTTTAGCATCAGGTCTCATATTTGGGTGATTTCCTTGTGTTTTTTTTAGCCAAGCTAGCGTGGAAGCGAGCAGTAAGGGGCGTGAGGGAAATGTGTGACGCCTGTGAGGCCACGCTGTTCAACATCCACTGGGTTTGTCAGAAGTGTGGCTTCGTCGTCTGTCTGGACTGTTACAAAGCCAAGGAGAGGAGGAGCTCCAAAGGTCAGTGCTTACCTGGACACACAACCATTGTTACTAGTGATACAATTTATCCATTAATCATTAATTGGTTGACCTTATTGATCAGTTTACCATTCATTGATAAGTAGTGATTTTCCCTGAGAACCTGAATTTTTCTTTTAATCATGTCTATAAGGATAAAAGCCAAATATTGTGTACCGTATTTTCTGGACTATAAGGTGCATTTAAGACTTCAATTTTCTCCAAAAATGACAGTGCGCCTTATAATCTGGAGTGTTTTATATATGGATTAATTGTGGTTGTGTTTAGTGACTTGGAATTTTGACTTCTCATAATTTTGACTTTTTATCTCACGATTTTGACTTTTTATCTTACGATTTTGACTTTTTATCTTACGATTTTGACTTTTTATCTTACGATTTTGACTTTTTATCTCACGATTTGACTTTGAATTTTTGCTTTTTTTAAGTTTTATTCAGCAGAATAAGAGTGTGTTTTGTTCCATGTTACAACTCAACAAGATTATCAGTTATTGTGACTGTTTATCTTAACTTAATGCACCTTATAGTCCAGTGTGTCTTGTATATGGAAAAAAATATTAAAAATAAACCATTCGTTGACACTGTGCCTTATAGTGCGGAAAGTACGGTATTTTACACATTAGATTACAAAGAGACAAACTGAATCAAAAACATTACCCCTGTCCCCTTCGGGGGTGGGGTAATAAAACAGTGACAGTTAAGTGTGTGTTTTCCACAGAGGCTTCATGTACATGCTGACAGTGTTGTGTGTTTTTCTGTGTGCAGATAAAGAGCTGTACGGCTGGCTAAAGTGTGTGAAAGGACAACCGCATGACCACAAACACCTCATGCCCACACAGATCATACCTGGTACAGGTAAGAGCAGACACCGTCACATTCAGGATTTCTGTTTTTGTTAAATTCAAGCAAAATTAACCTGAAGAGAAATAAGCATAATTTCATCTATTCCTGTGCAAAAATGGTTCATATTATAAACATTTGAGTTGTCATTGCTTATAGATCATTATGATAGTATTTTTCTGGTCCATTGCACATGAGATTAAATTGCACTGGAAGAAATTAAGGAAAAAAATCTTGAATTAAACATAATATCTATATATATTCTAGTGGAACCAGTTAAACTCGTCTATCTGACTGAAAAGTTCCTCTGTAGGTGATTCTGTCTGATTTGAATCTTATCACGTATTTGAACTAAAAATGACACTAAGTGACTTCAGGTCAGATTTAGGTTTTTTCTTGATAAAAAGGTTTTGAATGTTGTTTGACTGTTTCAGTGCTGACTGAGCTAGTGGCCTCCATGCATTCAGCCAGAGACAAACACAACATCAAGTCTTACTGTCCCTGCACCAGTAAACAGAACGTCCTCACCAAACTCCCAGCCACAAACGGAGTGTCCCAGGTAAGACGGGCTCAGGTGTTCTACGATAGAGCAATTATTAAAACATCACCATCTCATTTCCAAACATGGACGTCAGCATTTTATTCCACAGGCTCCACTGCAAACAAATGACACATTTCCACTTCCACTGTCAGGACAGTACTGACTTTACAGTACCTGGTCGTCATAGCGACAATACTGACTTTACCTGGTGGTCATAGGACTTTACAGTACAAGTCAATTCAGTTCAAAACATTTTTTATTCAACCCAGAGGGGCAATTTAAGGGTGCATAAAAGTACCTTAAAAATCCTCAAAAGGACAGCAGAAGTTACAGACTCATAACAGTTTAAATAACAAGACATAGTGCGGTTGTAAAGTGCTTAAGTGCTTCGTGGTCTGGAGTTAAGGAGCTGGACAGACCTGCGGACAAACGTGGCTGTTGTCCGCTGTGTCCTGCAGCCAGGACAGTGGAGTCTGGGTCCTGAGAGGAGCCACTGAAACTCAGAAAATAAAGTATGAGTTGGGTCGTGTAAAATCCAGTGTGCTGATTTCAGTGTCAGTTGATCACATAAGGTGGTGAGAGTATGAACAGGTTTGTCCAATGATATGACGACTCTGTCGTCATAGCGATAATACTGACTTTACAGTGTCTGGTTGTCATAGCGATAGTACTGTATTTACAGTATCTGGTCGTCATAGCGATAATACTGACTTTACAGTATCTGGTCGTCATAGCGATAATACTGACTTTACAGTATCTGGTTGTCATAGCGATAGTACTGTATTTATAGTACTTGGTAGTCATAGCGATAGTACTGACTTTACAGTATCTGGTTGCCATAGCGATAATACTGACTTTACAGTATCGGGTTGTTATGGGCTGTCACCATGGTGTTGTATCAGTTGTACTTTTTATGGTCTCTATCCTAGTATGTTTTCACTTCACTTCTTTGGTTTCTGTGCACAGCCTGCACTGCCCCGTTCCACCATAGTTTTATAAATCAGCTGAAAATGGACACACACTGTTACTGGTGGAAGCACATGCTTATATGTGGCTGAGCCGCCCTTTACATACTTCAACACCAACAGATCAGTTCCACAGGAAACATTGCATAAGTGACCAGACTACTGGTAGAGTGATATAAAAGGCACCAGTCAGAGGTAACAGAACCCATTTTCCTTGGCAGTGGTGCAATCAACATTTTATGAAAAAAAAAAATGGTGCCAGAGAATCATGCTCTAAAAAAAATAGTGATTCACATGTTTGGTGGAATCGTGCAGCCCTGCTCTACAGTTTAGTTTCAGCTCTTGAGTGTTGCAGGATGACTTTTGACCCCTGACTGACCCCTGTCCTCCGCCTACAGGTACTACAGAATGTTCTGAACCACAGTAACAAACTGTCGCTGGTCAAAACGGAGCCCGGATCACAGCAGCAGAATCCTGAGCAGGGAGGAACCAAAGCAGAAACCAACGGGGGAGGAGGGGGAGGCAGCAGCCCAGCTAGTGATGCAGGAAGTGCCCCTGTCACCCCCCCAGAATCCCAGTCCCCCTTACACTTCCTGGCCAACCTGGCTGAGCAGAAGTCCAGAGAGGAGAAGAAGGGTAAGGATGAGTCCCATTGAACTCAGGTTCTGAAGCTTAGACCTGCAGCTGTGGGTTACTGTCATTCATTCATCTGTGGATTATTTTCTTCAACACTGGGTCTTTATTCGGGCTGCATCTAACCACTATTGTATAGTCGACTAGTCACTGACAAATGAAACGGATTAGTCGACTGATCGGATAATTATTATTTTTTTCTTAAATTTAGCATGAAGTTGATTTAATTCTGTGGAAAATGATAATGAACACAAGAAAGATGAGTATAATGAAACATACATCTTTAATTGAACATTCTGCAGATTTGTACAAAAATGTCATAAAAATGTCCAATCTAAAACCAAACAGGCACAGTGCTAGGTGTGCATGTCTGCGTTTTTTGCAAGAAGGGCTCCATGGCAGAGCACGAAACAGGCCTTAAATGTCAGACCTGAACCGGCCTGGGACCGATGGACCTTTTCCAAAGCCAAGACCAGCCCAGGCCGGATTCAAATGATAATCAGGTTCCATCAGGTCCAGTCAAATATTCCCAGCTCTAGTCCAGGGTGCGTCTCTTCTTCAGACTGCATGCATTTCATTTCAAATATGTTTGTCAGGTACAGTCTGGCATAACGCTCAAGCTCTGTTTTATGGCAAAAATGCGCTTATAAAATGTACAATATATGTCAGAAATGTTACTCGAATCATACCGAGGCGAGTCGGACTCCATTTCGTTCAACTCCCCGATATGTGTTCTCTTTCGTGTATCGTTCGTGAATCACAGAGGTACTTCCATGGTACAAGTAGTCCTTTTATTCGCCGTATCCAGACTAACATGCTCCTAAACTTGAGAAGTTTTCGTGCATGTACCTGATGCTGACAGAGACACAGATGTTATTGTGCATGAGCGACTCTCTACAGAGATTATAATCAAGATCCCTCACTGTCACAAAAACGCATGTGGTGACAATAGTTGAAAATGGAATTCATTGTCGATTTTTTTCTATTATTGATTTTTGTCAACAACATTGACTAATCATTGCAGCCCTAGTTTTTATAGGCTAAAGCAGACAGATGTGGAAGCACCTCAGTAGTTCTGGTGCGTTCTCCCTCCAGTGGGGGATCCTTACCCTCTGTGCTTCTGTTTGACAGAAAACAAGGAGACTGTGTTGCTCAGTAAATCAGTGAAGGAGGATAAGGATGGAGACAGTCTGGAGGTGCTGCAGCAGTGTAAGACCACCTCCCTGGTGTCCAACAGCACCGAACAGGGCTCTACCCTGAGGGACCTGCTCACCACCACAGCAGGGAAACTCAAACTGGGATCCACTGACGCTGGCATTGCCTTCGCCCCTGTCTATTCCACTGCATCACAGGTAGGTTAGAGCAGACGAAGGGCTGGATGTCCTGCTGTTTGCATGAGCATATCACACACACCTTACACCTCATGTTAGAAAAGGTGATATTAGGGCTGAACCATAAAACCAGAACCATATACAGGGTTTCCTTCATTTATCACAGGGGTTACATTCTAAAAATAACCTGCAATAAGTGAAATAAGTAATATAGGTGAAGTAGCGTTTCCATTCCAGGATACTACTGACTTTACCGTACCTGGTCGTCATAGCGATAATACTGACTTTACAGTACCTGGTCATCATAGCGATAGTACTGACTTTACAGTACCTGGTCATCATAGCGATAGTACTGACTTTACAGTACCTGGTCGTCATAGTGATACTACTGACTTTACAGTACCTGGTCATCATAGCGATAGTACTGACTTTACAGTACCTGGTCGTCATAGTGATACTACTGACTTTACAGTACCTGGTCATCATAGCGATAGTACTGACTTTACAGTACCTGGTCGTCATAGTGATACTACTGACTTTACAGTACCTGGTCGTCATAGCGATAATACTGACTTTACAGTACCTGGTCGTCATAGTGATACTACTGACTTTACAGTACCTGGTCATCATAGCAATAGTACTGACTTTACAGTACCTGGTCATCATAGCGATAGTACTGACTTTACAGTACCTGGTCGTCATAGTGATACTACTGACTTTACAGTACCTGGTCGTCATAGTGATACTACTGACTTTACAGTACCTGGTCGTCATAGCAATAGTACTGACTTTACAGTACCTGGTCATCATAGCGATAGTACTGACTTTACAGTACCTGGTCGTCATAGTGATAATACTGACTTTACAGTACCTGGTCGTCATAGTGATACTACTGACTTTACAGTACCTGGTCATCATAGCAATAGTACTGACTTTACAGTACCTGGTCATCATAGCGATAGTACTGACTTTACAGTACCTGGTCGTCATAGTGATACTACTGACTTTACAGTACCTGGTCGTCATAGCGATAATACTGACTTTACAGTACCTGGTCGTCATAGTGATACTACTGACTTTACAGTACCTGGTCGTCATAGCAATAGTACTGACTTTACAGTACCTGGTCATCATAGCGATAGTACTGACTTTACAGTACCTGGTCGTCATAGGGATACTACTGACTTTACAGTACCTGGTCATCATAGTGATACTACTGACTTTGCAGTACCTGGTCATCATAGCGATAGTACTGACTTTACAGTACCTGGTCGTCATAGTGATACTACTGACTTTGCAGTACCTGGTCATCATAGCGATAGTACTGACTTTACAGTACCTGGTCGTCATAGTGATACTACTGACTTTGCAGTACCTGGTCATCATAGCGATACTACTGACTTTACAGTACCTGGTCGTCATAGCGATGCAGTGCGTTCCTTCCTGTCGTCTGTTCAGTGAATTGTTGATAATTATTCACAGGTATAATAAAACACAAAGGCAAAATTGCAATAAAGTAAATCTGCTAAACAGCATGACTGCGAAAGGTGAACTATATTATAGTGAGGGAACACTGCTGGGTTGAATGTGTTAATTTTGACAGCCCTACTTTTTTTTAATTCTCACGGTTTGGATCTTTAAAAATCGTATCCCTCTGAAAATGCTAGGCAGACAGCACACAACGTTGGAACCCATGTTTATCCTTTTCTAGATTATGGTTACCACATACATGATTCTATTTTATATATATATATATATATATATATATATATATATATATATATATTTTTTTTTTTTTTTTTTTAACACATGGTTATAATATAATCCTATTCACATATATGAAACAACAGCAAACACACTTGTCTTCCACATTGCACAGCAGACTTTAAAACATCAAACAAATATTCTGTCTTCACTCATATTTTGCCTTTTTCTCCAACTTTCAAAGAACATTCTAACGTTCCACTCACATTTCCTCTGTTGTTGCTGTCGTTCCACAGCCCGGTAAAGGTGGACGCACCATGCCCAACATACTGGACGACATCATTGCATCCGTCGTTGAGAATAAAATCCCAGCGAGCCGCCAGAACATCACTAAATTATCAATTAAGCAAGAGGCCGTCGCCCCAGGCAACAACAGCAGCTCCACCCCCAGTGTTACCGAGGACACTAAAGCAGACAGAAAGAAGACGTCGCCCATCACAGCGGCAGGGCCGGAGGAATCCACCAATCAGTATCCAGACATTCCACACTGTTGGTTGAACAACAGATGCCTTCTGTGGCTCAAAGACCACCGCAACCAGAACAACTGGAAACTGTTCAGAGAATGCTGGAAACAAGGACAGGTATTACAGCTGTTGTCACGGTAACGTCACGGTAACAGGGAGCTGGTAATAACAGTGTGGTTTTGTGTTTGTGCAGCCTGTGTTGGTGTCGGGGATCCATAAGAGACTGAACTCTGCACTGTGGAAGGCGGATTCCTTTAACCAGGAGTTTGCAGACCATCAGGGAGACCTTCTGAACTGTAAAGACCAGGTGGTCTCCAACTCTGGAATTAAGGAGTTCTGGGATGGATTTGAGGACATCACCAGTGAGTACTACTTTAGTTTCTTCCCAGTCCTGGGGCGTAGATGACATTATTTAAATAACTGCTATATGTTGAGCTCCCACATAAAGGCACCTGCACTTGTCTGACATCAAATGAAAGTGAACAAACTCATCTTTCTGAAAATATAAACAGTAACAGTAACACCACATTCACAAAAGGATGGTTTACACTAAAGGCTAATAGGACATGTTTGTCTTTTGAAGGCTGTCATCTGATCAGTCACCCAACACATTATTTGACATTTATAATATGATTTTAATAATTTCCCCCATTAGGACTAATAAAGGAATATCTTATCGTATAATGAGTGTTGACCTTATTTATATATGTGTGTTTATATATAAAAACATACAGTGGTGATAGGTACTATAGATATATGATATATATAGTGTTTTTGGGTACTCAATACGAGTTTGGACTTTATTTTATCATTAACAATGGTAATTTTGAATGTGAAATATTGTTTTTCACACATTTCTGCTAAAAAAAAAATGTGTATTTGAAGCATTTACTGAAGTACAAGTAAAAAAAAAAAGGTAGAACTGTACAATTGTAATAAGGTAATTAAAAAAGAAAACCAGAATTTTTTGCCATGAATGAAATAATAGTTATTTTACCAGTTTTAAACATATCCAAAAATAAATGTTAAAAGTGAGTTACTGTTTGAACAGGTCACTGTACTCAGTTTAGTGGGTGTGGATGGAAAATGTTGGGGGGGGGGGGTCATAACTGAGATAAAAATAAATAAAATAACAAAATCACCATTATGAGATAAATAATAAGTCATAAATATGAGATTTTTAAAAATGCCTAATTATGAGACGAGTCAAAATGATGAGATAAGAAATTCATGACTATGATCAAAATTATCAATCCATCAAACTTTATTTATATAACACTTTTCATACAAAAATGCAACACAAAGTGCTTTACAGCATTAAAAACATTAAAAACAAGTACCCATCCCTCCCTCCATATATTCACAGAGCACACATACATACATCAACACACTTACCCAGACATACACACACGCACACACACACTCAGCTTCAACTATAGGAGACATGAGATAAAATGGCACAATTAAGATTAAAAAGTCATAAATACGTGATGATAAAATCATAATTCTTGGCTAAAAGTCTTAATTCTAAACTAAAGTCCGAGTTTCTCTCCTTCGCTGATTTTCCTTCTGAAATGACTTATTTTTCTACTGTCACATCTGTTTAGTTTGAAAAGTAACAAGTCTATTCTGAGAATATAACGAGTATAAAGTACAGATATTTATATATATGTAAGGAGTATAAAGTACAGATATTTATATATATGTAAGGAGTATAAAGTACAGATATTTATATAAATGTAAGGAATATAAAGTACAGATATTTATATAAATGTAAGGAGTATAAAGTACATATATTTATATAAATGTAAGGAGTATAAAGTACATATATTTATATAAATGTAAGGAATATAAAGTACAGATATTTATATAAATGTAAGGAATATAAAGTACAGATATTTATGAACAAAGGTTGGGAGGAAAAGTCCAAAGTTTACAAAAAATAATGATGAATACAGATGCCTACTTTACATTAATGCGGTACTTTTACTTAGTAACTTCGTAGCTCTGACAGTAACACTGACACACAGTCCTCACGTCCACATGTTGTCTTTTTCAGAGCGACCAAAGTCCAAAGACGGAGAGCCCATGGTCTACAGGCTGAAAGACTGGCCGTCTGGAGAGGAGTTCATGGCCCTCATGCCCTCAAGGTGTGGAGCACCTTCTGCAGCTGCACCAACAGCAGCACCCAAAACAATATATGAGATAAAGGTCAACTCCAAAGACAGCGCAGCTCAAACCACTGTCTGTTTTTCAGGTATGATGATTTGATGAAGAACCTGCCCCTCCCAGAGTACTCAGACCCTGAAGGGAACCTCAACCTGGCCTCCCACCTGCCCTCATTCTTCGTCAGACCAGATCTAGGACCAAGACTCTGCTGCGCCTACGGTAGGAAATGGCCCGGATCATTGTGCAAAAAACTATGGAGATATGATTTTTGGTTCCTATTGCTGCACCCTGAATGTAGTTTTGGAATCGGCATCAAAATCTAACTGAACAGAAGTGGTTTTTAAAATTGTTCCCCAGTGTAACATGTTTTTTTGTAACTTTTTACAGAAGGACTTTTTATAATAAAACATTAGATCCTGTTCTGATCAAATAAAAGTGTTAATAATTGTGGTGATCACTAACCTGCTGGAACTATTTCTATGACATTTTCAGGAAAGGTACGAGGGGGGGGACACCAGGTGACTAGTCATGAACAGACTTGGTATGAAAGATAGGTTGCAAAAGTTACAGAAACAGGTGTGAGGGAGAGAAAGAGAAGAAAGAAGGAACTCAGTGTACTGTACTTCCCCCAGCATTCTAACTCCTAGGGCAGTCTAAACTGAACTGTGACTCATACACCACATAATTTTTTAACTAACCTGATCATAGGCTTTCTCGAACAGGAATGTTTTAAGCCTGATTTTAAATGTAGAGACTGTGTCGGCATCTTTAATATTAAAGGGAAGCTGATTCCATAAGACAGGGGCCTGATAACTAAAGGCTCGAGCTCCTACTGTACTTTTAGAAACCCTAGGAACTTTCAATAAACCTGCATTCTGAGAACGAAGGGTTCTATTGGGTTGGTACGGAACCAGATCATCTTTAAGATAAGAGGGGCCCATACCATTAATGGTTTTATATGTAAGGAGGAGGATTTTAAATTCAATTCTAGACTCAACTGGAAGCCAATGAAGGGTTTGGAGCACAGGGGTGATGTGTTCTCTTCTATTTGATCCTGTTAATAATCTTGCTGCTGCATTTTGAACCAGTTGCCAGCTTTTTAGGGAATATTTAGGACACGCTACAAGTAAGGAGTTACAATAATCTAATCGTGATGTAACAAATGCATGAATTAATTTTTCTGCAGTCGTTTTAGACAGAATGTTCCTAATTTTGGCTATGTTGCGCAGGTGAAAGAAGGCTGTTCTGCAAGTTTGGTTCATTTTGAATGAAAGATCTGGATCAAATAAAACTCCTAAATTTTTAACTGTGGCACTGGGTGTTACACTTAAGCTGTCCAGAGTAACTATGTGGTCAGGTAGGGAGTCTCTCGCATTTTTAGGACCAATTATAACGACTTCAGTTTTTTCAGGGTTCAATAAAAGATAATTGGCACTCATCCAAGTCTTTATGTCTTGGACACATGTACTTAGTTTATCTATTTGCCTGGACTGATCAGGTTTAATCGATAAATATAGCTGTGTGTCATCCGCATAACAATGAAAATTAATACCATGATTTCTAATGATGTTACCTAAAGGGAGCATATATAGTGTAAACAAAATAGGCCCAAGGACTGACCCTTGGGGCACGCCATAATTAACTCTGGAGGACTGCGATGATTGTTGATTGACGTGAACAAATTGGTAGCGATCAGATAAATATGATTTAAACCAGCAGAGGGCTGCTCCTCTAATACCTATATCATATTCTAATCTGTGCACTAAGATACTGTGGTCAATGGTGTCAAAGGCTGCACTAAGGTCTAATAACACCAGGACCAATATTAATCCGATGTCAGCGGCTAATAATAAGTCATTAGTAACTTTAACTAACGCTGTTTCAGTGCTATGATGGGCACGAAAGCCAGACTGAAACTGTTCAAATAAACTATTATCCTGCAGGAATTGGCACAGCTGTTTAACTATTACTCGTTCTAAAACCTTTGACAGGAAGGGCAAATTGGATATAGGCCTATAATTGGCTAAAATGTCAGGATCTAGGGTAGGCTTTTTCAGAATTGGTTTAATAACAGCATATTTAAATGACTGCGGCACATATCCGGTAGTTAATGAAGTGTTAATTATATTTAGGACAGTGCTAATAATTAGGGGCAGAATCTCTTTAAAGAGTTTTGTTGTAATTGGATCTAAGAGGCAGGTGGCTGATTTGGAAGACATGATAATAGATATGAGATCAGTTTGGTCTACAGTGGTGAAATTATTTAGTGTTACAGAGGGATTTATTAAAGGGCCTAGGTTTGAAAGCGCTACTTTTTCTGATCTAATATTTGGGAGAAATGTGTCTATTTTCTCTCTAATAGTTGATATTTTATTGTTTTCTGTTTATGTTTGCACCATATCGAACAGTACATTTTGATTTGGTAGTTTCGTGCTATGAAGGGTCCTGCTATGCACAACCTTTCATCTGTTTGTATGTTTTTAAGCAGCTTTATGCAAAAACTACTGGACTAATTTCTATGACATTTTCAGGAAAGGTGCAAGGTGGTCCAGAAGAGGTCCCTTTCAATTTTGGTAAATGTAGGTCAAAGGTCACAGTCCCCAAAAATTTGTTTTCACAATTATAAGAGATGGGGCGAATCAAGTAAAATATGTGCAAGTGAGGCGGGGTCTGTTGTGCCGTGCACCTTCTAACAGGAAGTCATGTCTAAAAAACTAAATAAATAAATGACCTTTAACAGTATCTGGTGTCATGCTGGTGTTTGTGTGGCTTTGGCAGATTGTGTCACAGCTGTGGACATGTTGTAACGTCTGCTGTGGTTACAGGCGTGGCTGCGTCTCAGGACCAGGACTTTGGGACCGCCAACCTCCATGTGGAGGTGTCAGACGTGGTCTCTGTTCTGGTCTACGTCGGAGTAGCTAAAGGCAACGGAGTCCTCTCCAAAACTGGTAATAAATCGTCCTATAGTTAAATGAATGACTGCATTCTGATTCATCATGACTTTAATTTGATAAATACTTCACCTCAGGCTCTTCTGTTCTTACCCTGAAACAATTAATGAGTTTATTTTTGTTCACATTAGAAAAAAAGAGGAAGCTATACATTTATAATAAGATTCAAATGTTTAGAACCATGCATTTTAACAACGTGACCCTGTGTGTGTGTGTGTGTGTGTGTAGGAGTGTTGAAGCGTCTGGAGGAGGAGGACCTGGACGAGGGAGTCCGAAAGAGGCTGAAGGACTCCAGTGAGACACCAGGGGCGCTCTGGCACATCTACCTCAACAGAGACATGGACAAAGTGCGCCAGTTCCTGCACAAGGTCAGAACTCTGCTGCTGACACATGAACACGAACATGTGGGGACGCGGTCCTCTAACGTCTCTGTCCCTCCCTCCCCTTCTCAGCTCTGTAAGGATCAGGGATTGGACATGTCGGTGGATCAGGACCCAATCAGAGAGCAGGGCTGGTACCTGAGCAGGAAGCAGCGGCAGCAGCTGTTGGACGAACACGGGGTTCAGGGCTGGACTGTGGTTCAGTTTTTAGGAGATTCTGTCCTTATACCAGCAGGAGCCATGCACCAGGTAAACACACACACACACACAGATGGACGGACACACACACACACAGATGGACACACACACACACACACACACACACACAGATGGACACACACACACACAGATGGACACACACACACACAGATGGACACAAACACACACATAGATGGACACACACACACACAGATGGACACACACACACATAGATGGACACACACACACATAGATGGACACACACACACACAGATGGACACAAACACACAGATGGACACACACACACACATAGATGGACACACACACACACAGATGGACACACACACACATAGATGGACACACATACACATAGATGGACACACATACACATAGATGGACACACACACACACAGATGGACACAAACACACAGATGGACACATACACACACAGATGGACAGACACACACACAGATGGACAGACACAAAGATTTGTTTATTGCTGATGTCCTTAGTATTTGGTTTCTCTTTATTGGTTGATGGTTGAAAAACGGGTCTTTCTGTGTCTCATCCTGCTGTGTCTCTGGTGTCTCACCCATCTGTGTCTCTGGCGTCTCACTCTGCTGTGTCTCTGGTGTCTCACTCTGCTGTGTCTCTGGTGTCTCACTCTGGTGTGTCTCTGGCGACTCACTCTGGTGTGTCTCTGGTGACTCACTCTGCTGTGTCTCTGGTGTCTCACTCTGCTGTGTCTCTGGTGTCCCATCCTGCTGTGTCTCTGGTGTCTCATCCTTCTGTGTCTCTGGTGTCTCACTCTGGTGTCTCACCCCGCTGTGTCTCTGGTGTCTCACTCTGGTGTGTCTCTGGTGTCTCACTCTGGTGTGTCTCTGGTGTCTCACTCTGGTGTCTCACTCTGCTGTGTCTCTGGTGTCTCACCCTTCTGTGTCTCTGGCGTCTCACTCTGGTGTCTCACCCCGCTGTGTCTCTGGTGTCTCACCCCGCTGTGTCTCTGGTGTCTCACCCCGCTGTGTCTCTGGTGTCTCACCCTTCTGTGTCTCTGGCATCTCACTCTGGTGTGTCCTTGGTGTCTCACCCTGCTGTGTCTCTGGTGTCTCACTCTGCTGTGTCTCTTGTGTCTCTGGTGTCTCACCCTGCTGTGTCTCTGGTGTCTCACTCTGGTGTGTCTCTGGTGTCTCACTCTGGTGTGTCTCTGGTGTCTCACCCTTCTGTGTCTCTGGCGTCTCACTCTGGTGTCTCACCCCGCTGTGTCTCTGGTGTCTCACCCCGCTGTGTCTCTGGTGTCTCACCCTTCTGTGTCTCTGGCATCTCACTCTGGTGTGTCCTTGGTGTCTCACCCTGCTGTGTCTCTGGTGTCTCACTCTGCTGTGTCTCTTGTGTCTCTGGTGTCTCACCCTGCTGTGTCTCTGGTGTCTCACTCTGGTGTGTCCTTGGTGTCTCACCCTGCTGTGTCTCTGGTGTCTCACTCTGGTGTGTCTCTGGTGTTTCACCCTGCTGTGTCTCTGGTGTCTCACTCTGCTGTGTCTCTGGTGTCTCACTGTGGTGTGTCTCTGGTGTCTCACCCTGCTGTGTCTCTGGTGTCTCACTCTGGTGTGTCTCTGGTGTCTCTGGTGTCTCACTGTGGTGTGTCTCTGGTGTCTCACCCTGCTGTGTCTCTGGTGTCTCACTCTGCTGTGTCTCTGGTGTCTCACTCTGCTGTGTCTCTGGTGTCTCTGGTGTCTCACTGTGGTGTGTCTCTGGTGTCTCACCCTGCTGTGTCTCTGGTGTCTCACTCTGGTGTGTCTCTGGTGTCTCACCCTGCTGTGTCTCTGGTGTCTCACTCTGCTGTGTCTATGGTGTCTCACTGTGGTGTGTCTCTGGTGTCTCACCCTGCTGTGTCTCTGGTGTCTCACTCTGGTGTGTCTCTGGTGTTTCACCCTGCTGTGTCTCTGGTGTCTCACTCTGCTGTGTCTATGGTGTCTCACTGTGGTGTGTCTCTGGTGTTTCACCCTGCTGTGTCTCTGGTGTCTCACCCTGGTGTCTCACTCTTGTCTTCCAGGTCCAGAACCTCCACAGTTGTGTTCAGGTCATAAATGACTTTGTTTCTCCTGAACACGTTTCCAACTCCTTCAATCTGACACAAGAGCTGCGTCCAACCAAAGAGGAGGTGAACTACGAAGATAAACTACAGGTGAGAGAGACAACTATGGTGTAAGACAGTTGTCAATAGATTCATGTCCACAAATTTGATACCTGTGCGTATTTGTTAAAAATTACAAGTACGACTTACAGCTAACCTACGACTTCCAAGTGACATAACTGTCAAAATACGTCGTCAGCGCATCCACAGACATCGATCATAAGGTCTATGTTTTTAAAGCAAATTATTTAATAATTGATCTGTACTGTATAGTTAATAGTCTAAGAGAATTAATACATGAACAGTCCTGGACATTGACCATTACACCATATTTTGTACAATAATATTTTTATTCTAATAATAATATAAACACTTTAATAAACCACATAAATATATTATTGTCTTAGTGAAGCATTATTTAGGACATAGAAGGTGTTTAGTTTAGAGGGTGTTTAAGATCATTTTTCTACGAATGTGACCTTTAATCACGCAGACTGTCAGCTGGTCTGTTGTCAAAAATCGGCAACTCAATTGGTCCAGAATGACCATGTGATGTCCAAGATGTCATTTTCTGACTCCACTCAGGAAAATAGTTCGCCACAAAATCGCTCTGTGCAAAGAATTGACAGGATTTTATTGTGATGACTTTTATCACTACACTTAAGAGTACTTATTCTTAATTTTAAAGGATATATTTAATAGTTCAGAGACTTAACTCCAGCTGTCCTCTGTCAACCCCGTAACTCTAGTTGTCCTCTGTCAACCCTGTAACTCTAGCTGTCCTCTGTCAACCCTGTAACTCTAGTTGTCCTTTTTAACCCCATAACTCTAGCTGTCCTCTGTCAACCCCGTAACTCTAGCTGTCCTCTGTGAACCCCGTAACTCTAGCTGTCCTCTGTCAACCCCGTAACTCCAGCTGTCCTCTGTCAACCCCGTAACTCCAGCTGTCCTCTGTCAACCCCGTAACTCCAGCTGTCCTCTGTCAACCCCGTAACTCTAGCTGTTCTCTGTCAACCCCGTAACTCCAGCTGTCCTCTGTCAACCCCGTAACTCCAGCTGTCCTCTGTCAACCCCGTAACTCCAGCTGTCCTCTGTCAACCCCGTAACTCCAGTTGTCCTTTTTAACCTCGTAACTCTAGCTGTCCTCTGTCAACCCTGTAACTCTAGTTGTCCTTTTTAACCCCATAACTCTAGCTGTCCTCTGTCAACCCCGTAACTCTAGCTGTCCTCTGTCAACCCCGTAACTCTAGCTGTCCTCTGTAAACCCCGTAACTCCAGCTGTCCTCTGTCAACCCCGTAACTCCAGCTGTCCTCTGTCAACCCCGTAACTCCAGCTGTCCTCTGTCAACCCCGTAACTCCAGCTGTCCTCTGTCAACCCCGTAACTCCAGCTGTCCTCTGTCAACCCCGTAACTCCAGCTGTCCTCTGTCAACCCCGTAACTCCAGCTGTCCTCTGTCAACCCCGTAACTCCAGCTGTCCTCTGTCAACCCCGTAACTCCAGCTGTCCTCTGTCAACCCCGTAACTCCAGCTGTCCTCTGTCAACCCCGTAACTCTAGCTGTCCTCTGTCAACCCCGTAACTCCAGCTGTCCTCTGTCAACCCCGTAACTCCAGCTGTGTTCTGTTTCCTCAGGTGAAGAACATCCTGTATCACTGTGTGAAGGAGGCGGTGACGTCCCTGAAGCAGAGCGGCGCCGTGGACCAGGACGCTGAAGACTCATGACACCCCCCACCACCACTACCTTACCCACAATGCAGCACACTCACGCTCCGCCTCTTCACATGTAGGACTATGTCATGTGACGCAGGCGGTTCACTCGGGGCTCATCATCATCATTAGTGATCGACCGATATGGATTTTTTTTTTTTTGAGGCCGATACAGATTTTATTTTTTCCTTCAGCCGTAGCCGTTACAGGCCGCTGGTGTTTCTGACACACATCTGGAACTGACAATGACTTTTTTTTTCTGTGTCAAATAAAAATAAATGTCAGAAAATCTTCTTTACTTACTTTAGAAACTTTACTTTTTACATTAGAAAATAAAAGTAGTAACAGTTAAACTAATAAAAATGACCAAATGTACTTTTTCCCTTTTCTGCTTCACCCTTTGTTTTATAGTTTCCTTTTTCCTCTTAATTTCTCTCACTGTTTTTTTCCCTTCCCTTCACACCTTTCTTTTTCATTTTCTTTCCTTTTTTCCTGTTTTTTCTTTTTACCTTTTCTTTCCTTTTTTCTCCATTTTTCCTTTTCTTTCCTTTTTTCTCCATTTTTCCTTTTCTTTCCTTTTTTCCTTTTTTTCCATTTTTCCTTTTCTTTCCTTTTTTTCCATTTTTCCTTTTTTGTTTCCTTTCTCTCACAAATATCTGCCTGATATATCGGTCTATCACTAATCATTACCCTCTTCATCATCATCATCCTCCTCTTCATCATCATCATCAGCCCAAACCTTCAGTGCCAAGAAGAGACGCAGAGCAGGACAGACGGGGTCTACGAACAGGGGGATTGTGGGTAAACAGAGGCCTAGACACTGTAAGCCTTATGAAAGGGCGGAGCGCAGGCGTGTGTTCAACCAGGCCTGATGATTACGGACAGCGCCCCCTGCTGTTGCTTCCGTCTGTTCTAGAAGCCTCCAGGGGGGAGGGGCGCCACAGCATCACCAGCAGCAAAGCCACATCAGGATTCAAACCATCAACTCTGATGTTTAGACATAAAAGCCCACATAAAGACCCAGACTGGGTGGGAAAATGCAAACAGAGAAATCTCAGATGTTGAGCGGAGGAGGCGTTGGGCCCCTCCCTCATTTGTTCCTTCTCGAATCCATCTGTTCTGTCCGTTTGTTTTTGTTCCTTTGTTTTTCTTTTCATACACACTTTGTTTATTTCCTCTGTGAAGATGTATTTATTTTATAGTTCTATGATAATGGAGACAAAAAGCATTCATGTAAATGTGACTTGTACAGATTTTTTTTTTTTTTATTTTGCCATGTGGTTTTCAGTTGAAATATACGGCTCTACTGTGATAGAGGACACACACACACACACACACACACACACACACACACACACACACACACACACACCAGCTAATGCCTGTAACTTTGGGAAAGGCTGATGAGCTCTGTCCTCATGCCATAAATCCACTTTTGAAAATGAACTGCCAAACTATTGTAAAGAGTGTAAAGTTGTATTATGTAAAAATAACAAAATGGCTTCTTCTACACCTCAGCATTTTATGAAAAAGTATTTGCTGTACAATTGAGACATTTACAAAAAAGATGTAATTTATTTAAGAAAATAATTAATTGTCTTGTTTTTGTTTTAAGATTTACTATGGTGAACTTTTGAAGTTAAAAGATAATGAAAAACTTAACTATAATATGTAAATATATACATATATACATTCACTGAGGTATTTTTTTAAAACATGGCTTGCTTCAATTTCAAATTTTAAAGTGCAAGTGTTACATGCTTTGTACATTGAAGTTCAGAAGGGTTTTACATTTTCCATTAAAATGGATTTATCAGAACATTACTGTTGTGTTTTTAATGGTGGGGGGTGGGAGGGGGGGACGTACATGGATGAGCTTAGAACAGAAAATATTATTACAAATGAGAAAAAGGAACTGAACAAGTCTGGTGGTAAATTAAATTAAACTTTGTGAACTAACATTAACCTGAGGTTTTTCATGTTAGAAGAAAAAAAACAATGAAATGAACAGCTGATAAAAAACAGGTTTATTAGCCCCTGCCTTTAGCTCCGCCTCTTCCCTTGTTAGACCCTCCCACTGTCCTTGGTTCCTCCCCTGTCTATAGCGCCTCCCCTGTGTTTAACTCCTCCCCTGCCTTTAGCTCCTCCTCTGTCCTTAGCCCCTCCCCCTGTCCTTAGCCCCTCCTCCTCAGCAGTAAACTCTCCTTAACCCCAGTGTTAAAGGATAAACTTGAGGAGAACCACAGTGAAGGACACATTATAGATGAACTTGTATAAATAAATGGGGCGGCTGTGGCCCAGTTGGTAGAGCGGATCGTCCAATGACTGAAGGGTTGACAGTTTGTGTCCCGGCTCTGGCTGTCCACATATCCAAGTGTCCTTGGGCAAGACATTGAACCCTGACTTAGTCTCCCAGTCGGACTGACAGAACCTTAGGAACCTACTGGTGTATGAGTGTGTGTGAATGGGTGAATGTGAGGCTAATGTAAAGAACTATAGAAGTACAGAACATTTACATAGACACATTTTCCAGTTGTACTTCAGTGGTACAGTTTTTTTTTTATCTTCTCGAAGCTCAACAGTCATTGGATAAATGCCATGATTTTATCCTGTGGGCGGAGCCTCAGCCAGCCTGGCTGCTGAGCTTTTGTGTGATGATTGGAGGATCAGTCCAAAGGCTGAATCCTATTTTGGTTGATTTTGTTTTCAGGTCAACACTGTCACTCACAGCTCAGCCCCGTCACAGAGTTTAAAACAGAAGTTTAAACACCAACTCTAACACATTAGTTGGTACTAGTGCAGAGGCTGGAGAACATGTGACAATGTTTGCTACTAATGTGTTGTGGTTGAAATGAGTTGAAAAGAGCAGAAAGAAAAAGTAAACACACACACACACACGTGCCCCTCCTATCATCATCATGGGCTGCACGGTGGTGCAGTGGTTAACACTTGT